>OY856409.1:1440946271-1441546271 GCA_963693085.1 Alisma plantago-aquatica | reverse complement strand
TCCCCCTGGGGAATGTGTTATTCCCCCCCTATAAAATTTGATAGGTGATTGGGAATGTATGAATTCTCCCCTCACCTATAGGTTGAGGTTTGGTAGGTGCCTCAACCATACTTAGTTAATGTAGTCCAATTAATATCATGCATGCTACTTCTTATATGTTTTGTAATGGTAAGAATCTATTTTGTTATGTGCCTCATTCTCTTGGCCCTCTCATCTTATGATGATTCAATATATTTATGTTTCATATGATTTCCTTTTCTCTTGTACTTATTCATTATTTGACGCATACCTTGTTTTCCTCTCCCTTTTGCTGGGTGCTTTCCCAACCACCCAGGTGTTGAGCAAGGTGATGGATAAGACAAGGAAGATCTTAGCTTTTGTCTTTGACTCAGATGATGGAGATGTTTCTTGGAGACAAGATTGTAGTAGTCTAGACTTCCCTCTATCTAGATCCTGATTGTGTGTCTTGATGTAAACCCTAATGGGAGAATTTGATGTATTTTTGTAAACCTTTTATGAAATTGAATATAGTTAGTTATTTTTTTATTCCGTTGCTTTCTAATGGTCTTTTGTATACCAATGTTTAATAAATTTGGAAAATTTATGCCCATTCCATCATACCTCTGAGAGTGTTTGGAATGGATGTCAATTCTTCAAATTTTTATTAAAGGGGTGATTTCACTCTCCCTTACAGCATGGTATCAGAGCCCATGGTAGTCGGAATCTGACTATTTCAGTTTTGTCTCCCTAATTAGAATCACTACCTTACATAGTTCCTTTAGGTGACATGGTTGCCCTATAGTTGATCTATAAATGATGAAAGGTTGATTTAGGATCCTATAGTTCCACATTAGTATCATGATGAATAAAACCCTAAAATACTCATAACTAAAATATGCATAACTTTATGTTGTTTAGGTTTGGCTTTAGGAAACCATTAGGGCATGAAGTTGAAGCAAAGGTGTCTAGAAAGGATCATGTTCTGGGGGCTGGCAATATTTTCCTTCGTGCCACTTGCTTGGTTTACGAGGACTCCCAGATCCATATGATACTGGCCTGGCCTAAGCTGAAATGGATTGTCCAAAATAGTTTGCTTTTAGGCAATAGTGACATTAGACACCTATGTTGTATATCTTTGGGAACCCTAAGTTTTAGGTGTATGATGACTTGTTTGAGGATGGATACCAAGATAGTCTCCTTATGTCCCTTGGGGTCACATGTTTGGATAGTTTATCCCTAGAACCTAGACTATAAAGTTTGGGGTTGAGTGAGCTATCAGAGTGCACAGTGGAAGTGTCATGGATCTTGTACATGGTTTAGTTAGACTCATCCTTTAACCCTAGTTTAGTTTGGCTTGATAGGTTGAACCCTTTAAGGGGTGGAGTATAATTAGTTTGATGATGTTGAGTGGTTAGATTTCAAGGACAAAATCCTCTTTAGGGGGATGGAGCCCTATGACATCTTGAAATCTATCTACATTATCTTTAGAAACCCTAACCCCATACTTAGGAGGTTGTTGTGCTTGAAACCTTAGTGGGGTCCAAACAAGTTATGGTTATAGCCTAACATGCTTGTTTATATAGTAATGAACATATAATGATCATCTGAGGAATGATTTATATGTTCAAACCCTAATGTATACCTAATGCACATAATATGAGTAACTCACGTATTAATCCTAATGGATATGCATGGTGTTGCCCATGTCATAAACCAATAAAGTCTAATGAAATGACAAGTAAGATAATTGTAACCTAATCTTAGACTTAATACATGCTAAGTAAAATTTAGTGATCACATTAACCTGAACCCTAAGTTGTAATCATCTAACCTTAACATATACATCCTTAATGCCTTTCATGATACATTAATGACATTAGGTGCCATAATCAGTTAACATACTTTGATACACATAAATGATATATATAATCATCTAATCACATATTAATCAAGCCATCTATATGAAATGCATGGTATGTTACCTTGTTATCTAATACACACACGATTATTCACTTAATATGAATCAATTCATAATATGCCTCACCTTGATCTTTAAAATACATATAATGACTTCAATATGGATAAGTATTAATTAATTCACATAAAAGTGCATAATCAATCATAAGAATTGAATAAATATGAAAAAAAATATTAATGATGACATTAATGTGAATAAGAAAGTTAATGTGACAATGTAAATATAGATATAAGGGATTAATGTGACATTATTTGGATTACTTGTAACAAGTTGGATAAAATGTCTTAATTCATGCAAAACAATTTGTTATAATTCAATATGTTGATAATAGAGACTAAATCCAATTATTAAGGATAATAATCAAGTATATTGATAATTGAGTAAACTCTAATTGCGTTAAAACTCATAATGAGGTAAATAAGAAATATATATGGTTTCAAGCATAATAATGAAATATAACTCTTTTGGAAACAAAGTAAATATGACATGACACAATTAAAAGAATAATAATGATAATGTGATATCATAATAAATATAATCTTAATAAGCCAAAAATGTAAATAATGTTAAATCTCCTAAAAAGAATATCTAAATAATGGAACCTAGGTGATCCTTGAGAACCTAACCTATGTTGAAATGCTTGTGGAGTATATATTGATGAATTGTTTGGTGGAAGTTAAGGTTGGAGAAATAACCTGAAGTTTTGTGATGTGAGATTGCACACTCACCCTTCCCTAATTGCTAGTGATTTCGGGGACAAAATCCTCTTTGAGGGGTGGAGTGTTGTAACATACCGAATCTCGGACATTTTTATCTTTTGACCCTGTTTTCCATCTTTTCCTTTCATTTGTATCCTTATTGGTCTTTCTATTTAATTAGTGGAATTTATAGTCGTTTAGTGAACATTTATTCACTAATTGTACCAATACAAGGGTTTATGCACAAATACCTCAGTGAAAGCTTAATTATCATAATTAAGTTCTCTAAACCTTAATATAACTTTTTGATATGATTTTAAAACATAAAATAATCCTAATTTCAATTTTGGTTCGATTTGGATGTTGTTTGTGCAAGTTATGCAATTTTAGGTACATTCTGGACTTGTATGCAATTTACCCAATTGGGAGGTTTTCTTTGCAAATTATCAACTAAAATTTTAATCCTTAGATATTCCCTTACCATTAACGTGATTTTAAACCATTGGAGAGCCTATTTTCACCTTGGTTTGATGGTATTTCTTTCCGAGGGCATTTTAGGGATTACCCTCTTTACAAAGATGCTTATCCTTAAAAGCTATCAACCAATGAGGTTATTTCTTTCTTGAAAAACGGTGGGGATGGCCTAGAATAATATATGGGATCTTAGAACCGACTTTTTATATGCATGAAGCCTCTATGAGCTATCCTCTTGCATAGCCATCAATCCCTAGGCTAAAGACACATGGAAAGTCCCTTAAGACTCCTCATGCTTCACCTCTTTCTATATATAGCCATGTATACCCCTTCCCAACTCACAATTCGAAAAATCTTACTCTCCTTTTCTTTCCTCTAGCTTAGATAATAGTTCCTTCTATATTTGTCCACGAAGTTGCTATCCCAAGGTAATAGAGGGAGCCTACCTTGATGAAGAAGGCTCCTAGGGCTTCCAAATTGCTCTATTAGGGTTTCTAAAGCTCCTCCTTGGTAAATTTGACCAAAACTAGTAAGTTTCCTCCATTCCTTCCCTATTTTCATACTGTTAGTCTTCCTTACACCTTCTTCTAGGTCAGAACCATGACCGTACATAGTAAAACTCCACCTAGAACTCTAAAACACATCATCTCTATGCTCTTTTGCTAGGGTTTACCACCTCTAAGTTGAGAAGGTGATCTTTGTCCAAGAAAGGAGCTAGGCTTGGAGCAACCAGACCTTCTAAGCTCGGATCCTTGTTGTTTGTACCTTCTTATCTTCCCTAGAGGTGAGTTTCATAACCCACTTCTCATATATTTCTTGCTACATGCTTAAAATTCATGCATCTATGTTTAAAATCGATGATTTCCATCTCTATTTACCATGTTCATCTAGGGTTTTGGTTTCTTACCGGTTTACCTTCTCTAGAAGATCTCGTTGGATAACTATTAATCTAAAACCATGATATTAGGTGGAATGGTGTTTTCCCTCCCTCCCTCTCTCTCTTTGCTTATCTCGATTGGTTTGATGATGTGTCGGTTTCTGATTGGCCGAATTTCAATAATTCATAATTTTGATTCCTTTGTCAAAAAATAAAGTAAAATACATCCTAAAATCGGAAAAACAATTTATTTTCAATAATAATATTTCCAAGTATTGGTTTTGAGTTTTGTCGATGGTGGTTTTCTAGAAAATGATTTAATCAATTAAAAATCACCAAAAATACACTCTAATCATCGTAACTCCACAATATGCAAAATTATATGTTTTCTTAATCGGAAGAACCTAACTAAGTCTATGGTGATTTTTTCATAGTCTAAATCAAGGTTTTTCTATAAAAAGTAAAAATATGGGGTTTCTCTACCTTAATGCATATATCTCATTCTAATACATGTATACGAATTGAAAATAGGAAAAATTGATCATGGACTCAATCATGTGATGAAAGTGGGTAATATGAATCATAATGAAAGGTATGTGCTATGTATGTGCAATCTCTATTTATGTATGTGAATTTACACCTTAAGTTGGGAATAATTGTGCCTTAACCTATTTTTCTATAATGAGGCTTTATTAAACCCTATTTCATATACTCTTGAATCTTTTGCTATACTTGCCACATAAATCAGTTTCAGAACATTATTCTTGGGTCTTGGAACCCCATCACCAAGTTGTAATTATATGATGATTTATCTTGCCACTTTACTTTTTCTTGAGCATGATGGTTTATTTGGCTATTTAACTATAGTAGTGGTACTTATTTAATACCACCCACAGAGGGCATGTAAATAATCGCCCTAGGGAACGTCTTATTCTCCCCTAGGGAATGTGTTATTCCTCCCCTATAAATTTTGATAGGTGACTGGGAATGTATGAATTCTCCCCTCACCTATAGGTTGAGGTTCGGTAGGTTCCTAAACCCTACTTAGTTAATGTAGTCCAATTAATATCATGCATGCTACTTCTTATATGTTTTGTAATGGTAAGAATCTATTTTTGTATGTGCCTCATTCTCTTGGCCCTCTCATCTTATGATGATTCAATATATTTATGTTTCATATGATTTCCTTTTCTCTTGTACTTATTCATTATTTGATGCATACCTTGTTTTCCTCTCCCTTTTTCTGGGTGCTTTCCCAACCACCCAGGTGTTGAGCAAGGTGATGGATAAGACGAGGAAGATCTTAGCTTTTGTCTTGGACTCAGTTGATGGAAATGTTACTTGGAGACAAGATTTTAGTAGTCTAGACTTCCCTCTATCTAGATCCTGATTGTGTGTCTTGATGTAAACCCTAATGGGATAATTTGATGTGTTTTTGTAAACCTTTTATGAAATTGAATATAGTCAGTTATTTTTTGATTTTGCTGCTTTCTAATGGTCTTTTGTATACCAATGTTTAATAAATTTGGAAATTTTATGCCCATTCCATCATACCTCTGAGAGTGTTTGGAATGGATGTCAATTCTTCAATTTTTTAGTAAAGGGGTGATTTCACTCTCCCTTACAGCTTGGTATTAGAGCCCATGGTAGTCGGAATCTGACTATTTCAGTTTTGTCTCCCTAATTAGAATCACTACCTTACATAGTTCCTTTAGGTGACATGGTTGCCCTATAGTTGATCTATAAATGATGAAAGGTTGATTTAGGACTAGTATCATGATGAATAAAACCCTAAAATACTCATAACTAAAATATGCATAAATTTATGTTGTTTAGGTTTGGCTTTAGGCAACTATTAGGGCATGAAGTTGAAGAAAAGGTGTCTAGAAAGGATCAGGTTCTGGGGGCTGGCAATATTTTCCTCCATGCCACTTGCTTTGTTTACGAGGACTCCCAGATCCATATGATATTGGCCTGGCCTAAGCTAAAATGGATTGTCCAAAATAGTTTACTTTTAGGCAATAGTTACATTAGACATCTATGTTGTATATCTTTGGGAACCCTAAGTTTTAGGTGTATGATGACTTGTTTGAGGATGGATACCAAGATAGTCTCCTTATGTCCCTTGGGGTCACATGTTTGGATAGTTTATCCCTAGAACCTAGACTATAAAGTTTGGGGTTGAGTGAGCTATCAGAGTGCATAGTGGAAGTGTGATGGATCTTGTATATGGTTTAGTTAGACTCATCCTTTTTTTTTGTGTGAACGTAGGGTGTTGCCTCTTACTATTAGAAAAAAGCATTCAGTAGTTACAGGGTGTAACCACAGAAAAGAAAGGAAACTATACAAGGGAAAAGGTAAAAACAGAACTAACTATGTACAAACTACCGTCTCCTTTTGATATAATAACCAAAACCTTTGCGTATCAATGCAGCAACCTCTAAAGATCCTTGCATTTCTTTCTTTCCACATCATATAGATGATTAAACAGGCAGTAACCTTCAACTTGCCCTTCAGTTTCAGCAGATCACAGAACGTATCCAGCTGTATATTGTGCCCCAGATCAGTTGTCCAAAGCCTCCAAACACCTTCCGCAAATCTGCATTTAAAGAACACATGCACAGAACTTTCTACATGTTCTTTGCACATCACACATCTCGACGCCATATGATAGCCCACTCTCTGAAGATAGTCAACAGTAGGAATTCTGCCCAAAAACCCCTTCCACAGAAGAATGGACCATCTTCTAGGTACTCCAGACCAGATTTAGCTGCCCCACGCAACACTATGATGTTGTTTTCTAACAAGATTCCAGCAATCCTTCAAACAAAAATCATTTTTACCCCTAAAACAGATGTGATCTTCAAAATGAACTTGACATTTGACATTCTCCAGAATATTTTCAACCTTATATGACCCTCTGAAGCTCGGTATTTTCCAGCTATCACCAGCAATACACGCTTCCACACGGCAGTTCAGCCCTTTGCCCATTCTGAAGACAAAGTCTAAATTCACCTTCTCGATCATTTTTTCCTTTCCCCCTAACCAGGGGTCTCTCCAGAACAGAAATTTTTTACCATTACCCAAACAGAAAACAACTTCTTTAAGAAGGATCTCCCTTTGTTCAAGAAATTTTCTCCACAGCCAAGAAGAGTTGGCTCCAGATTTGACAGACCAAATAGACTCATTCTTTATGTATCTTCCATTCACCCATTTAACCCATAGGTTATTCTTTTCAGCTGCAACATTCCATAGGTTTCTAATCAAGCCCGCCTTAGACCAATCATCAATACGGCGAATTCCCAGACCTCCTTCCTTCCTGGGTCTACAAATAGCTTCCCAAGAGACAGTATGCATATGTTTTCTTTCATCAGAGTCTTTCCAAAGGAAGTCCCTCATAAGTTTCTCTAACTCCATGATGACAGATTTAGGAAGAGGAAAAGAAGATGTCCAAAAAATATTATAAGCTGAGAGAGTAGAAATGATTAACTCAACTCTGCCCGCTTGAGACAAAAGGTTCCATTTCCAAGATTCAAGCTTAAATTTGAATTTATCAATAATGGGATGGCACATATCTTTGGTAAGCCGACCAGTGAACAGGGGGACACCAAGATACCTCACCGGCAAACTACAGATATCCATATTCAGCACATTCCCCACAATAGGATTATCATCACTTCTACTAAGAAAGATATGACTCTTACTGTTGTTAAGCATTAGACCAGACACCATACTAAAGGAATCAAGAATATCCTTTAAGCAGCTAGCATTCCTTTCATCAGCCTTTGAAAATAAAAGCAAGTCATCAGCGAAAATAATATGGGATACTTTTACATCCCCTGCACATAAAGGATTCAACCTGCCATCTTTAACCTCTGCATTAATGATCGCAGACAGCCCTTGCATAGCGACAACAAAAAGTAAAGGCGAAAGGGGGTCTCCTTGCCTCACCCCATTTGAAGCCACAAAACTATCAGTAGGGCAACCATTAATAAGAACTTTATAAGAAGCAGTATCAAAAATCTCACAAACCCAATTGAGCCAGCATTCAGGAAAGTCCATCTTCATCATAAGAAACAAAATGTAATCCCTTCTCACTGTATCGTAGGCTTTGGCTAAATCAGCCTTAATACACATGTTGCTTTGAGTGCCTCCAAAACTGCTGAGAATATCGTTAGCAAGTAGAATAGCATCACCTATCCTTCTCCCCTTCACAAAAGCTATCTGATTCATATCAATGATAGACGGCAGCACCAAGGCTAAGCGGTTGGCTAAGATCTTAGCAATAACCTTATAAATAGTGTTACATAAAGAAATGGGCCTGAAATCCTTTAGATTGACCGCACCAGGTACCTTCGGAATGAGAGTAATCATGGTACTATTGCATTCTTTAAGAAGCCTTCCAGAGCTGAAAAAATTCAGAACAGCTAAAGAAACATCATCTCTGATAATATCCCACATCTCCTTAAAGAATGCTGCATTAAAGCCATCCGGGCCAGGGGCTTTGTCATCACTTAGATGCATAACAACATCATCAATCTCCTTCCTTGTTACCTCACTTCTGAGCATATCAAAATGCTTGATGTCAACTTTAGGCAAGACCCATTCTTCCTTCCAGCTCACTGCATCCTTCGAGGATCTATTAAAAAGACTATTATAAAAATTCTTAACATTCTGACGAATCACTTCCATATCATACACTCTAACTCCCTGTTCATCCTCCAAAACATTAATATTGTTTTTGATCCTTCTTGTTTTCAACGACACATAGAAAAAGGCAGAATTTCTGTCTCCCAACTTGAGCCACTGGACCCTACTTTTTTGGCGAAGTAAGGTGATGTGCACAAATCATATCATCTTTTAGATCATATTTGGTTGCATATCCATGTTGTTTTGACTCAATTATCACTATCATTCATGCTAGATTCCATATTTTTAGCTATTATTACTTGTCTCATGGTTTGGATTGTAGGTACTACATATTGCAATGAAATTATGAGGAATATATCATATTATCTCTTATTGGATCACTTCTCAAGTATCTACATGTTTTGGGGTTCGAAATTGCGCAAATACCACTTTTTACGGCACGTAAATCGGACCTACACACTGAAAGTTATGAGCAAAATACACAACAGCCCAGAACAGCGAAGTGCACGCCGTGCACCAAAAGTGCACGTCGTGCACCTGGGAATTTCAGGCAGATAAAAGTTTCTGGAAAGTTGCGCGGCGTGCACCTGGGAGCCAAAAGTTTCTGGAAAGTTGCACGGCGTGCATTTCCAAAGTGCACGCCGTGCATAGTGCATTCTGGAGGAAACTGAAAGTTTCTGGAAAGTTGCACGGCGTGCATTTCCAAAGTGCACGCCGTGCACCTGGCAGTTTCAGCATTTTGTAAAATACGAGTTTTTGTTTAAAACGAAGGGGGAACTTAATGGGCAGTTACGGACGGTCATTTGCGGAAGTTCTCTCGTCCCAGAGCAAGTCTAGAGTAGAGGAGGGCGATTTTGAAGGGAAAGGAGGTGGTTTCTTGCCAAAGGAGTCCATTTCTTCTTCTCTTCTTCTCCATTGTCTTCTCCAAGGTGCAGCCAAGCTTCCCCAACTTCGTGCAGCTTCTCGGGAGAGGAGCCAGTCCGTTTTGGAGCAGCTTTAGGAGTGGAATTTCGTCCCCAAGACGGAATTCTACTTCTCTTGGGTTACACTTTCAATTCTCCTAGATTTTCCTTCTCTAAACCATGTTAAACTCTGAAAATTCTGTAGCATTGTTGCAATACATAATCATGGACGAGTAGAATCCAAATCTTAGACATGGGAGAGTAACTCCCATGTCATAGCTTGTATGAACATATGAATTTCGTACTAAATGTTAGTTTCTTGCATGTTCCAAGAGTTGTTTCAGATCTGAAATTCTTGTTTGTGTGATTGGCCATCATACTTGCATGTTTTATGCTTTCTTTCATAATCTGAGAAGATGTGTTTGAGAGTATGGAGTTACTCTTTTTGGCAACTTTTCCTTGACCGCGAGAGTGGCTGGGATTATGTTGAGGAGCAAGGTTTGTGATTTGAAATGAAATACATACACGAGAGTGATGTATGGAGTTAAAATCGTCATCACTTCACCGAGAGGTGAGTGATGACTACAAACCTCCTTTGCAAGTTAATTAACATGTTTAAATTCGTATTTTAATATAAGCTATGATGTGATAGTGAAATCCCAAGTCTAAGATCCTTCCAAATCTGTATCTTAACCTTTCTTAAGTGATAATTTACTGTTTTGTTTTAAATCTATAATTTAGTTGTTCTAATCCAACCATCTTGTGTACAACGATCTAGATTATTGAAAATCATAACTCTTGCACCTAACTAACCAACGCTCCTTGTGTTTGACCTCGACTACAACTACTCTCGTATACTTGCGGGATATATCTAGTTGAGTAAAAGATCATTTTTAATGATTGAAACTCGTTAGTGTAAACTACCAACAAGTTTTTGGCGCCGTTGCCGGGGAGCATCGGTATTCCTGTTAGAGTAAGAGTTTTTGATAAGTAAATGAGACTAGATCACAACCTTCATATCCACCATCATATCCATAAATCATAATTCATCATGATCATCATAATTTGTTGTATCTTCCATGTTTGTTTTTGTATCTCACTCACCTTGTTTATTTGCAGGAGCATATGGGGTGTTCATAAAAAGATCCTTGAACCATGCATATCTCTACATTTAGAAAATGAACACACTATTTGCAGCCCTCATGGACCAAGAAGGAGTGAAACCCAAACATGTATGGAGGAATCACAACCCACACAACCATCATCCATGTCACCATCATATGCACCACCCTCATCCACACATCCTTCATCCACACCACCATCAATCACACCTAATTCACCGCCATCATATATACCACCAACATCCATACAACATACACCACCACCATCTACGCCACATCTACCTAATCCTCTAGATTCACATGAAGAACTAGTCAAGGAGGATGACCTTCCTCTTAAGGACTACTTTGGTACAGCTGCAATGCATATGAATGGGCCTATTAATATTTCAGAATTTGAGGCAGAGGAGTTTTCTATCAGCCCATCCATCATACAATTGCTACAGCTGAATGCATTTGGAGGGACACCAATGGAGGATCCAAACCTCCACATTGCTGAATTTCTGCAGTTGCTAAGCACCATAAAGATATATGGTGTTCCTACTGATGGGATACGCCTAATTCTTTTTCCATTCTCTCTTAAAGATAGAGCCAAGGCATGGCTCTATACTTTGCCAAAGAAGTCAATCGGCACTTGGGAGGAGCTTCTAAAGGTCTTTTTGGCAAGATATTTTCCACCTAGAAAAACTTTGCAGCTAAGGAGACAACTCATCAATTATTCTCAAAGGGATGGAGAGACCTTGTATGATACATGGGAGAGGTTCAAAGATCTTCAACATCTTTGTCCACATCACGGTCTAAGCAATTGTCTTCTATTGCAATCTTTGTATAATGGTTTGTGTTATAATACAAGGATGTCTATTGATGCAGCTGCAAATGGAGCTCTATTGAACAAATCTTATGGAGAAGCCTATGCTATTATTGAAGATATGGCAGAAAATCATTGCCAGTGGAGTCCGGCTACAAGCTACCACCCATCCTTTTCACATACTACTTCTGAAATGCAAGTGGAAGATCACATGGTTGATGCTATAGACTTGATTGCAACAAGGCTAGAAACTTTGTCACAAAGGTTTGAGAATCTAAGCACACAACTAATTCAAACAGCCAGCAATATTTGTGATGCATGTGGGTTGCTTGGACACTCATCTTATACATGTTATGCTTCTTCTATTTATTCTCCAATGGGCTACACTCCACCGGACTTCTACAACAATGTGAACCCAAATTTCATTCAGCCACAACAACCACAAGTAACTTCTAGATTAGAGTCCATGCTTGCAACATTTATTTCAACTCAAATGCAGCAAAATGAGGAGCTCCATCAACAAAGGCAATCAATGAAGGGTGCCATTTGCCAACTCTCTTCTAAGGTGGAGACTATAGCCACTCATGCACATATCTTGGAGAAACAAATTGCCCAACAAGCTCTTCCTAGAAAAGAAGCATTTCCACCTTTCTTGCCTAGCCCACCAGAGACAAATCCTACATATTTTAGGCCGGTGACATTGAAGAATGGAGTTGTTATAGAGTTATATCCTTCAAAGTATGATGATGTTGATATCCATGATGATTATGAAGTTGCAACTAAAGGGGAGAAAGCTACAACACATGCTCTACATGTTGATTCTTCAAGCAAGCCACGTGTCTTTCCTCCTCACACTCTAGATGACACATTGCTTTATAATAGGAACAATTTTCCCAACTCATATTTTGATGATGCTTCAAATGATAATGAAAAGACAAATAGTATTGGCATACAAAAGACTATTCTTGCTGTAGCTCATAGGTGCTTTCGCTTGCCCCAAATAAAGGACATATTTGCAAGGAGGCATCAATCTTTAGCACAACAATTTCCAGCTGCAAATCAGAGCACCGGTCCTCCATGGACTTTGATGTTTCCACCATAATGAGGTACCCGGTTGCAACCTTTTTAGTTTGATTTATGCAGTGAGGACACTGCAGATTTCAAGCTTAGGGGGGAGCAACCGGATTGTAACCTAGTTCTTTTAGCTTTTCCCTTTCATGTTATTTGCTTATTGTCATTTGCTTTTATTTTGTGTTCACATTTCAGTCTTTTGTTTTCAATTCTGCTCTTCTGGTGGCAAAATCTAGTATGAGATGAGGTTTACCTTTTATATGTGGATATAACTCCTATGCTTAACTGATTGTCCTCTTTTGATGAGAAATATCATTTGGAGAAATTGTAAAAGACATGCATTAATCAAATGAAACCTTTTGGCCATCAACATGTGCTTAACTCTGGTTTATGCTTCTATCCTGAACATTCATCTTTCACATCCTTGATTGCTTAAAACATGTAATGGTTTCAATTTTTGTGAGTAAATTAACTTTACAACATCATTTGGAATACGAGATGCCCTTGCCAAGCTCTTAGTGCATTTTCAACCACTCTTTCAATGAAATTTTTTCAAAACAAATGAATGAAATCTAGCTAATGTTGCAATTTAGTTGACTCTCCTATCTTTTGGAAAAAAAATTTAAAATTTCTTTTGGCTTATCTCTTCTTTATACCCCATAAAAGATGGCAAAACCGCCCACATATCATGCTAGCCTAGTGTAAGTCCGATCTGGCCACGATGGTTAGGTGGTATGTCTTAAAAGAGGGTAAAATACCCCAACCGACATTCCACGTGTGCATAAGCCTACATTAGCAGCCGAGTGTCGGAACCCATAATCCATTGTCATATCATTTTTGGGAAAGAATGAGAGTACAGCTAAAATTGTCAATATTAACTAAGATTTCATCATTTGTATCCTTAATAGTTGAGAGTTTGAGTTGCACATCCACTAATTGCTTGGCTTGGTCATCAAAATTCTACGTAGTGTTGTTTAATTGATTGATTCATTTAATTGTGACCACCCCTGCTGAACTAAAAATCTCTTTCTTGGGTGTTTAAGTTGAATTGATGGCTATGAGTATAAACATGTTCATCATGGTTGGTTTGGTCTTATACACATCTTTCTTTTCATTTGATCTATGCATGAACTTAACAATTATTCATTTGTGTTTCTATGCTCTTTTTTGCTTGAGGACAAGCAATGGTTTAAGCTTAGGGGGATTTGATGTGCACAAATCATATCATCTTTTAGATCATATTTGGTTGCATATCCATGTTGTTTTGACTCAATTATCACTATCATTCATGCTAGATTCCATATTTTTAGCTATTCTTACTTGTCTCATGGTTTGGATTGTAGGTACTACATATTACAATGAAATTATGAGGAATATATCATATTATCTCTTATTGGATCACTTCTCAAGTATCTACATGTTTTGGGGTTCGAAATTGCGCAAATACCACTTTTTACGGCACGTAAATCGGACCTACACACTGAAAGTTATGAGCAAAATACACAACAGCCCAGAACAGCGAAGTGCACGCCGTGCACCAAAAGTGCACGCCGTGCACCTGGGAATTTCAGGCAGATAAAAGTTTCTGGAAAGTTGCGCGGCGTGCACCTGGGAGCCAAAAGTTTCTGGAAAGTTGCACGGCGTGCATTTCCAAAGTGCACGCCGTGCATAGTGCATTCTGGAGGAAACTGAAAGTTTCTGGAAAGTTGCACGGCGTGCATTTCCAAAGTGCACGCCGTGCACCTGCAGTTTCAGCATTTTGTAAAATACGAGTTTTTGTTTAAAACGAAGGGGGAACTTAATGGGCGGTTACGGACGGTCATTTGCGGAAGTTCTCTCATCCCAGAGCAAGTCTGGAGCAGAGGAGGGCGATTTTGAGGGGAAAGGAGGTGGTTTCTTGCCAAAGGAGTCCATTTCTTCTTCTCTTCTTCTCCATTGTCTTCTCCAAGGTGCAGCCAAGCTTCCCCAACTTCATGCAGCTTCTCGGGAGAGGAGCCAGTCCGTTTTGGAGCAGCTTTAGGAGTGGAATTTCGTCCCCAGGACGGAATTCTACTTCTCTTGGGTTACACTTTCAATTCTCCTAGATTTTCCTTCTCTAAACCATGTTAAACTCTGAAAATTCTGTAGCATTGCTGCAATACATAATCATGGACGAGTAGAATCCAAATCTTAGACATGGGAGAGTAACTCCCATGTCATAGCTTGTATGAACATATGAATTTCGTACTAAATGTTAGTTTCTTGCATGTTCCAAGAGTTGTTTCAGATCTGAAATTCTTGTTTGTGTGATTGGCCATCATACTTGCATGTTTTATGCTTTCTTTCATAATCTGAGAAGATGTGTTTGAGAGTATGGAGTTACTCTTTTTGGCAACTTTTCCTTGACCGCGAGAGTGGCTGGGATTATGTTGAGGAGCAAGGTTTGTGATTTGAAATGAAATACATACACGAGAGTGATGTATGGAGTTAAAATCGTCATCACTTCACCGGGAGGTGAGTGATGACTACAAACCTCCTTTGCAAGTTAATTAACATGTTTAAATTCGTATTTTAATATAAGCTATGATGTGATAGTGAAATCCCAAGTCTAAGATCCTTCCAAATTTGTATCTTAACCTTTCTTAAGTGATAATTTACTGTTTTGTTTTAAATCTATAATTTAGTTGTTCTAATCCAACCATCTTGTGTACAACGATCTAGATTATTGAAAATCATAACTCTTGCGCCTAACTAACCAACGCTCCTTGTGTTCGACCTCGACTACAACTACTCTCGTATACTTGCGGGATATAGCTAGTTGAGTAAAAGATCATTTTTAATGATTGAAACTCGTTAGTGTAAACTACCAACATAAGGCTTCTTCATCATTGAGAGCTTTAACAGTTTCCAGCCTTAAACGAGTCATATTCTTTTGTTTAACTTCATTCGAAGGGTCGACATCAATTTCCCTCTGTAGACTGAACAAATCCCTTTCAAGCTCTCTAGCATTAGAGAAAAAATTGCCAACCACCTCGCTATTCCATTTTCTAAGAGCACACGAGACAGCATATAACCTTTTGTACACCCTAAACATAGGGGTCCCATGAAACTCAGTATTCAACCAAGCATCACTGACTATGCCTTTGAAAGAGTCTTGATTGACCCAGGAATTAATAAAGTGAAAGGGAGTTCTACCTTTCTTCTTTACCCCCAGCCTTAACATAAGAATCTTATGATCACTTACAACAGCCAGAATGACTTCACCCCAACAGAACGGGAACTCGGACAGGAAACTAACATTGGTAAAAATACGGTCAATCTTCGAAAAGGTACTAATTCCTTTTTTACTGTGGTTGTCCCACGTAAAGAAAAAGCCTTTAGCTTGCAATTCAATCAGATTTGCCTCAGCAATAGCATCATTAAAATCCTCCATGCTACGCTTTGAGGGAGGCTGCTTTCCCATCTTTTCATTCATCAAACGAACAGCATTAAAATCCCCTAACACACACCAGTTAACTGGATTCCAACTGCTAATAGAGACCAGAGAATCCCAGAGCAGAACACGATCCAGATCTGGATTGGCGCCATACACAGCTGTCATATGAAAGCTAGACAAATCCCTATTGATAACACAATGGATACATTGATCAGTTTTCTTCAACACCCTGATGTCAAGATCCTTGTTCACCCATATAATCATAATACAAGTATAAGAATAGTACTCAGAATTATCCACAAAGCTAGCATCGGGACAAATCCTGCCGACAAAACTCCTCAGATTCTCTTTTTGGATTCTAGATTCCAGAATGATATAAATGTCCGCCTTATTTCTCCTTATCTCATCCCGGATGTGAGGAATTTTATTACTCCCTCCTCTCACATTCCAGGATAGGATACTTAAAGGTTCAGTCATTGGGAGGAAGGGCAGAAGGTTCCCCAACCACCACAGCCACAGCCCCTGATGTATTGACCTCCTCATTATAAATTTCCCCTTCATCAAAATTAGATAGAGGTGAATATTTATTCAACGCTTCTGGGATCACTCTTGTACTGCTTTTAGCAACACCTTTTGGAGCAGATTTCCCTTTCTTCTTTTTAGTTTCCCATCCTGAATTTGGAGTATCCACTGGAGTAATCAGTTCAGAAATAATCGCAGATTCAGTAGATTTCTTAGGCTGCTCCACATTAGGACCTCCATTACTTAAATCACCATCTGCTATTCTGTCTTCAGCATCCACGAACACTTCTCCATCATCGGTATCATTACTCTTTCTGGGAATCCATTCCATCATCGACTTCTTTTTAGGAGCTCTTCCCTCCATCTTCCTTTGGTCATCACACAGGGACGACTCATGTCCATATAGACCACACGTCAAACACTTGTTGGGCTCCCATTCGTATTCAAATTGGATCGTGTCTATCTGACCATCGTCGCTTTCAATCTGTAACTCTTTAGGATATGAGAAATCAGAGGATATGACAATCTGAATCCTCACATAATCCAGTCTTCAGAACTCCGACGTTAGCTTGTCCGGTCGCAGAGGACGTCCCAGAATAGATCCGATGTTTCTGAACATCTCCATGTCCCATAGCTCTAACGGCAGGTTATAAATCTTCAGCCAAATAGGGATATCAGTCAGCTTCATCTTCTCTAGAGGTTCACCCCTCTCCCATTTCTTTATGATCAACGGCTTGCCTGCTACGAACCATGGACCTTTGTCTACTGCCATTTCTAAATCCTCATCATTCTCAAACGATACGATGAAGAAACCTCTTCCTCTGGAGCGTATATCAATCGAACCTCTGACTTTCCATAGCATAGCGAGATGCTTCACCAATGTTGGCCAGTGAGGCTTGAGCCAGATGACATATCCAGCCGCCGTTCAGCTCCACCTAGCAAGATTCCTCTCCACGATGGATTTTGGATACATCAGTTTACCATCAACTAAATGTGCTTTCGTTTTGCTCAGATGAACCGGGCTAGCAACCTTCTTATCCTTGAATAACCCCGACCAGTCCATCGCGTCTTTGGTTACCACAACACCAGGTGGAATAATCACACTACTTCTCTTCCTTGAGTCGAAGGTCGCACAACCTGGATCAGGACCTTCCGCCGTCGCCTTCGCCGTCTTTGTTCTGCCTGGATCTGGAGGGTCGGACGCCGCCATCACCTTGGCCATCGCCCCCTCGATCGCCCCCTCAGTCACTCCTTCAGTTAGGCTCATCCTTTAACCCTAGTTTAATTTGGATTGATAGGTTGAACACTTTAAGGGGTGGAGTATAATTAGTTTGATGATGTTGAGTGGTTAGATTTCAAGGACAAAATCCTCTTTAGGGGGATGGAGCCCTATGACATCTTGAAATCTATCTACACTATCTTTAGAAACCCTAACCCCATACTTAGGAGGTTGTTGTGCTTGAAACCTTAGTGGGGTCCAAACAAGTTATGGTTATAGCCTAACATGCTTGTTTATATAGTAATGAACATATAATGATCATCTAAGGAATGATTTATATGTTCAAACCCTAATGAATACCTAATGCACATAATATGAGTAACTCACGTATTAATCCTAATGGATATGCATGGTGTTGCCCATGTCATAAACCAATAAACTCTAATGAAATGATAAGTAAGATAATTGTAACCTAATCTTAGACTTAATACATGCTAAGTAAAATTTTGTGATCACTTTAACCTGAACCCTAAGTTGTAATCATATAACCTTAACATATACATCCTTAATGCCTTTCATGATACATTAATGAAATTAGGTGCCATAATCAGTTAACATACTTTGATACACATAAATGATATATATAATCATATAATCACATATTAATCAAGTCATCGATATGAAATGCATGGTATGTTACCTTGTTATCTAATACACACACGATTATTCACTTAATATGAATCAATTCATAATATGCCTCACCTTGATCAATAAAATACATATAATGACTTCAATATGGATAAGTATTAATTGATTCAAATAAAAGTGCATAATCAATCATAAGAACTGAATAAATATGAAAAAAATGATTAATGATGACATTAATGTGAATAAGAAAGTTAATGTGACAATGTAAATATAGATATAAGTGATTAATGTGACATTATTTGGATTACTTGTAACAAGTTGGATAAAATGTCTTAATTCATGCAAAACAATTTGTTATAATTCAATATGTTGATAATAGAGACTAAATCCAATTATTAAGGATAATAATCAAGTATATTGATAATTGAGTAAACTCTAATTGTGTTAAAACTCATAATGAGGTAAATAAGAAATATATATGGTTTCAAGTATAATAATGAAATATAACTCTTTTGGAAACAAAGTAAATATGACATGACAAATTAAAATAATAATAATGATAATGTGATATCATAATAAATATAATCTTAATAAGCCAAAAATGTAAATAATATTAAATCTCCTAAAAATAATATCTAAATAATGGAACCTAGGTGATCCTTGAAAACCTAACCTATGTTGAAATGCTTGTGGAGTATATATTGATGAATTGTTTGGTGGAAGTTAAGGTTGGAGAAATAACCTGAAGTTTTGTGATGTGAGATTGCACACTCACCCTTCCCTAATTGCTAGTGATTTTGGGGGAAAAATCCTCTTTGAGGGGTGGAGTGTTGTAACATACCGAATCTTGGACATTTTTATCTTTTGACCCTCTTTTCCATCTTTTCCTTTCATTTCTATCCTTATTAGTCTTTCGATTTAATTAGTGGAATTCATAGTCGTTTAGTGAACATTTATTCACTAATTGTACCAATACAAGGGTTTATGTACAAATACCTCAGTGAAAGCTTAATTACCATAATTAAGTGCTCTAAACCTTAATCTAACTTTTTTATATGATTTGAAAACATAAAATGATCCGAAGTTTCAAATTTGATTCGATTTGGACGTTGTTTGTGCAAGTTATGCAATTTTAGGTACATTCTAGACTTTTATGCAATTTACCCAATTGGGAGGTTTTCTTTGCAAATTATCAACTGAATTTTTAATCCTTAGATATTCCCTTACCATTAAAGAGATTTGAAACCATTGGAGAACCTAGTTTCACCTTGTTTTGATGGTATTTCTTTCCAAGGGCATTATAGGGATTACCCTCTTTATAAAGATGATTATCCTTAAAAGCTATCAACCAATGAGGTTATTTCTTTCTTGAAAAATGGTGGGGATGGCCTAGAATAATCTATGGGCTCTTAGAACCGACTTTTTATATGCATGAAGCCTCTATGAGCTATCCTCTTGCATGGCCATCAATCCCTAGGCTAAAGATACATGGAAAGTCCCTTAAGACTCCTCATGCTTCACCTCTTTCTATATATAGCCATGTATACCCCTTCCCAACTCACAATTCGAAAACTCTTGCTCTCCTTTTCTTTCCTCTAGCTTAGATAATATTTCCTTCTATATTTTCCATGATGTTGCTATCTCAAGGTAATAGAGGGAGCCTACCTTGATGAAGAAGGCTCCTAGGGCTTCCAAATTGCTCTATTAGGGTTTCTAAAGCTCCTCCTTGGTAAATTTGACCAAAACTAGTAAGTTTCCTCCATTCCTTCCCTATTTTCATAATTCCTTACACCTTCTTCTAGGTTTAAACCATGACCGTACATGGTAAAACTCCACCTAGAACCCTAAAACACCTCATCTCTATGCTCTTTTGCTATGGTTTATCACCTCTAAGTTGAGAAGGTGATCTTTGTCCAAGAAAGGAGCTAGGCTTGGAGCAACCAGACCTTCTAAGCTCGGATCCTTGCTGTTTGTACCTTCTTATCTTCCCTAGAGGTGAGTTGCATAACCCACTTCTCATATATTTCTTGCTACATGCTTAAAATTCATGCATCTATGTTTAAAATCGATGATTTCCATCTCTATTTACCATGTTCATCTAGGGTTTTGGTTTCTTACCGGTTTACCTTATCTAGAAGATCTAGTTGGATAACTATTAATCTAAAACCATGATATTAGTTCGAATGGTGTTTTCCCTCCCTCTCTCTCTTTTCTTATCTCGTTTGGTTTGATGTTGTGTCGGTTTCTGATTGGCCGAATTTCAATAATTCATAACTTTTGATTCCTTTATCAAAAAACTAAAGTAAAATACATCCTAAACTGAGAAAAACAATTTATTTTCAATAATAATATTTTCAAGTATTGGTTTTGAGTTTGTCAATGGTGGTTTTCTAGAAAATGATTTAATCACTTAAAAATCACCAAAAATACACTGTAATCATCATAACTCCAAAATATGCAAAATTATATGTTTTCTTAATCAGAAGAACCTAACTAAGTCTATGGTGATGTTTTCATAGTCTAAATCGAGGTTTCTATAAAAAGTAAAAATATGTGTTTTCTCTACCTTAATGCATATATATCATTCTAATACATGTATACGAATTGAAAATAGGAAACATTGATCATGGACTCAATCATGTGATGAAAGTGGGTAATATGAATCATAATGAAAGGTATGTGCTATGTATGTGCAATCTCTATTTATGTATGTGAATTTACACCTTAAGTTGGGAATAATTGTGCCTTAACCTATTTTTCTATAATGAGGCTTTATTAAACCCTATTTCATATACTCTTGAATCTTTTGTTATACTTGCCTCATAAATCAGTTTTAGAACATTATTCTTGGGTTTTGGAACCCCACCACCAAGTTGTAATTATATGATGATTTATCTTGCCACTTTACTATTTCTTGAGCATGATGGTTTATTTGGCTATTTAACTATAGTAGTGGTACTTATGTACAACCACCCACAGAGGGCATGTAAATAATCGCCCTGGGGAACGTCTTATTCTTCCCATGGGGAATGTGTTATTCCTCCCCTATAAAATTTGATAGGTGACTGGGAATGTATGAATTCTCCCCTCACCTATAGGTTGAGGTTCGGTAGGTGCCTCAACCCTACTTAGTTAATGTAGTCCAATTAATATCATGCATGCTACATCTTATATGTTTTGTAATGGTAAGAATCTATTTTGTTATGTGCCTCCCTCTCATATTATGATGATTCAATATATTTATGTTTCATATGATTTCCTTTTCTCTTGTACTTATTCATTATTTGACGCATACCTTGTTTTCCTCTCCCTTTTGCTGGGTGCTTTCCCAACCACCCAGGTGTTGAGCAAGGTGATGGATAAGACAAGGAAGATCTTAGCTTTTGTCTTGGACTTAGTTGATGGAGATGTTACTTGGAGACAAGATTGTAGTAGTCTAGACTTCCCTCTATCTAGATCCTGATTGTGTGTCTTGATGTAAACCCTAATGGGAGAATTTGATGTATTTTTGTAAACCTTTTATGAAATTGAATATAGTCAGTTATTTTTTTTTCGCTGCTTTCTAATGGTCTTTTGTATACCAATGTTTAATAAATTTGGAAAATTTATGCCCATTCCATCATACCTCTGAGAGTGTTTGGAATGGATGTCAATTCTTCAAATTTTTAGTAAAGGGGTGATTTCACTCTCCCTTACATATTGTTATCCTTAACTACTCCTCGGGTTGGAGGCTATTTCAAGGAGGTGATTGGAGCTACTTCAAGGTGAAGGCTGCTCCAAGTGCTTGAGGTTACTTCAAGAAGGTTGCGTTAAAGGAGTTTGGAGCTACTTCTAGGTGAAGGCGACCTTAAGGTGGTGGAGCTACTTCAAGGTGGTGAAGGATGCTCCAAGGGCTTGAGGTTACTTCAAGAAAGCTACTTCAAAGGAGGTTGGAGCTACTTCTAGGTGAAGGCTACCTCAAGGTGCTGGAGATACTTCAAGGTGGTGAAGGTTGCTTCAACGGCTTGAGGTTACTTCAAGAAGGTTGCTTCAAGGAGGTTGTGAATGCTACTTCAAGGAGGTGGAAGGTGATTGTATTTTTCTATAGCATCCTTGTGAGGTAAATAAAATAAATCACTTTCAAAATTCCCTTTGGAGACAATTGGGTAATGGACTGACAACCTTTGATTCAAAGGTTGGAACCACTCTAAATCGAAGTGTCTTCCTTATTTCCTCCTCCTTCTTTGCTTTGCATTTTCAATTAAATTGTAAAGTGTCAAAATCTCTATTCACCCCCTCTAGATATTTAAATTGGTGTCAGAGCAGATATTCAAGGAGCCTTAACCGGTCTTAAATGGGGGACAATGTTCTATACAACCTCAACCTTGAAGGAACTCATGTGAGCCGACCCCATCCTTTGATGGAAGCGACTACACTTATTGGAAAAGAAGGATGCAATTATACTTCCAAAGGATTAGTATAGAGATTTAGAGAATGGTTTCCTTGCCCTATGCACTTCCTAATATGGAGTATGCAACGTGGAATATCAAAATGGTAAAGCAAGTTCAATTGAATGCAAAGGCAGTAAGCATTTTATATTGTTCTATTTTCGTCACTGAGTTTAATACGATATCTTCATGTGAAATCGCTTATGAAATATGGCATAAACTTTCAGTTACACATGAAGGTACAACTCAAGTTAAGAATGCTGAGATTAGCATGCTTAGACAAAAGTTTGAACAATTCTGCATGCAACCTAATCAGTCTATTAGTGAAATATATGCAAGGTTATGTTTTATCATTAATAGCTCGAATGCCTTGGTAAGTATCCAAGTGAGGAAGATCAAGTGTCCAAGATTCTTATATCCTTGCCTCTAAGGTACAAGCTAAAAGTGACGGCCATTCAAGAAGCCAATGACCTTACCACATTGAATATGGTGCAACTCATCGGCAACCTTGAGACAAATGAGGTCACCCTTGAAGAAGAAGAAAGAGTGGAAGTCAGGCACCAAAAAGGGAAATGGAAGGATATATCATTTAAGGATATAGCCAAAGATCAAGAAAGTAATGAGTCAAGTGAAGGAGAAGATGAAGAGGATGTACTCATTGTAAATGGTAAGCAATATAGAAGATTTAAATCTAACAATAATTCTTCCTCTTCTTCTCTTAGGTTCTTTGAATGTGGAAAGAGAGGACATGTAAATAATGATTGTCCTAAAGTCAAGAATGGTAAGAAATCCTCCTTTAAGAAGAAAGAAAAATCCTACAAATAGCTTGGGATGAGTCAAGTGATGATAGCATGAGTGTAGAAGAAGAAGTGCAGTGGCTCATGGCTAAGAAAGATGAAAATGAAGACTCAAACGAGGTAGACATTTTTAATTATCCAAAACTGATTTAGTTAATAGCCTTGAAGAAACTCATGCTAAATGTTACACCCCTATTTCACAATTTCCACTAATCATGAGATTAGGGCATAAATTGAGGATTTAACATAATACAAAGAACGCCCTTAACTTTTTCTTCTCTTTTAAAACTCTTTGTTTTCTCACATTGAACCACATAAACCAACTTTACAATGGAATCTAAACATTGATTTCTCTAATTTGATTTCAATAGTAAAAATCCATGTATGAACATTCATTATGTTCCTCATACTTTTAAGCACATAAGACTTGTTGATTCGCACATATTGGTAAAAGAGGAATAATGTTATACATCATCATTTACAACTCTCTCTTATTTCTTTATAAGGATCTAGAGTGACAAGGAATGACTGAACTTAACTATACTCAGACTTAACTGTTGTGGCAGATCTACTCTGGTGCAATGATATCTTCTTCAAATCCATGTGATTCCCCTAAAACTTTTGAGTAGAGGGGTGAGCCTACTCGCTCAGTGAATGAGTACTTCAAAGAAATAGTCTAAAGCACTGATATAATTACATATATACTTTTGAGCAATTGATATCAATTATAACAGCAGTAAGCTTTAAAGAGTCTAATAATTGACACAATCATAAATATGGAAGGATACTCTAAATATCTATAAGAGTGAATCAATATATGAAATACTTGATTGATCATAAAGAGAACTAATAATTCAGAAACATACAAAGAATAATTGAATAATTGTACACACTTGTTTGACCTCTCATTCATTTTATTATGCCCTGATCATATGCAGTGTACTCTACATATGAAGACTCATAGTGAACTACGATCTCACCATACAAGACTTAGCTTAAAACTCGGGAAGCTAAGCCTAGAAATGAATCAGGGTCTGCTTGACTCGAACCGTCATGTCTGACTAAGATGGTTAAATAGTTGGCCTTTAATTGGACCTCTCCTTCTAGGCTAAGTACACAGGAGGAGGATCTGAGACACTCTGTGGGCCTCATTGTGGTATGCTTTGTGGGTACCTATGGGTTACCACCAGGATCTCTGGTTCATGTTGGGTAACCTATCTTTTCTTAGGAGACTTCCTCAAGGGCTTCGTCTCCTCGCACGCTCTGTGGGTGAGATCCGATCCCTGTATACTGGTCGTTGCCAGGGTGGATCGTTTCCTCCCTATAGTGCAGACATTTGTAGGGAATCTATGGTGTTCAGGGCTCTTAAGTCTATTATTTTATTATTCTTGGAAAGCTCTTACTATATTGTATCGTTTCCCTTACTTATATTTGACTCTAGTATATCTATGGTACTGTGTCTATTTATTTGAAGTTTATAACACAACATATATATCATTCTATACTTGGCAGAGCAATATACTCAAAACACTATATACTGAAAAATCAACATTTTATATCTACAGGCAGACTAAAATTCCTAAATAACAGAATACATATTCACTTGATACTTTATACAATAGAATCATACAATTGAACTTCTTAATACACTAATAAGAGTTAATTACTTGACATATGAGTAATCGTCATTTGCACCTATAAATTATTTGTACTTTCTCGGAAAATGTGCACCTCGACCCAAATCTTGAGTTGTGTATCACCACATCTCATACTGAGAACATTGATATCAAAATACTTGATTCACCGAACACCCTATCCTTAGGGTTTCATTTACCTCATTCACTTATCACATGGATCTCATAAGGATTTCATGCGACATAAACATTCACTGAATAAAGACTACTATCAACAAATTATATAAAATCAATATATGTATGAGTTTCCATGCCATTCACTAGGATATCATGCATCAATAATAACATTGAATTAATAAAGTCTATCATGTCAAGAAAATCCCTTCAAATGGATTTCATGATATTTATTCGCAAATATCCAACTTTCCTCGCATCTAGGGTTTCACCATCTTTACTGAGATATCAAACAAACATTGTTCACTTTGAATGAAATCCAAGATAGAATCTGACATATATGTACTATGAATTTAGATAAACAATCATTCATAACCAAGGGGATCTAGATAAGCAATTTTCTCTATTTACTTATACAGCAAATTTCAGTCATAGACAAATTCCCTATAATTTAGCTTACTCTTATAACCTCTGTGAATACTTAGGGAATTCTCATTAGGATGTATTGTATACATTTCTAATATTATTTTATCATCTTAACTTCATCCAAATAGAGGAAGAATTCATTTCATATCATTTTGCAACAACTTAGAACAAATAGACAATTCAGGGTTTGTAGTTGCATACTAGCAATTAAAGATTATGGATGAATTAACCAATTTTCATGCAATATACTATTTAAAGGAAGTTCCCACTCACCCTAAGGTGTGAAAACACCTTAAAAATACATCTCATCCTTGAAAATCTCAATCTCATATCAAATCCCTAGCAATTCACATGATTCTTCTTCCTTTCAACTCGGAAACCCTAAAAATGAGGGATTATGAAGAAAGAGTGAGAAAAGGGGAAGTTTTGATACCATTTTGGATAAAATCATAGGAGGGACGGAATATTGACATGTGAGATAAGATTCACCATGAAACTATATCCAAAGAAGCTAAACTTACATGATTTCATCATTCCTCAGACCGCAAAACCCTAGGTCTGCATCTCCATCAATTTCTCCTCTCAAACCCTAACTCTCCCTCTCTCTCTAGGATTTCATTTCTCTGGAATGAATCACGAATTATGAGAGATACTAGTGTGTTATGTTGACTATATAGAGAAATTGAGCTACTTGGGTCAATTGCACATTGACCCCTCACTATACTTTCTCTTATTTCAGCTGAATTTTCTATCATAAAAATATTACTATAATTCGTGTATTTTAGAGATCAAACATTCTCAAAAAAAATATTATAATTTATATTATTGTATAAAATTTATTTAATAAGCTTTATTTAAAATTTTATATCATTTCAAGCTCCCATTAAATAATTAAAAATCGAATAGTGCATTGTTATCCAGAATTATGCAAAAATGTCAGTTATTGTAATTCATCTACTGATAAGGTATAAACACATCCAAAAATTATTAAAATTTTACACTTTGTTTATTATTTATATTCAGATATCCAGTTAAAATTTCAGTTTATTTGGATTTACCAATAAATAAGTAAAAACAAAACACTACACTACTGAAAAGCACTCAAATACTCAGATATCCAGTTAAAATTTCAGTTTATTTGGTCAAAGTATAGTTCGACCGAGAACCACATTCAAAGAACACTCAAATATTCTGAAATTTTTCCCCAATATGAATGGTTGAGTTATCCATATCATATCCAAAATTCAATCAAATAATAAATTTTTAGAAAATAATAAAAATCATTTACCACACTACTATCCTGACAAATTCTATACTCATGTACCATCAAAACCCTAATTTCAGCCAACTAGGATTTATATTTCTCAAACCCTAATTTCTCAAACAATAGAACACTTAATGTTCTTATTAGGTTTAAAACATCATAATTGAATTATCATCATTAATTAGATTTAAGTAATGATCAATCCAATTAAGCATATAATCATCCAAGTAAACCCTAGTTTACCAATTAAGCTCAGATGCGGTCATAACACTAAATATGTTTATTACAAAAGAAAATTGAAAAAGCTTTCCAAAATAAATAATAAATTGCATGCTAAACTAGATGATCTTACTTCTGAAAATGGAAGTCTTATTTCTGGAAATAATACTTTGAAAGCTTATATTGATGATTATAATGCTAAATTGCTTGTCTTAGAAAATAATAATCTTCTTTCTCAAGAAAAGGTTGAATTGCTCACAAAGATAAATGATTATAAAAATCAACATATTCTATGCTCTCCTTTATATTATTATATCATTGTTATAGAAAGAGATACCTTGATTTCTAGTTTAGATAAAGAAAAAATAGATATTACTTAGAAGATGGTTGAAATTGTTAAGTTACAAACGCATGTTGATAGTTTGAAAAATAATAATATTCTTGATAAGATTTTGGAAAATTATTCTAGATATGTTGATATAAGAGGACTAGGATATGTACCCAAAGATAAATCTTATAAAAATTCTAGAACTAGAAAGACACAAGTGCCTAAGACCAAGGTCATGTATGTACCCAAAGACAATCCATCTCATGACCAAAATGCTAAGAGGAGAAATAAAATTGATTTTATTTGTTGTCACTATTGTCAACATTTTAGACACTACTCATTTTCTTGTCCATGTATGAAAATTAAGTATATTTCATTGAATTGGGTTCCAAAACCTCCCACATAGGAACCTTGGACACTTAGTTGAGATTTGACCTAAATTGTATTTTGATATTCATAATGTCATATCTCAACAAAAATGAGCTTTAACTGTATATCTTTGAGTATTTGATTGTTTAATTGTGTTATTGAAATCAAAACTAGTTGAAAAAAAATCATCTTATTCATTCCACAATTGCTAAAAAAACCTACAGAATAATACTCAGTTGACAAAGCTCTTGACTGAGGTGCTTGTTGGTCAAAATACAAACTCCATCGAATTTATTTTTTTCAGAATTTGTAGTTATTAGAAACATTTTCAATGTCGTAAAGCAAACTCATACTTTACTTATGCTCTATTATGGTATTTGATTAGTTAAAATATGATATTCAAATCAAATAATTGAAATCAGTATATCATTTTCCACATTAGAAATACTACATTAATTGGAAATCTGCAGAACTTCCTCTCAGTCGACAAACACTTCAACCAAGGGCTGTCACGGTCGAAGTCATGGTCGACTGAAAATAAGCTTGATAGAACTGGTTATTTGTAAATCAAATCATTCACTTGCACCCAAAATTGATATATCTAAACTATAATTTGCTCATCATGTTAAATATTTAGAATGAAAGAAATTTCTAAATCAAAATAGTGCAATAAAAAATATTTCTTAAAGATCATAAAAATTGACTCATAAGCTTACTTGATCAATTGATGTGAAAGTTTATTATGATTTGAAATAATTTTAAGCTCGGTTTTGATATGATTAGGGGGAGCTCATAAAATTCTTGGATATAATGTGTATATCTTTTTTGTCTTTCTCTTAATTAGATTCTCTACACCAATATGGGCTTAACATCCCTTATATTTGGTTAGAGATACATATATACCACTATGAGCCTAAAGGAATCTCATATCATTTCAGTACTTAACATCCATTGTAAATGGTTGAGAAATTAATACTGGTTTTTGAATTATGGCTAAATTTGACATTTTTATTAAAATAATAAATTAAGGGGGAGCTATTTTAATAATTGGGTATCTTTTTGAGATGACAAAGGGGGAGAAATAAGTATAAAGCAAAATATTTCATGTCCTTGAGCTTCACGACGGGTTCACAATTTTACTCTATTGGCAAAAATAAATTTGATGCCAAAATTTCTTTACTATATGGATATCATGTTCCATATCTCTCTAAGCATACTAGCACATATTTTCATGCCACTCAAAGATATGTTCTTCTCAGATATGAAATTCATGATATTTTTCTTATATTTTAGAAACGTTTACCATCTTCAAAAAGGGGGAGATTGTTGGCTAAATTGGACATTATCAAACCCTTTGTTTTGATGATGACAAACATTTCATTCTTGTGGATCTAATGTGCTACTTCAGTATTTCAGGGTTCAAGAAGATGAGGAGATCATACCATGTGGATAGTTGAAGATTAATGCACTTAAATGTTTAATATGTTCATGATTGCAATCAATGTAAAAACTTGTACATGTATATAATGTGCAAGTACTTAGATATTATGTAAATCAAGCATTAGATCTCCTCTATCCACTCATAACCATTAGTTATAATCCCCCTAGATATTAGAGTCAATATCCTTCATCAGAACAAACATTTGATAGGTGGTTCAAAAACTTGCACCAGTGACACTCTCGGTCAAGAAACTAGTCGACCGAGACACCCTTTGTCAAAGTTATTATTGACTAAGAACCACCTTGGTTGAGCATTTAGAGCACCGATCAAAAATTTACACGTGTTGTGCTCTAAGTCATTTTTTATTGAAAATATGGTTGACCAAACACATCCTCAGAGACCAAGTCATATGACCGCTAGATCGAGTGGTTGGAAGCTGAGGATAGTCGTTGGAATAGAACTACATTCAAGTTAGGCTCAGTCAAAGAAATTATTGACTGAGACATGGTCAGTCAAAAACTTGTCGACCGAACTGGGTTTTGGATTGTTCTACTAAACTCGAATATTTTAGCCATTGCAACCCAACTACTTTCTACCTAACGGCTAGTTAAGCACTAAGAACACTATAGAGACTTCCTACAACATCCATAATCACTTGTAAATCGTTCTTATAAATAGGAGAGGCCTTAGGACACCCAAAACACACAAGCTACACTTGATCATTCATTGTAGAGAGAAATAGAGTTGAGAATCACTTGCTATCTTCTTCCTTGAGCTCTAAAGTTGTGTCCTATAGCTACAATCTCCTAGCCACCACATAGCAACGTCCATATTAAGTGGATATGAGATCTATATGCTTGATATAGAAATCAAGACATTGTACTCCATTGGATAAGTGTTTCTTTCTTCTAATCTGTTTATTTTTTATTGTATTATTGTTCTCCTTAACTACTCCTAGGGTTGGAGGTTGTTTGAAGGAGGTGATTGGAGCTACTTCAAGGTGAAGGATTCTCCAAGTGCTTGAGGTCACTTCAAGAAGGCTTCTTCAAAGTAGGTTGGAGCTACTTCTAGGTGAAGGTGACCTTAAGGTGTGGAGCTACTTCAAGGTGGTAAAGGCTACTCCAAGTGCTTGAGGTTACTTCAAGAAGGCTGCTTCAAAGGAGGTTGGAGCTACTTCTAGGTGAAGGCTACCTTAAGGTGGTGGAGCTACTTTAAGGTGGTGAAGGCTGCTCCAAGGGCTTGAGGCTACTTCAAGAAGGTTGCTTCAAGGAGGTTGAGGCTACTTCAAGGATGTGGTAGGTGATTGTATTTTTTTGTAACATCCTTGTGAGGTAAATAAAATAAATCACTTTCAAAATCTCAATTGAACACAATTGGGTAGTAGACTGACAACCTTTGATTCAAAGGTTCGAAACCACTCTAGATCAAAATATCTTCCTTGTGTCCTCCACCTTCTTTGCTTTAAGTTTAGAATTGAATTTTAAAGTATCAAAATCTCTATTCACCCCCCTCTAGATATTTCATGGTCTACCTCTATGATTGAATTTTGATAATGAGGACATAGTCAAGTTCAAGCTTAGGGGGATGTTGGAACAACTCTATCCTTTATTTGTTATTTATTTTTTATTATTCCGAGTTGTAGGATCCATGTCTATCTAGTGTAACAATGGAGCAGTAAAAAGCATGATTTCTATCTCTGTCATCATAGAGTTCGTTCTTCTATGTCAGTGCAATAAAAATAAAATAAAAATGAATTTTTTTGGCTTAGTTGCAAATTTCTTGAGTGACGCCACCTAGAGGAAGTGTACGCGTTAGTTAGATTTTTGACATTTGATATGAATGGAAATCTTAATTATTCATGTAATGTGGATGAAGATGGATTTTGATCATGAATTGGTCAAACAATTAGCGGGACCTTAAATTGAAATTTTAGAAAGTAATCCTAAGGTTACCTTGTACATAGGTCAGTAGCAGAGGGACATATCATAGCTTAAGAAAGGAATTATCTCTTAATTATGTGATTCCATCCATTTTGATCCATCACTTTAAGAGATCAAGTAACCTGAATTATTTCTTTTTGATTTCATTGCATGGCATAATAGGTGACATGATACTTAGTTTCATTTATTGCATCAATTATGAATTGAAAATAAAATTTCTTTTTATGCATATCATCTAGTTGCATGACAATTGCATATAGATTGCATACCTTTTGCATCATTCATGTTACATCATGTGTCTATGTGGTTCTTTTCTAAAATTAGAGTGCAGGGATACACATCCATACCCTTCAAAAAATCAAGAAAAAAACATGAATGAGATTAGTTGGTGAAGCCCAAGCATAACTTTATACGATGATAAAAAAAAGTAGGCCAATGAAAGTAAAAGAACAAAAAAAGAGAATTTGATGTTATCAAATAAAGAGGGAGAAAGGATGCCCTCAACTCGGGTTGGAATTTTACTTCACAAAGAAATGGAAACATTCACATGATGCATTTTCTTCTTTACTTCACTCTCATCCATTTGATGAGGAGTCCAATACATGCATCATTCCACCCATAATAGTAGGCATTAGGATTCATGCATTTCTCATAATTTTCATTTAAGTAGGTTCATCATGTTTTATTTTTGCATAAATGGTTTGGATATTACTTGTGACTCTTCATTAGACACCTACTTCATTCCATTCATATCTTATTGGTAGGCTATTTATATGATTAATCTCCTCATTCATTCTTATAAGGAGAGAGGCTTCCAAGTAGTTGGTAGTGAGGAAAAGAGCAATGTAGATAGGGAATCACATGATGCACCAAGCAAATGCCTAATTGACTATGATATTAACTGCTCTACTGATAGTGTTTCACTGATCTAAGGGTGGACATCTTTTATGGGTATTTTTGGTCACTTGAGAGTAGTTTATTGTTCAGTTGTTAGTAAAAGGCCGGTTTGGGACCTCTAGGTGGGAGTAGTTGAGAATGGAAATTCATATTTCTTGTACTTTTGTTGACTTGTCTCAAAGAGATCTGAGGGTGTGTTGCTCGAGGATGAGCAACATTTAAGCTTAGGGGAGTTTGATGCACTGAATAATTGTCATTCTGACATGTTTTTATTGTGGATTTTTGTGCACATATTATTCATTTTGATATCATTTGTTCATTTTTTTTTGCATTATTAGTTTGTGACATTTAATTGCATCAAATAATTGTTATTTTTACTATTTTGAATGATCTATCATTATTTTAGAGCTTATGTTCATTTTTGTCATGTTTTAGGTGATTTTATAAGAAAGGGCACATCTTGGTACCACCGACTTGACTGCCGGTGGTACTGACATTTGAGGAAAAGGTACAGGCTGACTCGAGTCAACTTGATAGTACCGACAGCTATAATGGATCACAAATAATTAAAGGCATCGATACTACCGACACCTAGTCGATAGTACTGACAAGACGAGATGATGACAGATTAAAGATCATCATTAATTTGATGGTTGGGACTTAATGACGCCCTAAGTTGCGTCTATGACTTAGGGGAGTTCAGTCAAACATGTTGGATAAATTGGACATTAACATACATGTTGTTTTGATGATGACAAACATTTCATACTTGTGGATCTAATGTGATATTTGAGTATTTCAAGGTTCAAGGTAATAATAAGACCCTAGTAAGTGGAAAGTCGAAGATCAATAGATATTGAAGATTAAATGTGCTCAATTGTTTATGTTTTCATAATTGTACTCAAATGTAAACATGTGTACAAAGATATAATGTACAAGTACTTAGACATCATGTAAATCAAGAGTTACATCTTCCCTATCCACTTATAACCCTTAGCTAGGATCCCCCTAGAGTTAGAGTCACTATCATCCATTAAAACACACATTTAGTAGGTGGTTCAAAAGTCTAAAATAGGAACATCCTCAGTCGAGAAACTAGTCGACTGAGACACCCTCAGTCAAAGTTTCTATCAATCGAGAACTGCCTCAGTCGAACATCTGAGCACTATTTGAAACCTTACATATTTGTGCTCTAAAATGAGTTTCGGTCAAAAATATTGTCGACCAAACCAACTTCGGTCCAAAGATTATGACCCTTAGAAAAAGTGGTCAAGATTTGGGAGTTGGAACTAGACGTTGATATAAAATTGCCTTAAACATAGGCTCGGTCGAAGAAATGTTTGACCGAGACACAATTCGTCGATCGAGCAGGGTTCTGGATTATTCTTCCAATCACGAACAAATTAGTCATTTCTAGCCAACTATTATCTACCTAAGGGCTAGTTAAGAACAATGAACACTCTAGAGACTCCCTAGAATGTTCCTAAGCACTTACAAACCATCCCTATCAATAGGAGAGGCCTTAAGATACCTAGATCACCTAAGCTAGACTTGAGAACCCACTCTATTGAGCAACAAAGCAGAGCAACACTTGTCATCTTGTTCTTCAACCTCCAAATTCGTGTCCTATAGCCACAACCTCTTAGCCACCATCTAAGAAACATCCATCCTAAGTGGTTTGAGAGGTCTAAAACTTGATATGGGATCAAAGCACAATACTCTATTGGTGTACATCCCTTCTTCCAATCCCCATTCACAGGTTAAGCTACTTGTGCTCCTTAGCTACTCCAAGTTGTGGAGGATGCTTGAGGGAGCTTGATTGGAGCTACTTCTTGGTGGATAAGGCTGCTTCAAGGTTTCTTGAGATTACTTCAAGGAAGGTTGGAGCTACTTCTAGGTGAAGTCTATCTCAAGGTGATGGAACTACTTCAAAGAGGAGAAGGCTGATCCAAGAGCTTGGAGTTACTTCAAAGAAGGCTGCTTCAAGGAGGTTGAGGCTACTTCTAGGAGAGGGCTACTTCAAGGAAGGTGATTGTATTTTATTGTAACATCCTTGAGAGGTAAATAAAATTAATCACTTTCAAAATCCCAATTGGAGACAATTGGGTAGTGGACTGACAACCTTTGATTCAAAGTTTGAACCACTCTACATCAAAATGTCTTCCTTCTTCCTCCTCCTTCTTTGGTTGAGTGTTCAATCATTTTTAAAGTACTAAAAGCTCTATTCACCCCCATTCTAGATATTTCAATACCTAATCATCACATCATATTTTTTTGTACGACAAAGGAGAGCGGAGAAGAGAGAAAGGAGAGGAAGAAGCAATGCTCGTGCACTTTTGGTGGCCCGAATTACAGTTGGAAGATGGAAAATCACTGTGTTCAAGAGAAGGAACCGTTTGTATCATCTTTCTCTAGGGATTTTTTTCTTGTTCTTGATGTTTTTACCAGTTCTTTATTCTTCTTCAATGTGTAAAGCAACTAAAATCATGCAGGGCCAATCTCCTCATTTCTTAGGACCTGGAAGCAACCCAGTTTTGCATTATAATTGACATTTATGATTTAATATACATGCTTCTCTTAATTTTTGGACATATTTCTATGAGAGAATCATGAATTATCTGTGATTTATCACAATAGATAGTTTCTTAGACCATTAATTGCTTCAAGAGAGGGATTAAGGGTAGGAAAACTCAAAGATTTTACACATTTTATGTCGCTCATCAAGAGAGGGCTTATGAATGTGAAGAGAATAACCCAGAGATTTTGCTAAAGCACCTAACTAATAACACAATTGCTATGAGAGTGGGATTGATATTAGGTTAGGTAGTGAATTACACTGTGACATTGGGTAATTCTTGATGTAGGTCTCTTTTTCCAGGGTTAGTAGAATTTAATATTAATGAAATGATGATAATTGCAATGTGACCCATGGTGAAACCACAATCCTAAGGAATTCATTCTACTTGTGATCATAACCAATATTCTTAATTTTAATTCTTGTAGTTTAGTCGTTAAATAAACCAAATCACTCTTGTTCTCATGCCTAGATGATTGGGTCATTGTTAATAGTAGTAGTTTTTGGGTACACATTTTCCCCGCGTTCAATTTTTGGGCCTCCAGGCCTCTTTAGGCCATATTACTTTGATATGTGCACCTACATTTTTGACAGGTAGTTTATGTGCATCAACGCATCAGGAAAGGGAGGGAGTTGTGCTCTCGAATGGCTCACATTAACATAATTATTAAATGATATCACAGGAATCACAATATCATCACCCTGGATCATAGAATCAACCCTACTGCCTATCACAATATCATCACCCTGAATCTCAGTATCACTGCCTCAAATCGCGATATCAACTCTATCTGCACTGGCTGAGCTATCAGCTGCTGTGTCCCTTGGCTGCTCCAAATGTTTCCCACTTCTCAAAATTGTCACAACCTTCACTTGATCATGGGTGGTAGAGGAGGAATCTTGTGGTGGTTGTTGTGGTATTTTCAGCAAGGTGCTCAAAGAGTGACCAGGACTCTTTCAGGGGCTTGGCCATGAAAGTTACACCATAAGAGGAATCGACCATCGTTTGACTCAATTTAGACAACCCAGTGTAGAAGGACTGTACAAGTTGTCGAATAGGAACGTCATGGTGGAGAAATCTCTCAGAAGCTTCTCAAATCTTTCCCAAGTTTCACGAAACGGCTCATTATTCTTTTGACTGAATGAGGTGTTGCACCTCCTCATCTGCATCAACTTTGAGATGGGGTAGAATTTTTCAAGTACTCATTTGTCATTGCCATCCAAGTAACCAGTTCTGGCTTCTACATATACCATTCCTTGGCTTTCTCCTTGAGTGAAAATGGGAAGAGGGTTCTTCTTATGGAATCATAGGTCGCTGCAGGAGTGTGAAAAGTGGAGCATGTCTCCAGAAAATCATCAACATGGTGGTCTGGGTTTTCATTCTCCATCCCATAGAAGGTGAAAGAGTCCTAGGAGGGTTGGTGGAATGGAAATTTGTTGACCCTACATTTGGTCAACAAGGGTGGCAATGGGGGAGGTGTAGTTCCCTAGAGTGAAGTATTCATGGAGGGGGCGGTTGGGTTGTGGTGGAGGACTGCCTCCATCTACACGGGGGCCTTGCTCATACATCTCAACTTCTTGATGATGTCAGTGTAGGCACTGGCGTCTCCTTCTACCTATCTTAGGATCAAAAGGAACCAAAGCAGTAGAGACTGAACGTCACCCAATCATGCACAGTTGTCACATGCACAAGGCACAAACAAACAAAAAGAGCTAAGTTAGAAGACAAGAATGCACAAGTAACCAAATAATAAAGAATATAAATGGTGAGGGCAGTAGGAAAAGCTAAGCTACACTAACTAGCTAGGCTGAGCACCTCTATCCCCGACAACGACACCAGAAAGCTTGGTACATTTTCACACACACTTGGATCTTTTGATATTTATAAATACCTAGTCTAACAAACTCAGTTGGACCAATCGCACTTCACCCGCAAGCGCATGGGCACGTGTTGTAGTATAGGAAAGTGGCAAGTCAAGGGTCAATCCGCAGGGAGAGAGGGGACAATAGAGCTAGGTCAGTGATTTACTAAAGCGGAGGGTAGGGTTTTTAGGGTTTGTTGGTTGATTAGACTACAATACAAGCAATTGAAAGTAAAAAAGGAAACTAGACTAGTAGAAATCCTAAGTTAACCATAAACAAGTTATTCTAACTAGCAAAGAAAACAACTACTTAAACAAGAGCAAAATGAATACTCTATACTATCAATTAAGGGACAAGAGCAATTAAAGACCTAAACTACCACTGCCTAGATTAAGCAAGCACAAAGATGCAGTAACTACCCTAGTAAGGAATAACTAACAAGAATTGAGAAATTGACTAAAGAGCAATTAGAGCTAGCAACTACACTAGCATAAACAAGCTAAGAGATCAAGTTGGGTTTTAAGCAAGTTATGAGAAGAGTGGATCATTTGGGGAATAACACTAAGATATTATTTGGGGAGAACATCTCAAGCAAATGCTAACCATTCATTCTATATTGCTAAACCAAACAAGTAGTCAAATGCAAGGAAATTGCCATAGACTATCGGTTGTCCATGGATAGAATAGAGTGTGGGAAGGGAAACTACACCATTGCACCCCCTATCTAGCCTTACGAGGCTCAATTGGACCAAGGTTAGGTGGGATTTCAATTGGATTTAGCTATAATAGGTTTATAGGATATAAAAGTTTAGTGTAATTGGGAGACAAAGGTAGAAATGAAGAGTAGAGGTAAGGGTATTTCACCTCACATTACTCACCACCTAGCTTTTAGCAAACTCCTAGGCAATTACATTAAGCAATCTTATACTAGCTACTTAGATCTCACACCTAGGAGTAGGAGAATGACTATATGTGTGGGAATATGGGGTGCTATCTAGGGATCCACTAGATGGACCTAGGAGCTAGCAAATCCCAAAATAGCCTCACATATGCTATCTTCTCCTAGACTTAGGTGGTTTCAAACATCAAACCATAAGCAATTTATATTTTTAGGCACAAACCACAAGTACTAACATGAGAAGTAAGATATAAGTAGAAAGAAATCATCATGGAATGAAAAAATGGAGTTTTACAAGATAAGTTCCCCCAACATGGTATCAAACAATCATTTTACCCCCAAATAGCCCACCAAGGGGGCTTAGCTAGACATAAAAACAAGAAAAAGAAGAGAAACAAGGAGTAGAGGAGTGTAGATCCATCAAACGTGGTGAAGACTCCTCCTTATTCACCTCCAAACTGCTATAGCACAAGCTTCTTCCTCCAAGATAGATGGATGGCATGCAAGTATGGGGTTTTGTGGTGGAAACCCTAGAAAACTAGGATTTTCAGATAGTGGAAGGTGAAAATGGAGTAGGGGGTGAATGAATGTAGGTGAGTGCTCTTAAATGCTAAGGGGAAATGTAATGAATGCCAACCTTTGTGATCTGTCTTCCACTCTAGTATATACAGGTAGTGGGGAAGCACTAGGCTAAGTGGAGGGAAATGGGGGAAAATGCAGAAAAAATAGGGTTTTGGGTGGTAACACGGTCGTGGTCGGTAGAGTGTAGCACGAATGTGATGAGATAGAATGGCCATTCTGGAAAGTGGAAAATGTCAGGTTGAAAGTGGGGAAATGGAGGTTGGTAGCACGACCATGTTGGGCATCACAACCATAGTGGGGGATAGTGTTACAACCCCAAATTTTGGGTTCTTTGGGTGAGAAATGTAATTTCTCCTATTAAATATATTTGAACAAATAATGATATAATTTGTTTTGAATAAATGGATTTCGTTTACAATAGCCTTGTTGGTTGTTTTGTGGCTTTATTGGCTATTGGGCCCAATAACAAGTATAAGATAAAAGAAACTCCATTATTAATAAGAGATGGAGAAAAGAAAGATGTAGAAACCTCTAGAAGGAAAAAGAATATAATCCAAAAGTGGATTTCGTGCCTCTTGGGTTCCTTGGGTTCCAAGGAGTCCAAAGTTTCAAAGATAATGCAACAAGAAAAGAAAAGATCAATTAAATATTTCTTTATTAAGAAAGAAATTGAAAACAATGATAAAATGTGGGAAATAAGTGGAAAGAGGTATAATTGAGTTATCTTTGGTGGATTTTCGTATCCATAAGGTTCCTAATTTTAAAAGTAATTCCAATAAGGAAAATAAAAAGAGAGATAAAGAGAAATCCTCAAAAAGAGATATTTTAATAAAGAAATAAGTAAGATAATGAGAAATAATGGATATAGATACATCTAGAAGGATAATAAGTATCCACTAAAAATGATTTCGAAATATTAGAGTTTCTTGGGGTCCAAGGAGCCCCAATGGAGAAAAAGAAAGATAAAATACAAATAATACAAAATAGGAGGATAATGTGATGCATAATTAATGGATTTGGTGGCATTGTTAAAAAGGAGGTATTTTCTACTAAAAGAAAATATAAATTCGTGTCAATGGATTAAAAGGCAAGCATAAAGAGAATAAGAGAGAGAATTTTTGAATTTCTAAATATCCAGTAAATATGATTTATTAAGAAGATAATTATGAGAGAGAAGCTTGCTTCCTAATGAAAGAACTTGGGTTCCTATTGGGAAAAGATCTTATTAACTCGTGGATGAACACCTTAGGGCGTGGATACCCTCCCCTATATAACGGGTAGAGCCTCTGGTTCGAGTTCAAGAGAGATCCCACGCAATTCTCTCTCTTCTTCTTATTCTTTCTATGCAAACCCTAACCAAGGGGGGTAGTCTAACCCCTGAAGCAAACGAGGGACATGGAGTGGTCTTGTTGGAAGCTCGATGCTCCCACACCACCAGAAGGAAGCTTAGCGGTCATCGCTTTGCTCTAGCCCAGACGTTGCAGCCACAGCATGGCTGCAAGAGTTGACCGCATGAGTAGGCTGACGAGCCCGACTCCAGCCACCCCAGCCACAACTGGGGACCTCCGCAGGTGCGGCGGAGGCAATGGGGCCTTTGCGGGTACCCGAGGAACCAAGGATGGAGGGAGAAAACTGTAACATCCCTGACCTGGGTTATGAATTAACCCTAGGTGTTTTGCTTAATAAAAGTGATTATATGCATGCTCTTATCTTTTGAAAAGTAGTTAAGGTTCAAGAGGAATTTATATTACAATTTTAGTCCTTTTTGAATATTGTTGAAATCAATATTTTGCCTATTTTGGACTAAAGTGCAATTTACCCAAGTTAACAGGTTTATTTGCAATTTGTGAATGATAATATGTTCCTCATGTGTTGAAGCATCATGAGAGTGAAGATGATGTAGAGGTATGTCTTGTGATAGCATGAATTCCAAGAAAGAGCTGATAAAGCAATATTTGTGCATGAAAACCTAGTTTTGGTGTAGTGTGCAATTTACCCAAAACCTAGGGTGAAATATGTAAATTACCACCTAAATTAGGTCCCTAATGTTTCTTGTCATCATGTGAAGGAAATAAAATGAGAGGGGCGCCTCATTTGAATTACGTTGAAGGAGAGAGAATCTTGATATTAAAATAATCAAGATTTAAGCATAATGGATATATTATTGTAAAATAAATAAAATAATTCAAGGGCCTTCAACAAAAATTAATTTTATGGAATTCAGATGCATGATTGTACTTCCTTGAGGTTTTCAAGGGTTGAAAATATCTGAAGGAGGTGAAATTCCACTCACCTTATTATAAGGAAAAGAATTTCCACTAAAAAAGATATATTAGTATTATAATGGATTAAGGTGCTTATTTTCTTTTCCCTTAATCCATGGATAATGAAGGGAGTTCGGTGGATTTGAGTTGCCTTTGCATGAAAGAAAACCAAGGAGGAAGAGGTGGTACTATCTTTGGAATTAATTGAATTTTAATTAAACATTTTCTCTTTCATCAATTTTCTTATAAAAGAGCCTTTTTCAACCCACCTAAGGGTCTTTTTCGATTCTTTTCTTCCCCCTACTTGAAAAACCGACCAAGAAGGCTAAGGACATCAGGGAGGACGTCCCCAACCTGTTGGTAAGCCTTTGATCTTCGTTCTTCATGATTTCATGGTGAAAATCATAAAACAATGTGTAATTCCTTTGTTTCTTCACTCCATCTTCAACCCTAGCCGATCCTTTCACTCCAAAAGCTTGAGAAATGACCTTGGGAGGTTGCTATAGCTTCAAACACCATTGGAGACGTGAAGCTTGGAGCTTGGGATCATATTTGAAGGCGGGTTATATAACTTAAACCCTTAATCTTATCATTGAATTTGATTTCTTCTTATAATCGATTTAATTGTTATTATTGCAATAACCTTGCTTGATTGATGGAGTTTCCATGGAAATGGCAGTAGCTTTCATGAGTCTAAAGGTTGATGATGATAACTTGTTCATAAGCATACACCTTAATCAAAGAACAACAGCAAACGGTCTTGGACTTTTGGTCCAAACGGTTTTGCAAACCGTTTGGTAAAATTGATTTCCAAACCGCATAGAATGGTTGACCATTTGGTATAGTTGACCGTTTGGACACCAAACTACATGGCATGGTTGACCGTTTGGTATGGTTGACCGTTTGGGGTATGAACTTGATCATAGGATTGGATGATGATCCAATGGACTCAATTTATTGATTCAAGGTGTGCACGATCCTTCAAGTAGAAACCCTAATTGAATTGATTGATGAAATCCTTGATTGGTCCCTTTGATTTCAAGACTTTTTGAGGCAAACGGTCTTGAGACCTTTTGGGAACAAACGGTTTCAAAACCATTTGGTGGATTGAAGGTTTATCCATGACCATTGGATGGTGATCTAATGGTTTGGATTGATGCACATTTTAATTGAATAATCAATGGCCATTTCAATGGCGTAATTGGAAATCGATTTGATTGAGATTTGACCTAGTTAGGCCTTGCGGTTTTGGGACTGATTTGGCCCAAATAGTCTTGAGACCGTTTGAGACCAAACGGACTTGAAACCGTTTGGGGACAAACGGTTTCAAAACCATTTGGGGTCAAACGGTTTCAAAACCGTTTGGTGGCAAACGGTTTCAAAACCATTTGGTGATGTAACTTCAAGATCGCATGGAGGTTGTTAGTGGTTCAATCATTAGGATATTAAAGGCAATGATAGTCCTAATTATCCAATGATAATTAGTTATGTTAATCAATAAGGTACAAAGGTTGTAACCCTAAAAGTACCTATGTGATTAGTGTTAATCAAGGAAAAACCCTAATTGCTAATAAGAGCAATGACTTGGTACACTATGTCATTCATAGTTGTATGAACTTAATTAAGGGTTGATATGACTTAATCAAGTTTAGAGGTATGATAACATGAAGTTGATACATGATTATGACTCATATGGTGATTAAGGGTATGATTCTTAAGTAATAAGATCATGAAACCCTAATCATGAATCTAAACCCTAATTGACAAGGTTGTTGATCCTTAACCCTAATACAGGGCAATTATAATTGAAAACCCTAATCCAAGGTATGGATGTAACCCTAATTTAGGGTGATGTTGTGAATAGGCCTAATCAAGAGTAATGTGATCTGAAACCCTAATTATGGGTGATGGTTTATGAAACTCTAATTAGGATGAATAGTAAACCCTAATTATGGGAATGGATCATGAAACCCTAATTGGGATGAATAGTAAACCCTAATTATGGGAATGGATTATGAAACCCTAATTGGGATGAATAGTAAACCCTAATTGTGAATTAATGAATGTAAATCCTTTTATAGGGTGAATTTGATGTGAAATCCTAACTAAGGATGGTTTCATGAGAAACCATGATGTTTGATGTGTTGTAAAGCTCAAACCCAGGATAATGCTATGTATTGCCTAATGAACCCTAATCTTGGGCAATATGATGATAAACCATATCTTTGATATGATGAAGGGATGATTACCCTTAAATGACATGAAATAGGAAACCCTAACCCTGGTAAGGGAATAGTGGTGTTACCCATGAATAGTGAATTTATATTTGATGAGCATGGTTCTATTATGCAATTGATATCACTATATCATCTGTGCTAACCATGCAGGTATCTTGAAATGATGATCATGGCCAGGTATGAGCTATGATGTTTAATTCATTATTGTGATTGTACCTTGAGTGTAATAATATACCTTGTTGCCTGGTAAGAGGTAACAAAAGAGTTAATGGACCTCAAGTACCATGTGTGATGTTTGTAATAGTAAAGTATCATGTTTGCCTTGGTCGATTGACCTAAAGGTGATGGTTACCTGGAAAAGTGGTAACAATGCTTTATGATGAATCAAGGGTTTAATTACCTAGGGCCATATGATTATGGTGATAAAATTGAGAAGGGATGATAATTCCCAATTTTGAAATAAGGGACTGAGTCCCCAATACCTTTTAAATATTGTTAAGCAATTGATGAAATTAGTACATGTTTCCTTATAGCATTGTCATAATGAGCTTTGTCTGAGAACTTGCCTGATGCTAAAAGAATATGAAAATGTACTTAATTAATCTAGTGAAATCTGTTCATGCAGTGTTCTGACCATAGATCCATCATCGTCGGCAATTGGTGATGGTGAAACATGTATTCTATAGAATTCCTGGAATTCGCATATTTTGAATATGTGGGGTTAAATGGGCAAAAACATCCTTACGTCCGGGTGAAGAGATTGAGAGAGGGTAAACATTAAACCCCTCAATCCTTCATGTGTCGGATAGATGTACCATAAATCTCCTGATGGTTGGGATGGATGTATCATTAGTCTCCCAATGTTATTTTTATGTTGGGTCGATAGAGATAAACATTAATGCTCTCGATTGTCGATGAGAGTGCAGTTGACGTTGTAACTCTATAGCAAAGTTCCAGTATACCCTGGAAAGCTATTTGAGCAGTCGACACAGTCCTGCTTGTAGTCCTGTGCTGACCAGGATGTGGGAGGTCAGGGGAATCCGGCTCTTCCATTGACCTATTTATGGTACCGATTTCGATCCTAGAAATGGTCAGTTGGAGTATGAGTAGTATACCTCATCTCCTCAGAGCTTAAACCTATTTGTAAAATATAATCAGTCGTGTAGCGTATTTGCATAAGATTGAAATACGAGAAACACTGATTGATGTTATACTGTTTAGTATGCCCTTGATGTAAGAATGTACTTATGTTCCTTTAATTCATATCGAATATGGGACATGCTGGTTAATCAAGTTATAGTTGTAATATTACATAAGAATGTTGCTCTAGTCTGCATATATGTGACTCACCTGCTATTGACTTACATTATCCCATTGTTCAGTTTATCTCTATTAAACTGCAATGATAATGTTTTGGCAGAGAGTTATATCTCCTGTTGGGGCAATTTTTATAATTGTCTCACCCCTGTGGGATTCAATGTTTTTAGGTAGACACAGACACCAAGGCAGGAACTCTTCTGCATGGGAAGAGCAGCAGCAGTCACAGGGACAGCAGTGATCCAACAGGTGGAGACATTGGTTGTCTAGTTTTGTGTAGATAGTCCTATAGTCGTCTATGTACTCTCAGGTCCTAGGAGTTAGTGTTTGAATACTTCGATATGAGATTTTGTGCATGTATGCCTCGAGGTGCAATGATGCATGTAATGTATATATGAACCAGGATGTTATGTTTTACTTTGGTTCTGAATGAAAGAGTTTTCCTGTGAATGGGTCTCTTGATAAATGGTTTTAATTTTTAGTGATTTTCAGTAATTCCGCTGCTAATAATACGCTTCTGCATAGTTAATCTTGTTTTCATGAGACGGACGTGACAAATTAGTGGTATCAGAGCTCTAGGTTCGCTGAGTCTACAGAGACATAGGATTAAGGTAGTTGAGTCTGTTCTAAGTGTTTTTCCAGTTTATCTGATAGTATCTTCTGCTCAAACAGGAGAAGAAGAACTAAGGATGTCTGGATCACACGAAGAACACGCTACTGAGAGCAGTGTTGCTGCATCGAGAAATGGTGCAAGAGGCCAAGACCGGGAGGAACCTGTACCTGAATAGCCCCAGTTCAACCCAGCCGATATGGGGAACCCAGCCTTCCAGGCAATGTTCGGACAGTTTATGGTGGCTATGACCCACATGACGGATAGAATGCCAGTACCTGCACCTTGGGAAGCACCACATGTTGAAAGACATGGTGCCGGCAAGACTTTTGAAAGGCTGAAGAGGGTAGGAGCCTTAGAGTATGCTGGTACAGCCGATCCAGCAGACGTTGACCTATGGTTGATCGAGCTGGAGAAAGTCTTCAGGATCCTTATGATTCCTGATGATGAGAGTGTCAGACATGTTGTATATCTCCTCAAGGGGAGTGTTGGTCATTGGTGGACCATTGAGGAGGGAAAATGTAACACCCCTGACCTGGGTTATGACCTAACCCTGGAAGTTTTGCCTAAATATGTAATTAATATACTTTTGAACACTCCCTGGCATGTAATTAAGTTCCTCAGGAACATTTACTTTCAATTTTGCTCCTTTTTGTATAAAGTTGTAGCATTGTGTTGTATGCAGGGACCTATGTGCAAATTACCCAGTTTAAGGGTTGAACTTGCAAAATTCACAAGATAAGATGTTCCTTTGATGTTGAAACATCATGTGAATGGTTATGGTAAAGTTTGAGGGATTTCCCAAGCTTGAGCACCAAGGTGCAGCTGTGGAAGCAATTCCCATGCTTAGAAACCCTAATTTGGGGTAAAGTGCAATTTACCCAAATTGAGGGGTCCAACTTGTAATTTCACCATCTAGAACATCTTTTATGACTCTTGTCATCATTTAGAATAAAAATGATGAAAGGGATACATCATTTAATAATTAAATGAGAAAAATGATCTTTGTGATAGAAATCACCTAAAATGGGTACAAAACCTTTACATGAATGTACCTAGTTGAAGGTTGGATTCCTATACCCTTAGATCTTGAGTTTTCTTAAGAATTGCTTAATAATTTGATGGGCTTGGGCGTGCTCTTGAGCAAGGAGGGACCTAGATGTGAATTTTTGGTTTTGAAAGGTCCTTGTGGTAAGAAATAGGCTTAAGCTATAAAAAGGCTTTTCCTTTGCAAATGAGCAAACGATCTTTCCCTGTTCCATTCACTTCCTTTCTTTCCCAAACGGCCAAGCCTTGCTCTGGAGCTCAGGAGAAACGACCAAGGGTGCAAGGTAGGTTTGGATTCCCCTTCTTGCCCAATTCTATGGTTAGAACTCGGATTCAAGGGCAAATTCATGGCTAGCTTACTTAACTCTATCTTTTTAGCCATCTTTCCTCAATCTTCCTTGGAGAAGTCACCTTGGCCGACCAGTAGAGCTTCTTGGAAACCATTGAAAGCTTGGACCTCGAAAGCTTGGAGCTCAAGGAGCAAGCTTTAGGCGGGTTTTATAACTCTAAACTTTATGCTTTGATTATACATCTTTTCTGTGCATATAGTTGATAGATCTTCTTCTTCCCTATCTTCCCTTGCATCCTTGCAAGCAAAAACGTGAAGAACTGCTACTGTTCTTAAGGTGGAAGATAAGGGCGTTAATTCCTATGCTTATCCACAGATTTTCACTTTATCAAACGACCTCCACCTATTGCTCAAAACGGTTTCAAACCGTTTGGTGGGCAAACGGTTTCAGGGTCGTTTGAGGGCAAACGGTCTCAAGACCGTTTGGTCCCGTTGACCAAGCGAAGACCGTTTGGGAATCTTGTTCATAATTATGTAGGTTAATCACCCACGAAATTTGAGAGGTTAACTCCAAAGGAATCGTGAGATATGAGCAAATCAATTAGCAAAACGAATTGAATTAATTTCTGATTTGCAATCTGTTTAATTTGCCCTTTTTGGGCAAACGGTCTCAAGACCGTTTAAGATGGTTGACTAAACGTTGACCGTTTGGGATTACTGTTCATAATGATGTTAATTAACGACTCACCAAATTTTATGGATTAATTCCAAACGAGTCATGAGTTGAAGGATGATTAATAGGGCAAACCCTAATTGAAATTAGTGCTGAATCTCCTATGAGTTAAGTTGAGATTTTGGGTTGCTTAGCCCAAACGGTTTCAAGACCGTTTGGGAATCACCCAAACGGTCTCAAGACCGTTTGGGGGTCACCCCAAGACCGTTTGGAGGTCTGGGGTCAAGTATAGTTGATCAATTGAAGGTCCAAAGGCACCAAATCATATTGCAATTGAGTATTGATGTGATGATCAACTCAATAGATCAAACCTTGATGAATTTTCGCTAAAGTCCAAAGGATGGATGGGCAAACGGTCTCAAGACCGTTTGGAACCCATCCAAACGGTCTCAAGACCGTTTGGTGTCAACCCAAGACCGTTTGAAGGTCTAGGGTTGAGTTAATCTAATGGTTTGAGGGTCCAATTGTAGGAAATTGATGCATTGTTAAAAATTGCTGATTTTGACCTAATTGGACTTCAACCTTAGTCAAAACGACTTGGTTTTTGGTCAAACTTTGGGCAAACGGTCTCAAGACCGTTTGGATGATGTCCAAACGACCTCAAGACCGTTTGGGCCAAGTTTGAGCCCAATTGGAGGTCAATCGATAGGTTCAACCTTGAATTGTTTCACATTGTTGAACATTGATGACCAATCAACTTGAAACCCTAATTGAGAACGATTGAACCCTAATTGGTTTACAATTGAGGGTCAATTTGATGTCTAAGTGGTTAAGGCTAACCCTAATTGGCTCAATGTATAAGTGGTTAGCATACCTTTAGTCAATTGAGGGCTTCAACATACATATCCTTGAACTTTGGTGACCTTTGAACCCTTTTGGAGGTCCAAACGGTTTGAGCCCATTTGGACCAAACGGTCTCAAGACCGTTTGGGTCCAAACGGTCTCAAGACCGTTTGAGACCAAACGGTCTCAAGACCGTTTGGGGCCAAACGGTCTCAAGACCGTTTGGGCTCAAACGACCTCAAGACCGTTTGAGCTCAAACGACCTCAAGGTCGATTGGTCCAAACGACCTCAAACCGATTGAAGCTCCAAACGGTTTGGAAGTCAACCCTTCCAAACGGTCTTCACCTCCAAACGGTCTCAAGACCGTTTGGATCCAAACGGTCTCAAGACCGTTTGAGGGCCAAACGGTCTCAAGACCGTTTAGGTGGTTGAAACCGTTTGAAGGTTGAAACCGTTTGGAGATTGGTGATGGTTTGTACTTAACCATTTGATGATGTAATCAGTTCAATGGTGATTCAATCTAAACCCTAATGGTAACCTAGGTCATTAAGGGACTATGTGATTAGTGGGTTAACCCATGATGGTGATCATGTGGCAAATTACCAAAATACCCTTGAAGGGTCTAAAGGGGTAAAACCCTAATCTAATCAAACCCTAATCACATAATGTTGATGCTTTGGCTCACATCAGTCAATAGAGACTTGTCTCAACCTAATCTAGAGTGGTGTTGCCACCATCTACTAGAGAGAGGAAAGAGAAAGTGTTTCTAGAGAGAGAAAGTATCCTAGAGAGAGAAAGTGCCCTTTTTAGGAGGAATCTCTAGTAAGATACTTCTTTTACACATAAAGGTGCATGATTAGGGAATGACCCACCTATGTGAGGTCATGGAAACCCTAATGATGATATCTAATGGATCTTAATGATAATTAAGAGTCTTAATGATGATGTTTCTCTTACATGATGATGTAATGAGTACAATTCACCATGGAGTGAATAGTAAACCCTAATTTTTGGGCGATGACATGAAAGATGAATAGTAAACCCTGATTGTAAGGGTTATTAAGTGGAACCCTATTTGAAGGTAATTCCATGTGGAACCCTAGTTGTGGGTGATCCCATGTGGAACCCTATCTTAGGGTGATTCCATGTGAAACACTAGTTGAGGGTGAATCCAAGTGAAACCCTAATTGGGGATGTATTCCTATTTACTGAAGTGTTTACTATTATCTGTTGAATTAACCATGCAGGTTGTTGTGAGATGATGGTCACACCCAGGTATGGAATACCATGTTATATTCATTGAAGGCATGTCTTATGCTTTATGAATAGTGAACCATCTTGATGCACTGCTAAGTGACATCCTTTGTGATTTATGGGCTGTAAGAGCCATAAATGTTATTAAGGTCATGCTTGACAGATGACTTGAGATGAATATCTGATAATTGTGATAAGTTAGGCCTGTTACATTTTGTATTCTCATATATAGCTGTGTTACTGTATGATGATTGGAATACTGAATGTACCTAACTAATCAAGTGAAATGTAGAGCCCTGATCATAGATCCATCATTGTCAGTTGTCTAAATGATGGTGAAACAGGTTTTCCTAAGGGAACTCCTGGAGCACATACTGTTGAGTATGTGGGGTACATGGATGTGTAGAACCTGACATCCTAGTGTAGGTAATTGATGTAGATTCTCGTAGTCCGTCATACCTTCACTATAACAGAAAGGGTGAGTGGATGATGTAGATTCTAGTAGTCCATCAGACCCCACCCCAAAGTTTTAAAGGTGAGCTGTATCTCTACACTCCCTTAAAGACATAAACCCCGTATCGGTGAAAGATAAACAAGAAATCTTCCGATAGCGAAGAGAGTACAGAATGCCACTGTAACTCTAAAAATAGCGAAGGACCAGAGTACCCTGGTGAGCTATTACATAGACATCCCGCCAGATGTCAAATAATCAATCCTCTAACTGACTGAGGAAGATGAGGTCATAAGAATCCGGCTCTCTTAATGACCTATGTATGATACTGATGTGACTTCTTAGCGATCAGTTGGAGTATGAGTGGTATGCCTCATCTCCACAGGGCATAATAATAATAATAATAATGTTTGGAAAAACATAAACAACAGCGTAGTATATCTGTTAGAGTTAATTATGAGTTATTTGATTGATGTTACCTTGAATAGCATAGATGTTCTCATATTTTAATATTGATTGAACTCTTGCTTATCATCAGAACTGCCAGTGAATATCTTGAAGGCTCTTATTGCTTTAGTTATTCCTTGCTTTGCTTATAAAGCCTAGTGGAGAGTTATAACTCTCGCTGGGGCAATTATGTATAATTGTCTCACCCCGTAGACTTCTACTTTTTAGGTGGTCATCAAAGACGAAGGAACAAGAACTCAGGTGAACAATCCCAGCAACAGCAGCATCAGGAGCAGTAAATATCTCAGGTGGAGATCTAGCCTGCTTCATGGTGTAGTTAGAGTTAAGTCCTATGTGTCCTCTGTACTCTCAGGTCCTGGAGTGTTTTGGAGTATGAATTCTTGAGAGTTTTGGTATCATGTTGTATGTAATTACTCAAGAAGTAATTGTCAGTGATGTAAACAGTTAAATCCTTTTTCTATGGAAAAGGTTTGTGGTTTCAGGCTCTTGTCTCGAAAAGTTTTAATTTCCCGTGATTTTTGTCTTCCGCTGTTTACCGATTGCTTCCGCACATGATTAAATCGGGATTAATTCGTGGTTTGGAGATCGGAGCCCACAATTAAGTGGTATCAGAGCTCCAGGTTCATCCGAGTCTACAGAGGCATAGGACTTAGGAAGTCGAGTCTATCTTTAGTATTCCTTCCTTATCTAATAGAATCTTCTACTCCTCAGGAGAAGAAGATACTTAAGATGTCAGAGCCACATGATGAGAATGTGGAAGAAAGTAGTGCTAGTGCACCTCAAGGTGGTGCAGGAGTACCAGGATTGGAACAGCATGTACCAGAACAACCTAGAGAGCCACCCCAGTTTGATCCAGATGACATGGGTAACCCAGCAGTCCAGACAATGTTTGGGCAGTTTATGACTGCCATGACACACATAACCGACAGGTTGCCTATGCCTGCACCTAGGGTACCTGCCCAGCCTGAGGGGCAAGGTATCGGGAAGACGTTCGAGCGACTACGTCGTGTCGGAGCTACCGAGTACCATGGGACTGCTGACCCCGCAGATGCTGATCTGTGGTTGACAGAGCTGGAGAAGGCCTTCAGGATCCTCAACATCCCTGAAGCTGAGAAGGTTAGACATGCTGTCTATCTTCTCAAAGGAAGTGCTGGTCACTGGTGGAACATGGAAGAGCAGAAGAGACCTGGGGCAGAGTTCTCATGGGAAGAGTTTCGTCGGGAATTTATCAATAGATATTTTCCCAAGACCTTCCTAGACGAGAAGATCTCTCAGTTTGAGAGACTGAGACAGGGTATTATGAACATTAGCGAATACGAAGCTAAGTTCATGGAGCTGTTGCGATTTTGTCCGCACATGGCTGCCACAGAAGAAGAAAGAATCAGAAGGTTTGAGAAGGGGTTGAATGCTGACATGTCTACCCCAGTGTCTGCCTTAGAGAACCGAGAGAGATTCTCTACCTTCGTTGAGTCAGTCCGAAGGATAGAGAGATCTGTAGTTGAGAAAAGACAAACCCATAAAAGATATCCACAGTTCCAGGGTTCTTCATCTAGGGATTCCAAGAAACCTAGATTCTCTGCACCTAACCCTCCGCCACCCAGATCGAGTTTTCAAACTCAATGGACACCAAGCAGAGGTAGAGGACGAAGTCAACCGCTTCAAGGGACGCACAGTTCTGCATCTGTGTCAGTTACTGGACCACCCAGACCACAGCAACAGGAAAAGAGTTGCTACAACTGTGGTAAGGTGGGACACTTGATGAAGGATTGTCGTTCTAGGGCTGTCGGTGTGACACAACAAACCCCGAGACAGAATCGACAGGGATCTCAGAATAGGCAACATCAAGGAGCAGCTCGAGGACGTGGACAAGCGTCTCAAGCTGGATCATCAGCACCACCTCAACAGCAGGCTACAGCAAGGTTCTATGCTATGAACCCACCAGAAGCTGTGGTCAATCCACAAGTGGTGACAGGTCAGATGGAACTTTTATATTCTGATATGTCTAAATCTTGTGTAGTATCTGTTCTGATTGACCCGGGTGCTACGCACTCTTTCATCACTCGAAGAGTGATTCATAACTGCAATATGACAACCAGTCATAGGGCAGATAAGTTGTTGTTGGAGACTCCGTTGAGTGGGTCTGCTGTTCTGCAAGAAGTATGCTCTCCTTGCGTACTTTTCTTTTCTAAGCATCGCATTCAAGTGGATCTCATACCGCTTGATATGCAAGGATTTGATATAATCCTAGGGATGGATAACTTGGAAAAGTATCGAGTTGTCTTGGATTGTGAATCCAAGCTGGCAGTGTTTGCTGATGAAAGCAACACATGGATCTTTCAAGGTGAAAGAAAGATTCTGCCCACCTGTCTTGTATCAGCTATGGTTGCTGATAAGTTGATGAGGCAAGGATGCTACGCATTCTTAGCCCATGTGGTAGATGTTACCAAGGAGAGTTCTAACCCTGCTGAAGTTCCGATAGTCAGGGAATTCGAGGATGTGTTTCCCGAAGAACTTCCTGGTATACCACCACCCCGGGAAATTGATTTTGAGATCAATTTGGTCCCAGATACGAAACCTATAGCCCAGACTCCGTATAGGATGGCGCCTGCTGAGATGGCAGAACTCAAGAAACAGCTTCAAGAGTTACTTGAGAAGGGTTTCATCCGACCGAGTACCTCACCTTGGGGTGCTCCGATTTTGTTTGTTAAAAAGAAAGATGGATTGATGCGGTTGTGCATTGATTATAGACAACTCAATAAAGTAACGATAAAGAATAAATATCCTTTGCCGAGGATTGATGATCTTTTCGACCAGTTGCGTGGTGCGACAGTCTTTTCTAAGATAGACTTAAGGTCTGGATATCATCAACTCCGCATTAAGGACAGTGACATATCTAAGTCTGCCTTTAGGACAAGATATGGTCACTATGAGTTCACGGTCATGTCGTTTGGACTAACCAATGCACCGGCTGCATTCATGGAACTCATGAATAGAGTCTTTCGACCTTTCCTTGATCAGTGTGTTGTCGTCTTCATAGATGACATACTGATTTATAGTAAGGATGCTCAGCAGCATGAACAACACCTTCGCCAGACTTTGACCTTGCTAAGAGAGCATAAGCTATACGCTAAGTTTAGCAAGTGTGAGTTTTGGTTATCTGAAGTATCCTTCCTTGGACATGTGGTATCTGCCTCGGGAATTCGTGTTGACCCTGCAAAGATAGAATCTGTTCTGCAGTGGGAACAACCGAAGACACCGACAGAGATTAGAAGTTTCTTGGGGTTAGCTGGTTATTATCGAAGGTTTATTAAAAATTTCAGTTCTATAGCCTTACCTTTGACCAAGTTAACCCGGAAGGATGTTCCTTTTGCTTGGAGTGATAAGTGTCAACAGTCTTTTCAGCTGTTGAAGGAGAGGTTGACAAGTGCACCTGTGCTTGTGTTACCTGAGCAAGGAAAGGAATATATAATCTTTTGTGATGCCTCCAAGAATGGACTTGGATGTGTGTTGATGCAGGATAACCAAGTGATTTCTTTTGCTTCCCGACAGCTTAAGAAACACGAAGAGAATTATCCGACACACGATCTGGAGTTAGCTGCTGTGGTCCATGCTTTGAAAATCTGGAGACATTATCTCTACGGAGAAACTTTCCAGATTTTCACAGACCACAAGAACCTTAAGTACATCTTCACTCAGCATGAGCTTAATATGAGGCAACGTCGCTGGATGGAGTTAATCAAGGACTACGATTGTACGATTGATTACCATCCGGGCAAGGCCAATGTGGTTGCAGATGCCTTGAGTAGGAAATCAGCAACATCAACCATGGATAGGGCACAACTAAGTTCCTTAGTATGCTCTAGAAGAGATATGCTTATCTCTTTAAGGCATGACAATGTGCAGTTGAAGGCATCATTGTTAGCCAGTCTGTTAGCTGAGATGTAGATTAAACCTACCTTAAGAGATCAGATAAAGGAGGCACAACAAGTAGATGTTTCTGTACAGCAGATTAGATTTGAGTTTGGAAATGAGAAGCGAGAAGGTTTTCATGAGTCAGATGACCAGGTGGCATGCTATCATGGAAGGATGATAGTGCCAGATGTGGACGACCTGAGGAAGTTAGTCCTGGAAGAAGCTCATTCTTCGATGTATGCTATGCATCCAGGGAGCACCAAGATGTATCGAAACTTGAAAGACATGTATTGGTGGCCTGGGATGAAGAAGGATGTGGCTGAGTTTGTTCTGAGGTGTCCTGTGTGTCAGCAGGTCAAGGCTGAACACCAGAAACCTGCAGGGACAATGCAACCCTTACCTATACCACAGTGGAAGTGGGACCATGTAACCATGGACTTTGTTGTTGGCCTACCCAGGACAAACAAAGGACATGATTCCATTTGGGTAGTTGTTGATAGGTTGACAAAGACAGCGCATTTCTTACCTGTCAAAACAACCTATACTGCTGAAAGGTTATCCCAGATATATGTCCAAGAGATAGTGCGTTTGCACGGAGTTCCTGTCACTATAGTTTCTGACAGAGGTCCCCAGTTTACAAGTCGCTTTTGGGAACAGTTACACAGAGCCCTAGGCACCAAGTTAAGGTTTAGTACAGCCTTTCATCCTCAAACTGATGGACAGTCAGAAAGGACTATACAGACCTTAGAAGATCTGTTGAGAGCATGTGTTCTCCAGTTTACCGGGAGTTGGGATCTACATCTAAGCTTGATAGAGTTTGCCTATAACAATAGCTATCAACATAGCATTGATATGGCACCATATGAAGCCTTATATGGCAGACGTTGTAGATCACCCTTGTGTTGGTATGAAACTGGTGAGCACCAGTTATTAGGCCCTGATCTTGTGCAGCAAACTACAGAAAAGATTAAAGTTATACAACAACAGCTTAAGACTGCACAAGATAGACAGAAATCATATGCCGATAAACGTCGTAGACCCCTAGAATTCCAGGATGGAGACAGAGTGTATCTCAAGGTCTCACCTTGGAAAGGAGTCCTTCGTTTTGGGAAGAAAGGAAAGTTAGCTCCTAGATTTTTGGGACCTTATCCAATTGTTGAAAAAGTTGGAAAGGTGGCCTATAGACTAGAGTTACCTCTAGAGTTGCAGAAGCTGCACCCTGTGTTTCACATTTCCATGCTGAGGAAATGTCATCCAGATACCGAGTCAGTTCTACAACCTATGGAGGTAAAATTGAATGAAGATATAACGTATGAGGAGGGACCAGTGTCAATCCTCGATAACAGAACTAAAAAGTTAAAGAAGAAGGATATAAGCCATGTAAAAGTCCTCTGGAACCATCGTGGTGTTGAAGAAGCCACTTGGGAACTAGAAGGTGAAATGAGAAGAAAATATCCTGCTCTTTTCTTATAATATGCTTTATCGATTTCGGGGACGAAATCCTTTTGAAGGGGTAAAGAATTTGTAACACCCCTGACCTGGGTTATGACCTAACCCTGGAAGTTTTGCCTAAATATGTAATTAATATACTTGTGAACACTCCCTGGCATGTAATTAAGTTCCTCAGGAACATTTACTTTCAATTTTGCTCCTTTTTGTATAAAGTTGTAGCATTGTGTTGTATGCAGGGACCTATGTGCAAATTACCCAGTTTAAGGGTTGAACTTGCAAAATTCACAAGATAAGATGTTCCTTTGATGTTGAAACATCATGTGAATGGTTATGGTAAAGTTTGAGGGATTTCCCAAGCTTGAGCACCAAGGTGCAGCTGTGGAAGCAATTCCCATGCTTAGAAACCCTAATTTGGGGTAAAGTGCAATTTACCCAAATTGAGGGGTCCAACTTGTAATTTCACCATCTAGAACATCTTTTATGACTCTTGTCATCATTTAGAATAAAAATGATGAAAGGGATACATCATTTAATAATTAAATGAGAAAAATGATCTTTGTGATAGAAATCACCTAAAATGGGTACAAAACCTTTACATGAATGTACCTAGTTGAAGGTTGGATTCCTATACCCTTAGATCTTGAGTTTTCTTAAGAATTGCTTAATAATTTGATGGGCTTGGGCGTGCTCTTGAGCAAGGAGGGACCTAGATGTGAATTTTTGGTTTTGAAAGGTCCTTGTGGTAAGAAATAGGCTTAAGCTATAAAAAGGCTTTTCCTTTGCAAATGAGCAAACGATCTTTCCCTGTTCCATTCACTTCCTTTCTTTCCCAAACGGCCAAGCCTTGCTCTGGAGCTCAGGAGAAACGACCAAGGGTGCAAGGTAGGTTTGGATTCCCCTTCTTGCCCAATTCTATGGTTAGAACTCGGATTCAAGGGCAAATTCATGGCTAGCTTACTTAACTCTATCTTTTTAGCCATCTTTCCTCAATCTTCCTTGGAGAAGTCACCTTGGCCGACCAGTAGAGCTTCTTGGAAACCATTGAAAGCTTGGACCTCGAAAGCTTGGAGCTCAAGGAGCAAGCTTTAGGCGGGTTTTATAACTCTAAACTTTATGCTTTGATTATACATCTTTTCTGTGCATATAGTTGATAGATCTTCTTCTTCCCTATCTTCCCTTGCATCCTTGCAAGCAAAAACGTGAAGAACTGCTACTGTTCTTAAGGTGGAAGATAAGGGCGTTAATTCCTATGCTTATCCACAGATTTTCACTTTATCAAACGACCTCCACCTATTGCTCAAAACGGTTTCAAACCGTTTGGTGGGCAAACGGTTTCAGGGTCGTTTGAGGGCAAACGGTCTCAAGACCGTTTGGTCCCGTTGACCAAGCGAAGACCATTTGGGAATCTTGTTCATAATTATGTAGGTTAATCACCCACGAAATTTGAGAGGTTAACTCCAAAGGAATCGTGAGATATGAGCAAATCAATTAGCAAAACGAATTGAATTAATTTCTGATTTGCAATCTGTTTAATTTGCCCTTTTTGGGCAAACGGTCTCAAGACCGTTTAAGATGGTTGACTAAACGTTGACCGTTTGGGATTACTGTTCATAATGATGTTAATTAACGACTCACCAAATTTTATGGATTAATTCCAAACGAGTCATGAGTTGAAGGATGATTAATAGGGCAAACCCTAATTGAAATTAGTGCTGAATCTCCTATGAGTTAAGTTGAGATTTTGGGTTGCTTAGCCCAAACGGTTTCAAGACCGTTTGGGAATCACCCAAACGGTCTCAAGACCGTTTGGGGGTCACCCCAAGACCGTTTGGAGGTCTGGGGTCAAGTATAGTTGATCAATTGAAGGTCCAAAGGCACCAAATCATATTGCAATTGAGTATTGATGTGATGATCAACTCAATAGATCAAACCTTGATGAATTTTCGCTAAAGTCCAAAGGATGGATGGGCAAACGGTCTCAAGACCGTTTGGAACCCATCCAAACGGTCTCAAGACCGTTTGGTGTCAACCCAAGACCGTTTGAAGGTCTAGGGTTGAGTTAATCTAATGGTTTGAGGGTCCAATTGTAGGAAATTGATGCATTGTTAAAAATTGCTGATTTTGACCTAATTGGACTTCAACCTTAGTCAAAACGACTTGGTTTTTGGTCAAACTTTGGGCAAACGGTCTCAAGACCGTTTGGATGATGTCCAAACGACCTCAAGACCGTTTGGGCCAAGTTTGAGCCCAATTGGAGGTCAATCGATAGGTTCAACCTTGAATTGTTTCACATTGTTGAACATTGATGACCAATCAACTTGAAACCCTAATTGAGAACGATTGAACCCTAATTGGTTTACAATTGAGGGTCAATTTGATGTCTAAGTGGTTAAGGCTAACCCTAATTGGCTCAATGTATAAGTGGTTAGCATACCTTTAGTCAATTGAGGGCTTCAACATACATATCCTTGAACTTTGGTGACCTTTGAACCCTTTTGGAGGTCCAAACGGTTTGAGCCCATTTGGACCAAACGGTCTCAAGACCGTTTGGGTCCAAACGGTCTCAAGACCGTTTGAGACCAAACGGTCTCAAGACCGTTTGGGGCCAAACGGTCTCAAGACCGTTTGGGCTCAAACGACCTCAAGACCGTTTGAGCTCAAACGACCTCAAGGTCGATTGGTCCAAACGACCTCAAACCGATTGAAGCTCCAAACGGTTTGGAAGTCAACCCTTCCAAACGGTCTTCACCTCCAAACGGTCTCAAGACCGTTTGGATCCAAACGGTCTCAAGACCGTTTGAGGGCCAAACGGTCTCAAGACCGTTTAGGTGGTTGAAACCGTTTGAAGGTTGAAACCGTTTGGAGATTGGTGATGGTTTGTACTTAACCATTTGATGATGTAATCAGTTCAATGGTGATTCAATCTAAACCCTAATGGTAACCTAGGTCATTAAGGGACTATGTGATTAGTGGGTTAACCCATGATGGTGATCATGTGGCAAATTACCAAAATACCCTTGAAGGGTCTAAAGGGGTAAAACCCTAATCTAATCAAACCCTAATCACATAATGTTGATGCTTTGGCTCACATCAGTCAATAGAGACTTGTCTCAACCTAATCTAGAGTGGTGTTGCCACCATCTACTAGAGAGAGGAAAGAGAAAGTGTTTCTAGAGAGAGAAAGTATCCTAGAGAGAGAAAGTGCCCTTTTTAGGAGGAATCTCTAGTAAGATACTTCTTTTACACATAAAGGTGCATGATTAGGGAATGACCCACCTATGTGAGGTCATGGAAACCCTAATGATGATATCTAATGGATCTTAATGATAATTAAGAGTCTTAATGATGATGTTTCTCTTACATGATGATGTAATGAGTACAATTCACCATGGAGTGAATAGTAAACCCTAATTTTTGGGCGATGACATGAAAGATGAATAGTAAACCCTGATTGTAAGGGTTATTAAGTGGAACCCTATTTGAAGGTAATTCCATGTGGAACCCTAGTTGTGGGTGATCCCATGTGGAACCCTATCTTAGGGTGATTCCATGTGAAACACTAGTTGAGGGTGAATCCAAGTGAAACCCTAATTGGGGATGTATTCCTATTTACTGAAGTGTTTACTATTATCTGTTGAATTAACCATGCAGGTTGTTGTGAGATGATGGTCACACCCAGGTATGGAATACCATGTTATATTCATTGAAGGCATGTCTTATGCTTTATGAATAGTGAACCATCTTGATGCACTGCTAAGTGACATCCTTTGTGATTTATGGGCTGTAAGAGCCATAAATGTTATTAAGGTCATGCTTGACAGATGACTTGAGATGAATATCTGATAATTGTGATAAGTTAGGCCTGTTACATTTTGTATTCTCATATATAGCTGTGTTACTGTATGATGATTGGAATACTGAATGTACCTAACTAATCAAGTGAAATGTAGAGCCCTGATCATAGATCCATCATTGTCAGTTGTCTAAATGATGGTGAAACAGGTTTTCCTAAGGGAACTCCTGGAGCACATACTGTTGAGTATGTGGGGTACATGGATGTGTAGAACCTGACATCCTAGTGTAGGTAATTGATGTAGATTCCCGTAGTCCGTCATACCTTCACTATAACAGAAAGGGTGAGTGGATGATGTAGATTCTAGTAGTCCATCAGACCCCACCCCAAAGTTTTAAAGGTGAGCTGTATCTCTACACTCCCTTAAAGACATAAACCCCGTATCGGTGAAAGATAAACAAGAAATCTTCCGATAGCGAAGAGAGTACAGAATGCCACTGTAACTCTAAAAATAGCGAAGGACCAGAGTACCCTGGTGAGCTATTACATAGACATCCCGCCAGATGTCAAATAATCAATCCTCTAACTGACTGAGGAAGATGAGGTCATAAGAATCCGGCTCTCTTAATGACCTATGTATGATACTGATGTGACTTCTTAGCGATCAGTTGGAGTATGAGTGGTATGCCTCATCTCCACAGGGCATAATAATAATAATAATAATGTTTGGAAAAACATAAACAACAGCGTAGTATATCTGTTAGAGTTAATTATGAGTTATTTGATTGATGTTACCTTGAATAGCATAGATGTTCTCATATTTTAATATTGATTGAACTCTTGCTTATCATCAGAACTGCCAGTGAATATCTTGAAGGCTCTTATTGCTTTAGTTATTCCTTGCTTTGCTTATAAAGCCTAGTGGAGAGTTATAACTCTCGTTGGGGCAATTATGTATAATTGTCTCACCCCGTAGACTTCTACTTTTTAGGTGGTCGTCAAAGACGAAGGAACAAGAACTCAGGTGAACAATCCCAGCAACAGCAGCATCAGGAGCAGTAAATATCTCAGGTGGAGATCTAGCCTGCTTCATGGTGTAGTTAGAGTTAAGTCCTATGTGTCCTCTGTACTCTCAGGTCCTGGAGTGTTTTGGAGTATGAATTCTTGAGAGTTTTGGTATCATGTTGTATGTAATTACTCAAGAAGTAATTGTCAGTGATGTAAACAGTTAAATCCTTTTTCTATGGAAAAGGTTTGTGGTTTCAGGCTCTTGTCTCGAAAAGTTTTAATTTCCCGTGATTTTTGTCTTCCGCTGTTTACCGATTGCTTCCGCACATGATTAAATCGGGATTAATTCGTGGTTTGGAGATCGGAGCCCACAGAAAAAGACCTGGAGTTGTGACTGGATGGGATGAATCAGGTGTGAATTTGTCACTAGATACTTTCCCAAGACGTATCTAGATGAAAAGATTTCTCAGTTTGAGAAAATCAAACAAGGACCTATGAACATTAGCGAGTATGACGCTAGGTTCGTGGAGTTGTTGCGGTTCTGTCCGCACATGGCATCCAATGACGAGGAGAGAATTCGGCGGTTCGAGAAGGGGCTGAACGCTGAATTAACCACTCTGGTGTCTGCTCTGGAGAACCGAGAGAGGTTTGCAACTTTTATAGAGTTTGTAAGACGCAGTGAGAGGTATGTAGTTGAGAAGCGACAGACCAAGAGTAAGAAGGAATATCCACAGTTTCTAGGACAGAGTACTGGAAGTTTCAAGAAATCAAGGTATTCTGTGCCTACACCGCCACCAAGGTTCAATACCCAGACACAGTGGACGTCAAGTAAGGGTAGAAACCGTAGCTTACCACTGAAGGGAGCTCAAAGCTCAGCCTCTATGTCAGTAACAGGACCACCCAGACCACGAAGGGGGAATATAACCTATTATAGATGTGGAAAAGAAGGCCATGTGGTGAGAGAATGTCCTGAGAAAGTTAGGAGTGTGACCCAGCAACTGAGGCAGAGTCAGCAGGGCTCTAGGAGGCAACAGCCTGAAAATGGTGCTAGAGGATGTGGACCAGCGTCCAAAGCCAGTTCTTTGACATCCAATAACCGAGCACAGGGTCAATAGAAAGCGACAACTAGGTTCTATGCTATGAACCAGTCTAAAGCAGTAGTCAACCCTCGGGTTGTGACAGGTCAGATGGAACTGCTTTATTCTGATATGTCCTTATCCTGCTTCATATATGTGTTAATTAATCCGAGTGCTACGTACTCTTTTATCACTCGAGAAGTGATTGATGACTGCAATATGATTGTTAGTCATAGAATAGATAGCTTGCTGTTAGAGACACCTTTGATGGGATCTGCAGTATTGCGGGAAGTGTGTTCTCCCTGCAATCTTGTCTTTTCTAATTACCGCATTCAAGTGGATCTTATACCACTTGAGATGCATGGGTTTGATATAATCCTTGGAATGGACACCTTAGAGAAGTATAAGGTTGTCTTGGATTGTAGCTCCAAGCAAGTCGTGTTCATAGATGGTGGTGACACATGGATCTTTCATGGAGATAGAGAGATTCTTCCCACATGTCTTGTGTTAGCCATGGTAGCTGAGAGGCTGATGAGGCAAGGATGCTTTGCATTCTTAGCCCATGTGGTTGATACCACAATGGAAAGCCCTCATCCTTCTGAAGTTCCTATAGTTAAGGAATTTGAAGATGTATTTCCTGAAGAACTTCCAGGTGTTCCGCCGCCCCGAGAAATTGATTTTGAAATAAATCTAATTCCGGACACGCAACCAATAGCACAAACACCGTATAGGATGGCGCCTGCTGAAATGGCAGAACTCAAGAAACAACTGCAAGAGTTGCTTGAGAAAGGTTTTATCTGACTGAGCACTTCACCCTCGGGTCCTCCAGTCCTTTTTGTTAAGAAAAAGGATGGGTCGATGTGGTTATGCATTGACTATAGACAGTTAAACAAAGTCACTATAAAGAACAAGTATCCTCTACCAAGGATTGATGACTTGTTTGACCAGTTGCGTGGTGTGACTGTCTTTTCTAAGGTAGATCTGAGGTCGGGATACCATCAGTTACGTTTCAAAGAGGGTGACATACCTAAGTCTGCCTTTAGGATAAGGTATGGTCACTATGAGTTCATAGTTATGTCGTTTGGACTAACTAATGCACCAGCTGTATTTATGGAACTCGTGAATAGAATCTTTTGACCTTTTCTGGATCAATATGTTGTCATCTTTATAGATGACATTTTGATATATAGTAGAGATGCTCAACAACATGAACAACATCTTTGCCAAGCTCTGACTTTGCTAAGGGAGCATAAGTTATATGCTAAGTTTAGAAAATGTGAGTTCTGGTTTCCATAAGTTTCTTTTCTTGGACACATAATATCTGTCTCAGGTATCCGTGTTGATCCTAAGAAGATAGAATTTGTCCTACAATGGGAGCAGCCGAAAACACCGACTGAGATAAGAAGTTTCCTAGGACTGGTTGGCTATTATAGGAGGTTCATTAAGAACATCAGTTCAATAGCCTTACCCCTGACTAAGTTGACAAGGAAGGAGATTCCTTTTGTCTGGAATGACAAGTGTCAGCACTCTTTCCAACTACTAAAGGAAAGGTTAACATGTGCGCATGTGTTGGTGCTACCTGAGCAAGGAAAGGGGTATATAGTCTTCTGTGATGCATCTAAGAATGGCTTAGGATGTGTGTTGATGCAGGATAAGCAAGTGATTTCTTTTGCTTCTCGACAGCTTAAGAAACACGAGGAGAATTATCCGACACGCGATCTAGAGTTAGTTGTTGTGGTCCATGCCTTGAAGATCTGGAGGCATTATCTCTATGGAGAGACATTTCGGATTTTCACAGACCATAAGAATCTTAAGTATATCTTTTCTCAACATGAGTTAAACATGAGGCAATGTCGCTGGATGGAATTAATCAAGGACTACGATTGTACAATTGATTATCATCCAGGGAAAGCCAATGTGGTTGCTGATGCACTAAGTAGGAAATCAGCAACACCAACTCTAGATGAAGCACAGCTAAACTCCTTAGTGTGCTCTAAGAGGGATATGTTTATATCCTTGAGGAAAGACAATGTACAACTTAAAGTGTCATTGTTAGCCGGGTTGTTGGCTGAGATGCACATAAAACCAACCCTGAGACAGCAGATTAAAGAAGTACAACATACTGATTTTATGGTTCAGCAGATCAGATTAGAATATGGCAGTGAGAAACGGGATGGTTTCCATGATTCTAATGATCAGATAGTCTGTTACCATGATAGGATGGTAGTACCTGATGTTGACAACTTGAGAAAGTTAGTTCTAGAGGAGGCTCATTCTTCAATGTATGCTATGCATCCAGGAAGCACCAAGATGTATCATAACTTAAAAGATATGTATTGGTGGCATGGTTTAAAGAAGGATGTTGTTGAGTTTGTTATGTTGTGCCCGGTGTGTCAGCAGGTTAAAGTTGAACATCAAAAGCCTGCAGTAACAATGCAACCCTTGCATGTACCACAGTGGAAGTGGGATCATGTAACTATGGACTTTGTGGTTGGCTTGCCTAGGACATCCAAAAGTCATGATTCCATTTGGGTGATAGTTGATAGGTTGACAAAGACAGCACATTTCTTACCTGTCAAAACAACATATACAGCTGAGAAGCTTGCACAAATCTACATAGATGAGATAGTGCGGCTGCATGGGGTCCCAGTTACTATAGTTTCTGATAGAGGTCCTCAATTTACGAGTCGTTTTTGGGAACGACTTCATAAAGCTTTAGGCACCCAGTTGAAGTTTAATATAGCTTTTCATCCTCAGACAGATGGACAGTCTCAGAGGACAATACAAACCTTAGAGGACTTGCTTAGGGCATGTGTCCTTCAGTTTGTGGGGAGTTGGGATCTACATCTGAGCTTGATACAGTTTGCTTATAATAACAGCTACCAGTACAGTATTGATATGGCACCATATGAGGCTTTGTATGGCAGACGTTTTAGATCTCCCCTATGTTGGTATGAAACTGGTGAATACCAACTTTTGGGTCCTGAGCTAGTTCAACAAACAACTGAAAAGATAAAGATTATACAACAATAGTTGAAAACAGCCCAGGATAGACAGAAATCCTATACTGACAAGTGTCGTAGACCCTTGGAATTCTAAGTCGGAGATCGAGTGTACCTCAAGGTTTCACCTTGGAAAGGTATCCTGAGATTTGGAAAGAAAGGAAAGCTAGCTCCTAGATTTATGGGGCCTTATCCAATCATTGAGAGGATGGGAAAGGTAGCCTATAAGCTGGAGTTACCACCTGAGTTGCATAGATTACACCCAGTGTTTCATATCTCTATGTTGAGAAAGTGTCATCCTGACACTGAGTTAGTTCTACAACATGTGGAAGTAGAACTAAATGATGACATATCTTATGTTGAAGGACCTGTGTTGATTCTTGACAGAAGAATCAAGAAGCTGAAAAAGAAAGACATTAGTCTTGTAAAAGTCCTCTGGAATCATTGTGGCACTGAAGAAGCTATGTGGGAACTAGAGGATGAGATGAGAAGGAAATATCCTACTCTTTTCTCTTAATGTTTTGTTGATGTTGATGATTTTGGGGACGAAATCATTGTAAGGGGTGGATAAACTTGTAACATCCCTGACCTGGGTTATGAATTAACCCTAGGTGTTTTTCTTAAAAAAAGTGATTATATGCATGCTCTTATCTTTTGAAAAGTAGTTAAGGTTCAAGAGGAATTTATATTACAATTTTATTCTTTTTTTAATATTGTTGAAATCAATATTTTGCCTGTTTTGGACTAAAATGCAATTTACCCAAGTTAAGGGGTTTATTTGCAATTTGTGCATGATAATATGTTCCTCATGTGTTGAAGCATCATGATAGTGAAGATGATGCAGAGGTATGGTGTTATGACCCACTCCATGATTTGTTGATAAATACCTCGAATTACGTGAAGACATCTCAATTAGTGTTGAGTATTAAATTAAATATCATGGATAATCAAAATAAGTTAATATGTGAATCAATAGTTGAGTTTGAAGCATCTGAGGTAATTAATGTTAATGGCTATGATGATCGTTAGGTTAATTAGGTTGAGTTGAGTACTCTCTATTGCAATTAGTGATTTGACCAGTTGTGATAAGCTAGTTAACATAATTTTATGCCTTTGGAAGATAGAGGATCTCGTTCTTGAGAGTCTGCAAGAAGAATCATTTGATTCGGACCCTCGAGGCAAAAGTTATAGCCTTTTTAGTTTTCTTGGACTTGAGATGCAATTTTTCCATTTATTTATCCCTTTAGTGGGTCGGCTACTTTATATCCTTTATCTTCTTTCTTTCCAGTCGACGCTCAATAGAACAGGAACAGAGCGCTTGAGCGGCCGCAGCAGAGGGGGAGCCAGAGGGTGATTTTGGGCTCCTGCTTCGATTCAGCGGCCGACTTGCTTCCTTCTTCTCTTCTTTCCTTCCTCGCTCCAGTCCGCAGCCCCGACCAGCCCTTGCGGCGCCGGCCAGCAGCAGCCGCCCTAGCTGCTTGGACGGCCGACCAGTAGCTAGAGCTGCGCAAGGCAGCAGCTGGAAGCCTTTGGGGCGCATCCAACAGTCTGGTCCATCACCTTGGAGGCCGACCTTGAGGTTCTAACAGGAACCCGCAGCTCCTAGCTACGTTTAGGCACCCAGCCTAGGTTTCTCTTCCAACCTGAACATGAAGGTGTTGCTGCTTGTTTGCAGCAAGTCCGGCCAGTAGCACCTTGGGTGTGAGCTAGCACACGATAACGGCGCCATGGAGCTTGTCCAAGAGCCCAGAGTAGAGATATGAAGCCCTAGCCCTTGATTCATCACCTAGTCGAGTCCTTATGCCATTTTGCAGGGTGCGTGAAGCTGCTGTTGCAGCAGGTTCGTGAACTGGAAAAGTCCAAAGGTAGAAGACAACCAATTTCCGCCCGGAAACAGGCCCTGGGCACATCTTCGGATGAATCCGGACATTCCAAATCACAGTGAGTAGGAGTTCATTTAGTTATCATCATTTAACTCCTTAGTTGGAATTTTTCGGTAAATTGTGCATTTTTGCACTGATATCAGTGGTTATCGGGCATTTTATCGATATTTGATGAAACTTGAATTTTATTTTATAAATTGTTTCTGTATGATTATACATGATATAGAATAGCTTCTGATCAGTGTAGAACAGTTCAATGATTTTATTTGGTGCAATGGAAACCAAAAGTGCTTGATACAATTACTTGAATACAAATAGTGTTGTGTATGTTTAGGATAATTTAGATATTTGACTAGCTCTGAGAATGCTTTTGTACCGGTTGAGTAGTTTGTTGAATGTGAGTAGTAGTTCATTCAGTAATCATTAATTAACTCAATTTAAATGCTTACTTGCTTCTGTATCAGTTAGTATAACTTTTAAATAGTATAATACATGCATTGGAGTATGTCAGATTCATTGGAACTTGAAATATTTATTATGCTTATTGAAAATGATGAAATTTCCTGTATTAAAGTTGCAATGTATGTGCTGATTTAACAATAGATGTTTAGCATTGAAAGTGGATAAATGATATTGAATCATGTCTAATGATGATAATGGATTTATATTTGCTTCATGTGTTATTCAGATTGTGCAATATGCATGAAATGTGATATTCCTGTTTAAATGTTTATTTGTTAATTAATTATTAGACTTAGGTGCCCTAACACCGTAGAACCCCTAAGAGGTATCTGCAACTTAGGGGTGAAACTCGTGTCCAACATCAACCGGTTGAGTAATTCTGGTGGCACGAGGTTTGATAGACAGTGTCCAACACCAACCGATTGAGTAATTTCGGTGGCACTGGGGTAAATAATAAGTAAAATAAAGGGTTATCCAACACCAACCGGTTGAGTAATTCTGGTGGTAACCCTGTGTTGACTCTCTGCGCCTATGTACTCAGGTCAGGAGGAGTCTGGAGCACACGTGGTTGTGCAGCACACGTGGTTGTGCATTGAGGCCGTGGAGCCTGGGGTCCTGTAGCAGAACAGGGCTGGTGTCAGACTTAGCATTTCCCGGGTGTGTCGCTAAGTCTTGTACGGTGGGACCGTAGCATGAACTTGCTGCGGATCTTTATATGCAGAGTACACTGCATATATTTAGGGCATAATAATAATATGAATAAGTAATCATGTAGGATCACAGTAAATTTATATAATTGTTTATTTACCTGAATTATCTATTGATGCTTAGAAATGTGATTAATATCTGTATATCTGCTATGTATTTAGAACTGCCTTGCTTAGTTCTGCATTTATGTTTAATTTCAATTTATAAATCTGATGAGTTGTTTAGTGATAGCTAAGTGAAATACTATTCACTGAGCGAGTAGGCTCATACCTCTACTCAAAACATTTTCAGGTTATCATCAGCAGCAGGAAATCAGAAGGATCGATTTATCCTTACGCCTAGTCGATAGAAGGTTCATAGTTAGTAGTTAGAGGTCTCTTAGTCCATTCCCCTTGATCTTCGGGACAAGGTGTGAGTGAGAGAGAGAATGTGTACAAAGATGTAAATTAACTGTTTCGCTTTATTTTATGTCAAACAATGTAGAATGTTGTAGACTCTGTTTATATTGCTAGTCAGTTAATAAAGATGCTTCCGCAGTTTGTTTAGTTTCAATTTACAGCATAAATCAGATTATCCTATTAATCTCTTTAAAAAGTTTTAAAAAGTGAAGAGTGATTGGCTTATGTGTAAATCTCATCCTGTCGCGTCCTAATTTCGTGGTTTGTGGTTAATGTGAGATTGGGGCGTGACAATTTTTGGTATCAGAGCTTTGGTTTGAGTACGTAGTTACTCAAGGTCAGGGGACGATAAGAGACCAATAGGATTAAGGTTTAGGTGTCTTTCTTCTATCTGTAATTTTCTAACAGGAAGTGTTCTGTTATACTATTGCAGATAGCAGGAAGAGGATGTGGTCACGAGAATCAAGTAATGAGCTTAAGATGAGTCGTTAAGAATCATTAAGATCAAAAGATAGAATTATAATTAAGATGGATAAGAAATGATGTGTCTTTAGCTCTGGGAGGTCTGAGTGTTTAGATACCCTGGCCAGGTGTCTGAATACTTAGATTGACCAGTATCGAGCTACTATGTCTATTCTTCTCTGGATGCCCTGGCCAGGTATGCAGAGGAAGGATAGGCTAGAGAGAAACCCTAGAAATCATAGGGTTAAGAAACCAGAAATTTATGTAAGAGTAAGAGATTAAATATAAGATGAGATACAAGTCTTGCTTTATATTACTTATTTGACTAAAAATCACTAGAAATGCTCTTATATGCATGAAATGAAATTTTCAATTTGTAAAGTAAACATGATTCTTTTATATTGTTGTGTCATGAAGTGAATTGTTTAATGTTTGTTTTCTTTGTAATAAAGTAGACCCGAAATTATGTTTAATTGAGTTTGCCCTAAGTGGATATTCTTTCCACATGTTTAAGATTAATAGGGGTTGATTAATCCCGAGTAGTTCTTGGCTTCAGGACTACAGGTTCGGCCTGGTCCGGCTGGCATGATGCGTTACTGGGATCTAATGACTCCTATTAACAGTAAAATAAGAATAGACTCTGGATGATTTAGACCCGTAACATAGTGAGAATGTTTATACACTAGAATGTTTTAACTATGATAAGAAGTCTAAACGTTCTTTTGTCTTGAGAATTAGGGTTTGAAAGGCATAGACCCTAATCGGCCCAAAATAGGGTTTTGATGATACATAAATACAAATTTGATAAGTGAAGTGTCTCATTAAATGATTTTTAGTATTTTATGTGTAACTCTGATTTAGCTCAAATTTGGATATAATTTGGATATATAAAATGTAAACAACATTGGAAAATATCAGAATTTTTGAAGAATATTCTAACCTGTTTATCGGCCGAGTTTCAAACTCGACCGATCACATTTTCTGAATGATATAGCAGTGTGGTAATTGAATTTTATCTTTTTATTGGTATATCCAATTGATCTCAAATTTTAACTGTGCTTTAAAAATACAATTTTAGACACTTTATTAAATTGGCGTAATTTTTGGATGACTTTTGATCTCTACAGTAAGGTGTCGGTCGAGTTTGCAACTCGACCGAATCTGCTGCAGACTGCTATATAGCAGCGCACTGTTTGATTTTCAATTATTTATTTGTAATTAGAAATGATCTCAAATTTTACTGGAGTTCTGAAACTTCATTAGGTATAACATATAAAATTTCCAGAATTTTTGTAGCTTCTGTTAGCTGTTTAATAAACGAATTACAGAAACTATTGTGAAAACTGAATTTTCAGCCAATATAATTAAAGTTGAGTGTTGGGTTAATATGCTATTGACCCAAGCAACTCAAATTGATTTATATAATCGACCACACCCACACACAATAACGCTATGTTATTGTTAAGGATCAAACCCTAGAATGATTAAAGTTGTAGTAGTTTAAGGGATATCATTAGTGATGAAACCTTGAATACTAGTAACTTTGTAAAATAAGACCTTGAGATTTGTTCTATGTTAAGTAAACTGGATTTGATAGTGACCTAGGGTTTTGAGGTAGATAATCTAAACGGTACATGAGCAACATGAAAGGACTTAGAGAAAAGAGTAAAACATAAAACTGAAATGTAACAATAAGAAAGTAGCATAGAATGCGGAGTATTACCCGATATATGATCTGCAGATAGCTGATGTAGTTCATGTTTTTAAGACAGGGTGTCATTATCTTTATGATGTGACAATAGATTATCACCCTGGTAAAGAAAATGTGGTGAATGATGCTTTCAGCAGAAAGTCAAGTTCAACAGTTAATGCATTCTCTATGGCAGGTTTCAATAGAGACCTGTTAGTAGAAATGTGAAGGTTGAACTTAGACTTAGGGGTGACAGCACAGAGTGGTTTGATTGCACAGATGCAAGTCAAGCCTACTTCTTATGATCAGATCAAGGGACTACTATAGGGTGATAGTGAGTTAAACCAGACCATGCATGCATGATAGGAGGAAAAGAGACCGGAGTTTAAGTTTTTAAGATGATAAGGTGTTGTATTAGCATGACATGTTGTGTGTACCTTGAGATAGTGAGTTGAGAGAAAAGATTCTTATGGAAGTGCATGTATTGATGTATGCTATGCTAGCAGGAAACACTAAGATGTATATGAATTCCAAGTAGTTGAAACGAATGGTCAGATATGCAGAAGGATGTAGCTAAGTACGTGGTTAGAAGTAGTGTGTGCCAGTAGGTTAAGGCTGAACCCTAGAAATCTACAGCTACCTTGTAATCTTTTTTTTTTATGCATGAATGGGAATGAGAATATATCACAATGGATTTTGTGGTAAGGTTACCCAGGACACCTAGAGGTTGTGATTTGATATGAATGATTGTGGATAGACTAATTTAGTCTGCTCGCTTTCTTCATATTAAGTCAACCTTTGATGTCTCGAAACTTGACTAAGATATACATGGATGAAATAATTAGGTTGCCTGGTAATCCAATTTCAATCATATCATATTGAGATTCTAAGCTCACATTTAGAATTGTAGAAACAGTTGCATCGTGCTTCGGGCACAAAGATAAGATTCAGTACAACCTTTTACCCACATACGGATGGTCAGTCTGAGAGAACCATTCAGACTCTTGAGGACATGCTGAGAGCATGTGTTTTGCTTTTCAGTGGAAGTTGGGAAGAACATTTACGTCTTATAAAGTTTGCTTAGTGTGAATGTTGAGTTTAGAAATACACAACTGATAATGGTTCGGTTTGAATATAAACCCAGGCAATACAAATTTGGTAAACCATTAGGTGCATGATTTCAAGATAGTAAGATAGCATTAAAAGATACAAATAAACCTAATTGCATGCTTCCTGTTATAAAAATGTGTGTGACCTAACATTTTCATGAATTGGCACGTTTCTCTGAGATATCATTAGAAATTCTCAAGTACTATTAATTATTTGTGTTATGATATGTAAGCAACTCTTAATTGAGTTATGTGATGCACAAACCAGGAATTTGGTTAATATGCACGTTCTTCGAGAAATTTCAGATAATTGAAAAATAGTACATATGGTTTCTTATAGGTGAAGTAAATTACTCTTATTGATGTAATAAGATGTTCAATTACATGAATTCAGTATGTATGTGCCAAAATTGATTTGAGTTTGGAATATTTATGAATTTTAATCTGTCTGCATGCATGATATAAACATTACTCAGTAATTACAATGATTTGAAATATACTGCTTTGCCAGTTGCAGAATGATACCGTATTGTGATTTGAATTGCAATAAAACAGATGAGATAATGGAAACCCTAAGAGTAGGGTGTTGCCATGTGATTAGTGAATGAGATAACCCTAAGAGTAGGGTGTTGGCATGTGATGAATGAATAAGGCAAATGAAAACCCTAAGGATAGGGTGTACGATGAATCAAGTATCTTGATATCAATTTTCATTATGAGATGTGATGATGTTTAACAGTTAAATTGCATGATTTAGTTTTAGTACCAGATTGACATGTATTCTGTTTATTTAAGAATTTTAGTTGTCTGCATGTATAGTATAATAATTTCTTGGTAATTACCATAAAGTGAGATACTGCTATAACAGTTCTGGAAAGACAATGTTTTGTGGGTCGATCTGGAATCAGATCAGATGTGTCCAAGGTTAAGGGACCTATACAGATGGTTGATCGGAGGATCAAGAAACTCACGAATTGTGAGATACCATTAGTGATAGTTTTGTGGAGAAATCTTAACCTAGAAGAAGCTATGTAGGAACACGAGTCAGAAATGAGTAACACATTTCCTTTCTCTTTTAGGAATTTCGGGACGAAATTCTTTTAAGGGGAAAAGGTTGTTATGACCCACTCCATGATTTGTTGATAAATACCTCGAATTACGTGAAGACATCTCAATTAGTGTTGAGTATTAAATTAAATATCATGGATAATCAAAATAAGTTAATATGTGAATCAATAGTTGAGTTTGAAGCATCTGAGGTAATTAATGTTAATGGCTATGATGATCGTTAGGTTAATTAGGTTGAGTTGAGTACTCTCTATTGCAATTAGTGATTTGACCAGTTGTGATAAGCTAGTTAACATAATTTTATGCCTTTGGAAGATAGAGGATCTCGTTCTTGAGAGTCTGCAAGAAGAATCATTTGATTCGGACCCTCGAGGCAAAAGTTATAGCCTTTTTAGTTTTCTTGGAGTTGAGATGCAATTTTTCCATTTATTTATCCCTTTAGTGGGTCGGATACTTTATTTCCTTTATCTTCTTTCTTTCCAGTCGATGCTCAATAGAACAGGAACAGAGCGCTTGAGCGGCCGCAGCAGAGGGGGAGCCAGAGGGCGATTTTGGGCTCCTGCTTCGATTCAGCGGCCGACTCGCTTCCTTCTTCTCTTCTTTCCTTCCTCGCTCCAGTCCGCAGCCCCGACCAGCCCTTGCGGCGCCGGCCAGCAGCAGCTGCCCTAGCTGCTTGGACGGCCGACCAGTAGCTAGAGCTGCGCAAGGCAGCAGCTGGAAGCCTTTGGGGCGCATCCAACAGTCCGGTCCATCACCTTGGAGGCCGACCTTGAGGTTCTAACAGGAACCCACAGCTCCTAGCTACGTTTAGGCACCCAGCCTAGGTTTCTCTTCCAACCTGAACGTGAAGGTGTTGCTGCTTGTTTGCAGCAAGTCCGGCCAGTAGCACCTTGGGTGTGAGCTAGCACACGATAACGGCGCCATGGAGCTTGTCCAAGAGCCCATAGTAGAGATATGAAGCCCTAGCCCTTGATTCATCACCTAGTCGAGTCCTTATGCCATTTTGCAGGGTGCGTGAAGCTGTTGTTGCAGCAGGTTCGTGAACTGGAAAAGTCCAAAGGTAGAAGACAACCAATTTCCGCCCGGAAACAGGCCCTGGGCACATCTTCGGATGAATCCGGACATTCCAAATCACGGTGAGTAGAAGTTCATTTAGTTATCATCATTTAACTCCTTAGTTGGAATTTTTCGGTAAATTGTGCATTTTTGCACTGATATCAGTGGTTATTGGGCGTTTTATCGATATTTGATGAAACTTGAATTTTATTTTATAAATTGTTTCTGTATGATTATACATGATATAGAATAGCTTCTGATCAGTGTAGAACAGTTCAATGATTTTATTTGGTGCAATGGAAACCAAAAGTGCTTGATACAATTACTTGAATACAAATAGTGTTGTGTATGTTTAGGATAATTTAGATATTTGATTAGCTCTGAGAATGCTTTTGTACCGATTGAGTAGTTTGTTGAATGTGAGTAGCAGTTCATTCAGTAATCATTAATTAACTCAATTTAAATGCTTACTTGCTTCTGTATCAGTTAGTATAACTTTTAAATAGTATAATACATGCATTGGAGTATGTCAGATTCATTAGAACTTGAAATATTTATTATGCTTATTGAAAATGATGAAATTTCCTGTATTAAAGTTGCAATGTATGTGTTGATTTAACAATAGATGTTTAGCATTGAAAGTGGATAAATGATATTGAATCATGTCTAATGATGATAATGGATTTATATTTGCTTCATGTGTTATTCAGATTGTGCAATATGCATGAAATGTGATATTCCTGTTTAAATGTTTATTTGTTAATTAATTATTAGACTTAGGTGCCCTAACACCGTAGAACCCCTAAGAGGTATCTGCAACTTAGGGGTGAAACTCGTGTCCAATATCAACCGGTTGAGTAATTCTGGTGGCACGAGGGTTGATAGACAGTGTCCAACACCAACCGATTGAGTAATTTCGGTGGCACTGGGGTAAATAATAAGTAAAATAAAGGGTTATCCAACACCAACCGGTTGAGTAATTCTGGTGGTAACCCTGTGTTGACTCCCTGCGCCTGTGTACTCAGGTCAGGAGGAGTCTGGAGCACACGTGGTTGTGCAGCACACGTGGTTGTGCATTGAGGCCGTGGAGCCTGGGGTCCTGTAGCAGAACAGGGCTGGTGTCAGACTTAGCATTTCCCGGGTGTGTCGCTAAGTCTTGTACGGTGGGACCGTAGCATGAACTTGCTGCGGATCTTTATATGCAGAGTACACTGCATATATTTAGGGCATAATAATAATATGAATAAGTAATCATGTAGGATCACAGTAAATTTATATAACTGTTTATTTACCTGAATTATCTGTTGATGCTTAGAAATGTGATTAATATCTGTATATCTGCTATGTATTTAGAACTGCCTTGCTTAGTTCTACATTTATGTTTAATTTCAATTTATAAACCTGATGAGTTGTTTAGTGATAGCTAAGTGAAATACTATTCACTGAGCGAGTAGGCTCATACCTCTACTCAAAACATTTTCTGGTTATCATCAGCAGCAGGAAATCAGAAGGATTGATTTATCCTTACGCCTAGTCGATAGAAGGTTCGTAGTTAGTAGTTAGAGGTCTCTTAGTCCATTCCCCTCGATCTTCGGGACAAGGTGTGAGTGAGAGAGAGAATGTGTACAAAGATGTAAATTAACTGTTTCGCTTTATTTTATGTCAAACAATGTAGAATGTTGTAGACTCTGTTTATATTGCTAGTCAGTTAATAAAGATGCTTCCGCAGTTTGTTTAGTTTCAATTTACAGCATAAATCAGATTATCCTATTAATCTCTTTAAAAAGTTTTTAAAAAGTGAACAGTGATTGGCTTATGTGTAAATCTCATCTTGTCGCGTCCTAATTTCGTGGTTTGTGGTTAATGTGAGATTGGGGCGTGACATATGGCCTGTGATAGCATGAATTCCAAGAAAGAGCTGATAAAGCAATATTTGTGCATGAAAACCTAGTTTTGGTGTAGTGTGCAATTTACCCAAAACCTAGGGTGCAATATATAAATTACCACCTTAATTAGGTCCCTAATGTTTCTTGGCATCATGTGAAGCAAATAAAATGAGAGGGGCACCTCATTTTAATTAAGTTGAAGGAGAGAGAATCTTGATATTAAAATAATCAAGATTTAAGCATAATGGATATATTATTGTAAAAATAAATAAAATAATTCAAGGGCCTTCAACCAAAATTAATTTTATTGAATTCAGATGCATGAGTGGACGTCCTTGAGGTTTGCAAGGGTTGAAAATATCTTAAGGAGGTGAAATTCCACTCACCTTATTATAATGAAAAGAATTTCCACTCAAAAAGATATATTAGTATTATAATGGATTAAGGTGCTTATTTTCTTTTCCCTTAATCCATGGATAATGAAGGGAGTTCGGTGGCTTTGAGTTGCCTTTGCATGCAAGCAAACCAAGGAGGAAGAGGTGGTACTATTTTTGGAATAAATTGAATTTTAATTAAACATTTTCTCTTTCATCAATTTTCTTATAAAAGAGCCTTTTTCAACCCACCTAAGGGTCTTTTTCGATTCTTTTCTTCCCCTTGCTTGCAAAACCGACCAAGGAGGCTAAGGACAGCAGGGAGCACGTCCCCAACCTGTTGGTAAGCCTTTGATCTTCGTTCTTCATGATTTCATGGTGAAAATCATAAAACAATGTGTAATTCCTTTGTTTCTTCACTCCATCTTCAACCCTAGCCGATCCTTTCACTCCAAAAGCTTGAGAAACAACCTTGGGAGGTTGCTAGAGCTTCAACCACCATTGGAGCCGTGAAGCTTGGAGCTTGGGATCAGATTTGAAGGCGGGTTATATAACTTAAACCCTTAATCTTATCATTGAATTTGATTTCTTCTTATAATCGATTCAATTGTTATTATTGCAATAACCTTGCTTGATTGATGGAGTTGCCATGGAAATGGCAGTAGCTTTCATGAGTCTAAAGGTTGAAGATGATAACTTGTTCATAAGCATACACCTTAATCAAAGAACAACATCAAACGGTCTTGTACTTTTGGTCCAAACGGTTTTGCAAACCGTTTGGTAAAGTTGATTTCCAAACCGCATAGAATGGTTGACCGTTTGGACACCAAACCGCATGGCATGGTTGACCATTTGGTATGGTTGACCGTTTGGGGTCTGAACTTGATCATAGGATTGGATGATGATCCAATGGACTCAATTGATTGATTCAAGGTGTGCATGATCCTTCAAGTAGAAATCCTAATTGAATTGATTGATGAAATCCTTGATTGGTCCCTTTGATTTCAAGACTTTTTGGGGCAAACGGTCTTGAGACCGTTTGAGCCCAAATGGTCTTGAGACCGTTTGGGACCAAATAGTTTCAAAACTGTTTGGTGGATTGAAGTTTGATCCTTGACCCTTGGATGGTGTTCTAATGGTTTAGATTGATGCACATTTCAATTGAATAATCAATGGTCATTTCAATGGTGCAATTGGAAATCGATTTGATTGAGATTTGACCAAGTTAGCCCTTGCGGTTTTGGGACTGATTTGGCCCAAACGGTCTTGAGACCGTTTGAGACCAAACGGTCTTGAAACCGTTTGGGGCCAAATGGTTTCAAAACCGTTTGGGGTCAAACGGTTTCAAAACTGTTTGGTGATGTAACTTCAAGACCGCATGGAGGTTGTTAGTGGTTCAATCATTAGGATATTAAAGGCAATGATAGTCCTAATTATCCAATGATGATTAGTTATGTTAATCAATAAGGTACAAAGGTTTAAACCCTAAAAGTACCTATGTTATTAGTGTTAATCAAGGAATAAACCCTAATTGCTAATAAGAGCAATGACTTGGTACATTATGTCATTCATAGTTGTATGAACTTAATTAAGGGTTGATATGACTTAATCAAGTTGAGAGGTATGATAACATGAAGTTGATAAATGAGTATGACTCATATGGTGATTAAGGGTATGATTCTTAAGTAATAAGATCATGAAACCCTAATCATGAACCTAAACCCTAATTGACAAGGTTGTTGATCCTTAATCCTAATCTAGGGAAATTATAATTGAAAACCCTAATCCAAGGTATGGATGTAACCCTAATTTAGGGTGATGTTGTGAATAGATCTAATCAAGAGTAATGTGATCCGAAACCCTAATTATGGGTGATGGTTTATGAAACCCTAATTGGGATGAATAGTAAACCCTAATTATGGGAATGGATCATGAAACCCTAATTGGGATGAATATTAAACCCTAATTATGGGAATGGATCATGAAAACCTAATTGGGATGAATAGTAAACCCTAATTATGGGAATGGATGATGAAACCCTAATTGGGATGAATAGTAAACCCTAATTATGAATTAATGAATGTAAATCCTTTTATAGGGTGAATTTGATGTGAAACCCTAACTAAGGATGGTTTCATGAGAAACCCTAATGTTTGATGTGCTGTAAAGCTTAAACCCAGGATAATTCTATGTATTGCCTAATGAACCCTAATCTTGGGCAATATGATGATAAATCATATCTTTGATATGATGAAGGGATGATTACCCTTAAATGACATGAAATAGGAAACCCTAACCTGGGTAAGGGAATAGTGGTGTTACCCATGAATAGTGAATTTATATTTGATGAGCATGGTTCTGTTATGCAATTGATATCACTATATCATCTGTGCTAACCATGCAGGTATCTTGAAATGATGATCATGGCTAGGTATGAGCTATGATGTTTAATTCATTATTGTGATTATACCTTCAGTGTCATAATATACCTTGTTGCCTGGTAAGAGGTAACAAAAGAGTTAATGGACCTCAAGTACCATGTGTGATGCTTGTAATAGAAAAGTATCATGTTTGCCTTGTTCGATTGACCTAAAGGTGATGGTTACCTGGAAAAGTGGTAACAATGCTTTATGATGAATCAAGGGTTTATTTACCCAGGGCCATATGATTATGGTGATAAAATTGAGAAGGGATGATAATTCCCAATTTTGAAATAAGGGACTGAGTCCCCAATACCTTTTAAAGATTGTTAAGTAATTGATGAAATTAGTACATGTTTCCTTATAGCATTGTCATAATGAACTTTGTCTGAGAACTTTCCTGATGCTAAAAGAATATGAAAATGTACTTAATAAATCCAGTGAAATATGTTCATGTAGTGCTCTGACCATAGATCCATCATCATCAGTAATTGGTGATGGTGAAACAGGTATTCTATAGAATTCCTGGAATTCACATATTTTGAATATGTGCGGGTAAATGGGAGAAAACATCCTTACGTCTGGGTGAAGAGATTGAGAGAGGGTAAACATTAAACCCCTCAATCCTTCATGTGTCAGGATAGATGTACCACAAATCTCCTGATGGTTGGGATGGATGTATCATTAGTCTCCCAATGTTATTTTTATGTCGGGTCGATAGAGATAAACATTAATGCTCTCAATTGCCGATGAGAGTGCAGTTGATGTTGTAACTCTATAGAGAAGTTCCAATATACCTTGGAAAACTATTTGAGTAGTCGACACAGTCTTGCTTGTAGTCATGTACTGACCGGGATGTGGGAGGTCATGGGAATCCGGCTCTTCCATTGACCTATTTATGGTACCGATTGTGATCCTAGAAATGGTCAGTTGGAGTATGAGCGGTATACCTCATCTCCTCAGAGCTTAAACATGTTAGTTGTGTAGCGTATTTGCATAAGATTGAAATACGAGAAACACTAATTGATGTTATACTATTTAGTATGCCCTTGATTCAAGAATGTACTTATGTTCCTTTAATTCATATCGAATATGGGACATGCTGCTTAATCAAGTTATAGCTGTAATATTGCATAAGAATGTTGCTCTAGTCTGCATATATGTGACTCACCTGCTATTGACTTATATTATCCCACTGTTCAGTTTATCTCTATTAAACTACAATGATAATGTTTTGGTGGAGAGTTATATCTCCTGCTGGGGCAATTTTTATAATTGTCTCACCCCCGTGGGATTCAATGTTTTTAGGTAGACACAGACACCAAGGCAGGAACTCTTCTACAGGGGAAGAGCAGCAGCAGTCACAGGGACAGCAGTGATCCAACAGGTGGAGACATTGGCTGTCTAATTTTGTGTAGATAGTCCTATAGTCGTCTCTATACTCTCGGGTCCTAGGAGTTAGTGTTTGAATACTTTGATCTGAGATTTTGTACATGTATGCCTCGAGGTGCAATAATGCATGTAATGTATATATGAACCACGATGTTATGTTTTACTTTGGTTCTGAATGAAAGAGTTTTCCTATGAATGGATCTCTTGATAAATGGTTTTAATTTTTAGTGATTTTTAGTAATTTCTCTGCTAATGATACGCTTCCGCATAGTTAATCTTGTTTTCGCGAGACGGACGTGACAAAAACCCTCCCCGAGCCGATGTAGGCGGCAACGCTAGGTTTTCATGTGGAAGAAGAAGCGCGGGTGGAGTTGGACGCTTTTACCCCTCCGCGGGCTGAAGGACCAGCAACTTACGTGAGGGTATAACCATAATTTGGTTATGTTTCCAAAACAAACAACGTTGCATGCAAGTGGTGACGTGGCGCTTAGTGATTGGCCCAAGTAAGTAAATAATGCAAAATTCATATCTTTTTATTGGTATCTCGGATGGATGCGTATAAAATATGAATCTTACTCAGAAAAATGCGAGGAATCCATTAAAAATATATTTAGAAGCTAATTCCTCTTTCAATTCGAAAAGTAGTGGAAGTTCTCAACTTTAATGCTTTAATGTTTAAGAAACACTATTTTGAGATGATTAATGTATTTAGAAGGGTTTTATGGATGATTAAGTTGATATTGTTGGCTAAATGGACATCTAACAATCCCTTTGTTTCGATGATGACAAACATTTCATTCTTATTAAATATAACGAGCTACTTGAGTGTGCAGGATGACAAAGTAGCAAGGGAAAATCCAAGAGCCTACTTAGTTTTATTTTCATGCAATGTAATCAATGTTGTAAAACTTGTACAAATATATAATGTACAAGTACTTAGATTTGCATGTAAATCAAGCGTTAGATTTTTCCTAGCCAAACACCATAGTTAGACATGTCATCCCATTCAATTAGTATCACCTTTGCACACTCACACATATAATTAATGCTTAAATTGAAACCTTGAAACATGATCATTCTCGGTCGACAAACTCCTCGACCGAGAGACTCTCGGTCGACAAACCTCTCAACCGAGAAAGATCCAAAGTAGCCGTTAGACACAACAGACAAAGTAGTTGGCAGTTGCAAATGAACGTTGATCCAGAGAGCCTGTCGGTCGACAAAACTTCGACCGAGTAGGTGTCTCGGTCGACCAATTGTCGACCGAGATGGTCTCTGACAGCAACTGCAGAATAAATTAATTAGCCGTTGTTAAAGCAACAACTTTGTACCTAACGGCTAGTTAAGCACTTAGAAACCCCTAGAAGTTGTCTAGAACGTCCTTAAGCATACTTAGGCCATTCCTATAAATAGGACAAGCCATAGGACACTAGAATTCACTTGTTACACTTGAGAATACACTTGAGCATACTTGAGCAATCTTTTGCAAGCAATTTGAGCACTGTGATCATTTGTCTACTTTCTCCTTAGCTCAATCTCGTGTCCTATAGGCTAGATTCTCCTATCCACAGCAATCACAAGTTCACATACTTGGCTAGGAGATCTTACGCTTGATCTAGGCATATCAAGCCTCGGGCTTAAAGGATAAGTTGTAATTTCCATTTCCTTTCTTGTTCCTGTTTATATTTTGTACTCTCCTTGCTACTCCTAGGGTTGGAGGCTGTGGATTGGAGAGGGTTGACTTCTCAGGTGGAGAAGGGGACTTCAAGCTACTTCAAGAAGGCTATCGCAAGGGAAGCTACTTCAGAAGGCTGGTGCAACGGGAGTTGGTGCATCTACTTCAAGGGAAGGCTGCTTCAAGGTTGGCGATTACTTATAGGTGAAGGCTGCTTGAAGGGTTTAGGAAAAGAGATTGTATTTTATGTAAATTCCTTGAAGAGGTAATAAAATAAATTTCTTTTCAAATCCCGGTTGGGTAAGCAACCGGGTAGTGGACTGACAGCTATAGTATTTGCTATAGTTGGAACCACTCTAAACCTTGTGTCTCCTTGTCCAATATTTTCATTGTGGTTGTTTGAGTTCAATAATTGTTAAATTATCTATAAAACTCTATTCACCCCCCCCCCCGCTAGTAGTTTTCAATTGGTATCAGAGCGAGGCTTCAAGGAACCCTAACAAGGTCTTGAAGAAATGGGTGATGGAATGCTCAACAACCTCAACATTGAAGGGACTCTTGTTGCTAGGCCACCGGCGTTCGATGGAACAAACTACCAATACTGGAAGAGAAGAATGCAGTTTTACTTCCAAGGCGTCAACTGGGATCTATGGATAATGGTATCTACTCCTTATCAATTCCCTCAAAATGACTTTGCGGAATGGGATGCAAACACGGTAAAACAGGCCCAAATGAACGCAAAAGCCGTAAGCATTTTATATTGTTCTATTTCTGTAGGAGAATTTAATAGAATTTCAAATTGTGATACAGCGTATGATATTTGGCATAGATTGTCTATCACTTATGAGGGTACAGCCCAAGTTAAAAATTCCAAAATTAGCCTGCTTAAAACAAAGCTTGAACATTTTCGTATGGATCCTAATGAAACTATTAGTGAAATGTATTCAAAATTCTCTACTATTGTTAATGGTTTGAGTGCCTTAGGAAAACCTGTTCTTGAGGAAGATCAAGTATCAAAAATTCTTCGATCACTTCCTCCAAAGTACAAGCCAAAGGTGACAGCCATTGCAGAAGCAAACGACCTCACTCGCCTCAAAATGGAACAACTCATTGGTAATTTAGAAGCTCATGAAGCAGATCTAGAAGAGGAAGAAAGAAGAGAACGTGAACACCAAAGTGGGAAGAAGAAGGATGTGGCTCTCAAAGCCTCAAGAGTTGTCACACAAGAAAGTGAGGAGTCAAGTGAAGAAGAAGAAGAAGCCTTAATCGTCAACGGTAAGAAGTACAAAAGGTTTAAATCTAACAAAATCTCTAGTTCCTCTACTCCCAGGTGCTTTGAATGTGGGAAGAAAGGGCACTTCAAAAATGAATGCCCCAAAGCAAAGAAGGGAAAGAAAAGCTCACATAAGAAGAAAGAAGAAAAAGCCTATAAAGCTGCCTGGGATGAGTCAAGTGACAGTGAAAGCGGAGAAGAGGTGGAATGTCTAATGGCAAGAGAAGAAAATGAAGATTCTCAAGAGGTAAGCCTTGTTGATCTTCCTAAAGAAGAGTTAATTACTAGTTTACAAGAAACTCATGATAAGTATGTTGATGCCAAGAAGAAACTAAAGAAAGCTATAAAATCAAATAATGAGCTCATTGCTAAATTAGATGAACTTTCTTATGAAAAGAACAACATTGATCTTGAAAATGTATCTTTAAAAACATCTTTAGATGATTGCACTAGAAAGCTACTCAATTTGGAAACCAATGTTGATCTTCTATCAAAAGAAAAGACTGATTTGCTAGCTAAACTACAAGATTATCAAACTCAACCTATCTTGTGCAACCATTCGGACTATGATAATATTGTAAAAGAAAAGGATTCATTGTTTTCTGATTTAGACCAAGCAAGAAAAGATATACATAAGAAGATGAATGACATTGCTACGTTACAAAGAGAACTTTATGAGTTAAGAAGAAAAGATATTCTTGATAACATATTGAAAGTTGGTAATGTTTTCAATGGAAGAAAAGGTTTGGGATATGTTCCAAAGAAAAACCAACCCAAAAAGACCCAAACTATGTTTGTACCCAAGAACACAATGACTAGTAAGAGAAATGAAATTGACTCTATTACTTGTCATTTCTGCTTACGTCTTGGTCATTATTGTTTTTCATGCCCCTACAAGACTAAGGAGTCCGATTTAGTTTGGATCCCAAAACCCCAAACTTAGAAGAATAAAATGTAGTTGAAATATGACCAGATGCTTAATTTTGCTATTTATATTGTCTTATCTCAACAAAAGGTGCTATGCTTATTGTTATCATTTTTCTGCAATTTCTGAAATAGTAATTCTGTCGGTCGAAGTATTGTCGACCGAGCTCTGGGTCGGTCGAAGTATTGTCGACCGACTGGATGTCGTTAACAAATAAAAAATTTACAGCACCTATTTCGGTCGAAAATTGGTCAACCGAGAAATTTTTTGTGTTTTTGCTTGTGATACAGTAACCTGCTCGATCGACAAATTGTCGACCGAGACAAATATCGGTCGAACAGTTGTCGACCGACTGATTTTCTGTATCAGAACTTTTATATACATAAGCACTTAAAAGGTTTCTAACCATATCGGACCATCACATGGGTACCAAAATCTACACTCTAATGCAGGAATGGGTAGTTGACAGTGGTTGTTCCAAACACATGACCGGGAACAAGGACGCATTTCAAACTTTTGAAGAAAAGAAAAGTGGAACGGTCACCTTTGGAGACAATGGTAAGGGCAAAATCGTTGGAATAGGTAATATTGGAACAAATCTCGAAATTAAAAATGTTCTACTTGTTGATGGATTGCATCATAATCTAATAAGTGTAAGTCAACTATGTGATAGTGGTTATGATGTGTTATTTAACAAAACATGCTGCAAACTATTGATAGAAAACACTACAAATGTCGTTTATGAAGGAAATAGAGTTGGAAATCTTTATATCCTTAAACCAAACTCTATGAAATCAGTAGTAGGTAAATGCTTGCTTGCAAATGAAAATACCTTACAACTATGGCATAAAAAGCTAGGACATGCTAGTTCACATGCTATTAAAAAGTTAGTGAAATATGATCTTGTTCGTGGATTACCTGCTTTGTCTTTTGATCAAGTTGAAAACTGTGAACCCTGCACAATGGGAAAGCAAACCAAAACATCTTTTAAATCAAAACATGTACTTAGCACCAGTAGATCCTTAGAATTAATTCATATGGACTTATTTGGACCAATGAGGACACAATCTATTGGTGGTAAATGATACTGTTTTGTTATTGTTGATGATTATAGTAGATATACATGGGTACATTTTATTGCAACTAAGGATGATACTATTCATGTCTTTATGCAATTTTGTTCCAAGATTGAAAATCTTTTACAACATAAAATATGTACCATTAGAAGTGATCATGGTGGTGAATTTGAGAATCATACATTTGAGACCTTTTGTACATCTCAAGGGTATACTCATAATTTTTCTGCTCCACGTACCCCACAACAAAATGGTATAGTTGAACGGAAAAATCGATCTCTACAAGAAATGGCTAGGACCATGATGCTTGAACACAATACACCTAAAACCTTTTGGGCTGAAGCTGTAAACACTGCTTGTTATGTGCTTAATAGAGTAACTGTTCACTCTCATTTAAAGAAAACTCCATATGAAATATTACACTCTAAGAAACCTAGAGTTGACTACTTTCATACTTTTGGTTCCACATGCTACATTTTGAATACCAAAGATGATAGAGACAAGTTTGATTCTAAATCACACAAAGCATTCTTCTTGGGATATTCCACTTCTAGCAAAGCCTTTAGAGTATACAACACTATCTCTAGAAAAGTTGAGGAATCCATTCATGTTTCTTTTCATGAAGAATCGAAATCTGAAAATCTAAATATCATTGATCTCACTAATCAACTCAAAAATATAACCATTTCCAATGATTGTGAGAAAATTCCTATATCCGATCCCCAAGTTGAAACACAACCCACGCCTAGGCTTATCAAGGATCATCCCCAAGAACTAATTATAGGAGATCCAAATGATAAAGTCAAAACTCGGTCTTCCTTCAAAGATGTTGCAAACATGGCTTTCGTTTCTATCATTGAACCTAAGAAGGTATCCGAAGCTCTTAAGGATGATTACTGGATAATAGCCATGCAAGAGGAGTTAAATCAATTCACTAAAAATGATGTATGGGACTTAGTACCTAAACCACAAGACAAAACTATCATAGGAACTAAATGGGTTTTTAGAAATAAGCTCAATGAGGCAGGAGAGGTCATAAGGAATAAAGCTCGATTAGTAGCACAAGGATATAATCAACAAGAAGGGATAGATTTTGATGAAACATATGCACCCGTAGCTAGACTTGAAGCTATTAGGATGTTACTAGCTATTGCTGCCCATAAAAACATTAAGCTATATCAAATGGATGTCTAAAGTGCATTTCTCAATGGCATCATACAAGAAGAAGTTTATGTTGCTCAACCACCTGGCTTTGAAATACCAGAAAAAGGCGACCATGTTTATAAACTTAAAAAGGCACTTTATGGTCTAAAACAAGCACCTAGGAATTGGTATGAACGGCTCAAGACATATCTTTTTGATAATGGTTTTTCTATTGGAAATTCAGATTCTACTTTATTCTTCAAAACATATGCATCTGATTTCTTAGTTGTGCAAATATATGTTGATGACATTATTTTTGGAGCTTCTAATGATTCATTATGCACACAATTCAGTGACATTATGCAAAAAGAATTTGAAATGAGCCTCATGGGTGAACTAACATTCTTTCTTGGTTTTCAAATTAAGAAAACACCTGCAGGAATTTTCATAAGCCAAGAAAAATATACTAAAGAACTTTTAAAACGTTTTGGGATGGATCAATGCAAACATGCTACTACTCCTATGGCTACCTCTATCAAAATTGATAAGGATGAAAATGGGGAACCTATTGATGATTCCTTATATAGAGCCATGATTGGTAGTTTGCTATACTTAACTGCTTCTCGACCGGACATTATGTTTTCCGTTGGTCTTTGTGCTCGATTTCAATCCCAACCTATGCAATCTCATTTTCTAGCGGTTAAACGAATTCTTCGATATCTAGCTGGTACTACTTGTTTCGGTTTATGGTATCCAAAAGGACAATCTTTGGATTTTAAAGCATATACTGATGCAGATTATGCTGGTTGTCGACTTGATCGCAAAAGCACTAGTGGTGGCTGTTTCTTATTAGGGAGAGCCTTAGTATCTTGGTCTAGCAAGAAACAAAATACGGTTGCCCTATCCACAACTGAAGCTGAATATATGGCAGCCGGGTCTTGTTGTGCTCAAGTGCTTTATATGCAACAAGTATTAAGCGATTATGGTTTTAATCTTTCATCTACACCTATTTTTTGTGACAACACGAGCGCCATAAACTTAGCACACAATCCTATTTTACACAGCCGGGCAAAACACATTGAAATCCGTCATCACTTCTTAAGGGATCACATCTCAAAGCATCATGTTTCCCTTCATCATGTTGATACGGAAAATCAATTGGCTGATATTTTTACAAAACCGCTTCCACTAGATCAATTCAACAACATTAGGAAGCAATTGCTTATTACTCCTTTGGAAGATGTTTTCTTTGATATCTGCGGTTCTTAAAATGAATATGTTTACTTGGTTCATTTTGGCTTTCAATGGACATCTTTTTCATTCGATTTGACGGGATATCTAATTAAGGGGGAGTTTTTATCAAAACGGTGATCTAATTAAGGGGGAGTTTTTATTAAAACGGTTATCTTTTTTAAATGACAAAGGGGGAGAGATATATAAAACTATCACTTAGTATTTATAAAAAACTCAATCAATGAGTTTCATAAATATACTCTTGGCTTTACATTAAAAGTTGCTACATTCCCAAATGAACTGGATTTCATGTTCCATAATTCATTGGTAATAATAAGCACACATTTTATAAACAAGAGGAAAAGATACATAAGGCAATCTAAAGGTATGAAATTCATATGTTTTATATTCATTTTGGAAATGTTTGTCATCTTCAAAAAGGGGGAGATTGTTGGCTAAATGGACATCTAACAATCCCTTTGTTTCGATGATGACAAACATTTCATTCTTATTAAATATAACGAGCTACTTGAGTGTGCAGGATGACAAAGTAGCAAGGGAAAATCCAAGAGCCTACTTAGTTTTATTTTCATGCAATGTAATCAATGTTGTAAAACTTGTACAAATATATAATGTACAAGTACTTAGATTTGCATGTAAATCAAGCGTTAGATTTTCCCTAGCCAAACACCATAGTTAGACATGTCATCCCATTCAATTAGTATCACCTTTGCACACTCACACATATAATTAATGCTTAAATTGAAACCTTGAAACATGATCATTCTCGGTCGACAAACTCCTCGACCGAGAGACTCTCGGTCGACAAACCTCTCAACCGAGAAAGATCCAAAGTAGCCGTTAGACACAACAGACAAAGTAGTTGGCAGTTGCAAATGAACGTTGATCCAGAGAGCCTGTCGGTCGACAAAACTTCGACCGAGTAGGTGTCTCGGTCGACCAATTGTCGACCGAGATGGTCTCTGACAGCAACTGCAGAATAAATTAATTAGCCGTTGTTAAAGCAACAACTTTGTACCTAACGGCTAGTTAAGCACTTAGAAACCCCTAGAAGTTGTCTAGAACGTCCTTAAGCATACTTAGGCCATTCCTATAAATAGGACAAGCCATAGGACACTAGAATTCACTTGTTACACTTGAGAATACACTTGAGCATACTTGAGCAATCTTTTGCAAGCAATTTGAGCACTGTGATCATTTGTCTACTTTCTCCTTAGCTCAATCTCGTGTCCTATAGGCTAGATTCTCCTATCCACAGCAATCACAAGTTCACATACTTGGCTAGGAGATCTTACGCTTGATCTAGGCATATCAAGCCTCGGGCTTAAAGGATAAGTTGTAATTTCCGTTTCCTTTCTTGTTCCTGTTTATATTTTGTACTCTCCTTGCTACTCCTAGGGTTGGAGGCTGTGGATTGGAGAGGGTTGACTTCTCAGGTGGAGAAGGGGACTTCAAGCTACTTCAAGAAGGCTATCGCAAGGGAAGCTACTTCAGAAGGCTGGTGCAACGGGAGTTGGTGCATCTACTTCAAGGGAAGGCTGCTTCAAGGTTGGCGATTACTTCTAGGTGAAGGCTGCTTGAAGGGTTTAGGAAAAGAGATTGTATTTTATGTAAATTCCTTGAAGAGGTAATAAAATAAATTTCTTTTCAAATCCCGGTTGGGTAAGCAACCGGGTAGTGGACTGACGGCTATAGTATTTGCTATAGTTGGAACCACTCTAAACCTTGTGTCTCCTTGTCCAATATTTTCATTGTGGTTGTTTGAGTTCAATAATTGTTAAATTATCTATAAAACTCTATTCACCCCCCCCCCTCTAGTAGTTTTCAGATATTAGCCTCTTAATCATAAAAAGATACATTAAGATAAAAAAAGGATGAACTTTTCATGTAATTGGTTTAATTTAGAGTTCCATGTACATGAATGAGCTTTAATGGGCCTTGAAACCCTAATGTTAGTAATTGTGACTCTTAATGGCTTTAATTGTTCAAATTCATGAATAAAATTGAGATATGATGGTTCTAAGCTATTTTGAGTATAAAAGTTCCTAATTGTGGATAATTACCCTTAACATGGTAGTTTTGGTTTTCTAATGGATAAAGGTGGAATTAATGATAAAAAGAGTTCATATGTGAATTAGACCATAATGAACTATGAATTGTTAATCCAGAAGGAACCAGAGATGATAATTGGGCCTAATGATCGTGTCATGAATTAAAAGGATAAAAATGGTAGTTTTAATGTAAAAGAGGCATAACATACTTAATTGATGTTTAATTGTGCCTTTAATCTGAAATTAGGGTTATATGTTGTTAAAATATAACCTTAATATCTTTCGTGAAGAATAGATGAGATAATTAGGGTTTGTGAGTAATTGTATAAAGTTAGGGTTTAAAATAGTAAAAATGAAGTGAAACCCTAATTGCAATGGAAACCCTAAAAGTGGACTAGAAACCCTAAGAAGCAAGTTAGGTTTAATAGATCTTGATGGCATGATCAATGATAGGAAATTGTATGCATATTTCAGGATCTCTTTGTGTGCTTGCTTGCCTATTAGATTTCTTGCATTGATTGGATTAATTCTGTCTCAAATCAGCCTAACAAGTATGTGGTTGATTACAGTTAATCGCATTAGTTTCCCGAAGAGTTTCTCGGATGATTCATCACATTGAATGCAACTTATCAGTTTGGATGTTCATACTTGCAAATCATAAAGTCACTATGATTATCACAATAATAATAGAAGTGTGTATTCTTGCACCTACATGCCACCATGATGGATGATGCTAAAAGGTCAAGCCCAGGAGGGAAGACCCATGGGCATCATGAGTGGTGACCCCAGACACCAAGCTTGGGATTGAGAAGGTGGTCTTTATAGAATGACTAATGGGCACTATGAGAGGTGACCCCATGCACCAAGCTCAGGATTGAGAAGTGGGCTTCAGTCATTGGCAAAAGAGAAAACCTAAGGTGGGTATGCCAGGGTTAGGGCAAAAGTGGTGGAGAATGTCACACTTAAAGCGTAATTTGGCTTGTTAATTAACTCAATTGTGATATCTAGATTGTTAGCCATAATTGCAAAATGTTGGTTGTCCCCACATACCGACATATTCATTTATGATGACTAACGTTTTGTTTGTCGGCGTTTTAGGTACAAGATTGAAAAGGACAAACAGTAAAGTGGCATATGTGGAATTAAATAAGAATTAAAGTACAAAGGAGAATTAGTTAGAATAGACTCCAAATATGGATAGAAGTAGATATCCATGTTTTTGAAAAAGGTATGCAAAGTTTTATTTTATACCAGATTTCAGTTTAGTTTGGTAGAATTTCATAATTATTACTGATTAATTGTTGAACATTTGATCCTATTAATTGGGATAACGGCTCTGACCTTTTGGTCTCCCTTAATTGGGGGTTACCGGGAGGAGGGGTCGTTACATTTGGTATCAGAGCATAGGTTCCTCATTTAATCTTTAATAATTATTAAATTTTACAAACTCTGTAGAACCCAAGGGAGTTATTAGAGGATTTTCCAAAAGACAAAGGTGTTTAGAAAAGGATCACGTCTGGGGGATGGAAAGATTTTCTCCCGCACCGCTAGTCGGAATACGAGGACTCCCAGATTGGTGTGACTGCCTGGCCAATGTCTCAGGATTTGACTCAAAATAAGATACCTTTAGGACTCTCTCATCTTGTTCATCCCTTCTCAACTCAAATGTTGTTAAGGATTTTAAGGATTATGGTTTTTCTCTCTCTTCCTCACCCTCTTCAGGTATGGTTAAAGTTGATAGGGTTTAAGGAATCCTCCACCAAATTAATGAAAAGTATCTAAATAAGATGTCATGGACATAATCTTAATAGTTTAAGCGTAAACTAAAGAATAGTTGCATGCTTAGGTCGGATGACATATGTTGTCATGCCCTTAGGAGAGACTTGAGGCTAGACCTCCTTGTCAGGAGGATGAGTGGAGAAAGTTAGTCTTGGAGGTAGAGACCTCCATTATAAGTAGAGGCATGGCACATCCTTTGAGGATGATGCTAACCCTAACCCTAAGTGGTGGTTAGAGAGAGAGATGGCATGATGAGTTAGATGTCATTATAGACCATGGGTGTGGACATACTTTTGGATACCCATGACGATATGAGCCATGTGAGGTTGGATGACCTAGTACCTTTGGCAACCCAACCCTAGAAGAATTGTGCATGTTAGAGTGAAGGATAGCTCCTTTGATGATGAGGTTAGTGAAGAACCTATAGAAACCCTATGGGCTTATGCAAGTAAGGCATAACATGCACCCAGAGTACGTCAGTAGTGCGGGCAGTAGGTTAAAACTTTGTCCAAGAGAGTATGTTGGATGGATTATGAGATAAGCATGAGGAGCTATGGATAATCTTGAACAAACATAAGTTTGAACATAGGCTTCACCCATGTAGGGGTATGTTGTGAGTTTAATCCTTCATGGGGAGAGGACCTCTGGTAGTAAGGCTGGTTGTGGAGTTAGCTCTAGAGAAAGAGAGTAGGACCCAAGCAAGAAGGTTGGAAGCTTAGACTCTGAGATATAAGGAACAGTGGGGAGTTGAGGATGATGCGACCTAAGTGGATGGTTGCGGTTGCCTCATGCATGTTTCCTGGAGACTGATGGTATCTTGGTTTCCTTTAGATGAACCAAACCCTAGAGGGAGGATGAGACTACTATGTGCCTATGGTATAGGTGTTTACCTTTTGAGATGGGAAGAAGAGTTCCTTAGACCCTGAAGAGGCTTAGTAACATGTTGTGAGGCCTTATACCTTGTTGGTTGTCCTTGAGGAGGACTCCACTCTGAAGTGTTGTTCAAGTAGAAGGATCATGGGAAGTGCATGTCATACCCTGTACATGCTTGGCTCATGGTTAAAAAGTTGAGCAGACAATTGGACATCAAAAAGGTGAACCTAGGGTTCCTAGGCCTAAGAGGGAAAGTGGTGTACCTGATGCTCACGATGAGATTTGAGTTTTTATAGATTCGAGCATGGTACTCCTCATGTTTAGAGGAAAGGGAAACCCCTTAAGTTTAAGGTATGTTTGGTGAACCCCTCACAGCTAAGTTGGTGACATGGGAAGGTATGTCCTTGGTCCAATGTTGAGGAATGAGAACAAGTATGACCTAGCATGATTTAGTAGGTGGTCTACTTGTGCCTTAGTAGCTTGCTAGGGTTAAGCATGCTCATGTGGATGTAAACCCTAGACATAAGCACATTTGTGACCTTTGTTATCAAGGTGTAGTTTCCTCCCATCCTAGGAGAGGGACCCTTTTGTAGGGTGTATACCAATTTTGTTTATTTTGAGGTAGCCTAAAGAGGTCTTAATAGGATCTTGAGAAGCTAAGTGAAAAGTACATAGTAAGAGAATGAACCTGTAGACCCATAGATAACCATCTCTAAGTGCATGTGGGTGTGTTACCATGGAGGTAACCGATATGGGGCCTGACCAAGGTAGGTAGGTCGCCATGACCCCTATGAAAGGATGAAAGTCAGCCCAGGAATGCAGAGAGAGATGATGGAGACTTAGGTAAGGTTCTAAGTTGGACATGTACTATATTAGAATCCTAAGTCTATCCGAGGGTCAGTAGGGATAAGACCGATGGAAGTAGGAATTGCCTAATTCCCTAGTTGCACATGACCATAGGGTCGGGAGGTAACAACTATCATTGTCTGAGGGCCATGGCTTAGGAGATTGATCACCTTCATGAACTCATGGGACCCAAAGGGCAGATGAGTAGGGCACTCTCTAGATGCATAAGGGAAGAGGGATGACTCCAAAAGTGCCAACACCCTACAGACCTAGAGGAGATGACCAAGGATTGTGTGGTGACCCAAGTAGGTTCGAGACCAGTTTTCTATGGAAGTAACTTTGATATCGAGATGATTGTTATGTTGAGACATAAGTTGCACGTTTCAAATTAGATTTGAAGGTGTACTGGCAAGGTGGGATGTACCATCTCTACTCTTGGAACAGGAAGAACTTTGTATTTGGACTGCAGCCAAATGCTTATTTCCTCTTATTATGGGAGTGAGAGATAGGACAGTACGCATGCTATACACCAAGGATAAAGATGATGTGAGTTGGAACGTTGCTATGAGGTATGAGGACAGAGATGATAACATACCCTTGTGGAGTGAACAATATGTGGATGGTTTACAAACAGTAAGAGAAATAAGGTAGTCATCTTATGAGGATGTTTTTATCATGAGCTATGAGTTATACAAGGTTGAGTTCGAAAACCAAGAGGATGAGATCAGAGTTTCTTGATGAAGATAGATTTAGAGTCCGAGATGAGATGATAAGTGGAATACATGGAGGTGTATGTTTTCAAAACAGAAGGATGTGAGGTGATAATGGATGCTCTGGTTGAGATGCAGCTGCCTAGTTAGCTAGAGGCTAGAAGAGGCTGTTAGGTTAACCCTAAGTTTGAAAAAGGAGATATGTTTGGGCTAACACTCAGATGTAACAAGATCTATTGAACAAGTTAGTAGTTGTTTGGTTAGCCAGCCTAGGCCTTGATGTAATAGAAGGATGGTTGTAGAACCTCAGATGCACTTCTCTGGAAAAGAAGGTGATGAAACCCTGACTAGAGTGGTTTAGGGTTTCCAAAGAATCAATCTTGAGGAATCATGACATACAGGAGATCATGATTTTAAGTTCATCATACACCATGGTACTATGAAGATAGTAAGTGACAGTAGTACTTTGGATGCTTAAGATGGAGTTGCATGTGGCTTGTCGCCATGCAAGCCAGAAGGTGAAGGATGAACACTAGTAACTCAGTGTGTTGGTATAGCAGATGAAGAGTCTCCGAGAGGGAATGGGAGTTCATCACTATGGATGTTGTGATAAGTCTCCCCTAGACCAAGGAAGGTCAAGATGCAATATGGGTTATGGTAGATCGCCTTACCTAGATGACATGAGAAAGAAAGAATTCTGTCAAGGGACGGATCCGGTTGAACTACATATGAGAAAGATGGTTCAACTACACCATGATGCAAGTTCAAAAGTTCTTGAGTATAACCTAAAGATTCACTTCCATGCAGTGGAAGTAGGTACATGAAGAACTCAATGTTAGTACAGTTTATCACCCCTAACTAATGGTTAGTATAATCCAGACTAGAGGGTCTGATAAGAGCGTGTGTGCTTGTTCAAGGTGATACATGGAGACAGTTCTTGTCTTCTATAAGATGTGATGATAATCACCATAGCCAGTATTAGGATGTAAAGAAGCTCTGTAAGGGAGGTTGTGTCAGTCACCACTTCATTAAGATGATGTTGGTGAAGGGACCTCGCGAAGGTCAGGAAAAGGACCACAGTGTGTGCAGATGAAGTCGCTTTGATCATGCAATGGATGAAAGAGAGCGCAGGGGCGACATGATTCGTGGGATGATGCAAAGTAGACGGACATGCAGTTCACTGTGGGAGAGTATGTGATGTGAAAATCCAACCCCTCTAAGTTATAGCTAAGAGAGTTGAGTCCCGACTGCATGGTCCATTTGAAATGGATTAGTGGAGATGGTTGTGTTTAGCCTTACCCCTCAGGATAAAATGATGAACAATGTGTTCCATGAGTCCAATCTAGAGCACTATGTGAGGTACCCCAAGCCATGTGCTGAGCCATGAACCTATTTAGCTTTATGAGAGGTTGAAATGTCCTGAGTCACCTATGAGGGTACGATATGCCAAGGTGAGAGAGAACTCAGATGGAAGAATATGAGATGATGAAGGTTCTTAGGAAGCACCATGGAAAGGGTGAGGCCACATGGGAGCCATGATGGAAAAAGTAAAGGCTTATCCTGTTTGTTTGTGTGCCTGGTGGAATTTTGTGGGCAAAATTCCTATAAGAGGGGAAGGATGTTACAACCCCAAATTTTGGGTTCTTTGGGTGAGAAATGTAATTTCTCCTATTAAAGATATTTGAACAAATAATGATATAATTTGTTTTGAATAAATGGATTTCATTTACAATATCCTTGTTGGTTGTTTTGTGGGCTTTATTGGCTATTGGGCCCAATAACAAGGCTAACACAAAAGAAACTCCATTATTAATAAGAGATGGAGAAAAGAAAGATGTAGAAACCTCTAGAAGGCAAAAGATATAATCCAAAAGTGGATTTCGTGCCTCTTGGGTTCCTTGGGTTAAGTTGCAAAGATAATGCAACAAGAAAAGAAAAGATCAATTAAATATTTCTTTATTAAGAAAGAAATTGAAAACAATGATAAAATGTGGGAAATAAGTGGAAAGAGGTATAATTGAGTTATCTTTGGTGGATTTTCGTATCCATAAGGTTTCTAATGTTAAAAGGAATTCCAATAAGGAAAATAAAAAGAGAGATCGAGAGAAATCCTCAAAAAGAGATATTTTAATAAAGAAATAAGTAAGATAATGAGAAATAATGGATATAGATGCATCTAGAAGGATAATAAGTATCCACTTAAAGGGATTTCGAAATATTATAGTTTCTTGGGGTCCAAGGAGCCCCAATGGAGAAAAAGAAAGAGAAAATACAAATAATGCAAAATAAGAGGATAACGTGATGCATAATTAATGGATTTGGTGGCATTGTTAAAAAGGAGGTATTTTCTACTAAAAGAAAATATAAATCTGTGTCAATGGATTAAAAGGCAAGCATAAAGAGAATAAGAGAGAGAATTTTTGAATTTCTAAATATCCAGTAAATATGGTTTATTAATAAGATAATTAGGAGAGAGAAGCTTACTTCCTAAAGAAGGAACTTGCGTTCCTATTGGGAAAAGAACTTATTAACTCATGGATGAACACCTTAGGGCATGGATACCATCCCCTATATAAAGGGTATAGCCTCTGGTTCGAGTTCAAGAGAGATCCCACACAACTCTCTCTCTCTTCTTCTTGTTCTTTCCGTGAAAACCCTAACCAAGGGGGGTAGTCCAACCCCTGAAGCAAACGAGGGACATGGAGTGGTCTTGTTGGAAGCTTGATGCTCCCACACCACCAGAAGGAAGCTTAGCGGTCATTGCTTTGCTCTAGCCCAGACGTTGCAGCTACAGCATGGCTGCAAGAGTCAGTCGCATGAGTAGGCTGAAGAGCCCGACTCCAGCAACCACGACCGCAATGGGGACCTCCTCAGGTGCAGCGGAGGGTGGTGGAGGCAATGGGGCCTTCATGGGTGCCCGAGGAACCAAGGATGGAGGGAGGAAACCCTCCCCCGAGCTGCTGTAGGCGACAACGCTAGGTTTTCACGAGGAAGAAGAAGCGTGGGTGGATTTGGATGCTTTTACCCCTCCGCGGGCTGAAGGACCAACGACTTATGCATGGGTATAACCGCAATTTGGTTATGTTCCCAAAACAAACAATGTTGCATGCAAGTGGTGACATGGCGCTCAGTGATTGGTCCAAGTAAGTAAATAATGCAAAATTCATATCTTTTTATTGGTAGCTCAGATGGATGCATATAAAATATGAATCTTTCTCAGAAAAATGTGATGAATTCATTAAAATATATTTAGAAGCTAATTCCTCTTGCAATTCGAAAAGTAGTGGAAGTTATCAACTTTAATGCTTTAATGTTTAAGAAACCCTGTATTTTCTACTTTATGGCAAATAAACAACCCATCCCCTTGCATCCTCTCACTCTGGCGACTAGGGTTTCGCAAGCTGTGGACATCCACCCCCTTAGATTAGGGTTTTCCCTTGTAGGTTCAAGCGTGAGGCGTGCTTTGGGTCTTGGCTCCATGGCGTCAGAACTAGCAGACCGTTATGCAGGACTGAACCTATCGGATGACGAGGAGGAATCGATTGATGGCAACCTGTTAGGCAGCGGGGAGGAGGAGGAAGATTAGACCAAACTGGTGCTGGTGGGACGCCTCCTCACAGACCGCACCTACAACCTGAAGGCTATGGAAAGGACATTGACTCAGGCATGGAGTCTACGTGAGACGGTGTTGTTCAAGAAGTTGGAGGGCGACACCTTTGTAATGCAATTCTCGCATTGGCGAGACAAACAACGGGTTACGGATGGCGCCCCATGGAATTTCGACGGGCATCTTCTGCTGTTCAAAGAGGTGGACAAGGAGGAACAACCAGGGCACCTGCAAATTAACCATACACCCTTTTGGGTGCACCTCTACGGCCTACCAATGGGGTACAGAGGGGAGACAATGGTGAGGGAAATCGTGGGACGCATAGGCATTGTGGTGGCAACAGACAGAGACGGATCAGGGTGGGACTCCTCAATCCGTGTTTGCGTGATGCTGGATGTTACCCGCCCCTTAAGGAAAACCCTAAAGCTCAAGGTTAAAAGCGGGCGCATCGTCGAAGTGGATGTGAAATATGAAAGGCTAGCTATGTTATGCTTCAATTGTGGCATAATAGGCCATGTAGACAGGGACTGCAACAGCTACGCAGAAGGAGGCGAGCAACAACAGCGTTGGGGCAGATGGCTATGTGTGTCTCCATGGAAACAACAACGAGCAGAGAATAACAGGGAGGAAGCTAGGGGAGGGATAAGGAGGAAGCTGACATTCAAGGGGAAGGGATCAACATGTGGGGGGAGCCGAATGAAGGGTGAAGAAGAAGGGAGTAGTGTAGGGGGGGAGACGAGGGGCGAGGGAGACAAGTAGGAAGAGGGTGCCAGACAGAGCGAGTGGTAGGCTTGGGAGGACAGGAGGGAGTTGCAAGGCGAGGCATGGAACGGAGGGCTGAGGCGACATCATGGGTGATGGGGCATCGTTGGGAGGCGGGGCGAAGTACGAGAGGGGACAACGGACGAGGCGTCTGGCGGACAGAGGGGGGATCAATTAGACAATGGGACAGAGAGCACGACGCCGACAGTGAGGGGGAAGGTAGGGGCATTCCACACAGAAGGGGGGAAGGACACAGCTGATATTATGATAGAGGAAGCAAGTGAGCCTCAGCGGCAGGCAGACTGTGACACAACAAGGGGGATAACAAGGAAGGAGTCGACGGTGCGTTATACAAAACACGACCTCTTGGGGCTCAAAGGAGGTGTACGCATCGATGAGATTGCACCAAAGACAGAGGCTTTGGGAACTGATGATGAAACGCCAGGAAACGATGAACCTGCGATAATCAGGAAATAGCAGGCCGGTGTGGAGGGAGAGTCTTCTCACACACAAGAACGCCAACAGAGGGAAAGGAAGAAGGCAGAGATCGGTCTAAATGAGGGGGAAGCAGTCCAAAGCATGTATGGAGAGGAAACAAAGGAACATGAGGAATTGCACAGGCAAGAACCAAATCTTAGCGAAGATTGCAACGCAGCCAAGAACAACATTTCAAAAAGAGTTATAACGAGGGAACAAAGGAGAAAAGAAGCAGGTGTGAGAATGAAACATGGGAACAAACAGGCCAAGGGGAAAAAAGACATCAACCATGGGTTTATAAGATGAGTAGGGGGGCGAGACTGGGAATTCCAGAAGAGGAGGTGGTGTGGGAACAAACAATAGGAAAGAGGGGGAGGAATGGAGAGGTGTGTGACATGGACCTTGATGAGCTACCTATGAATTATTCGGGAGGAAAAAGATACAGGTTGTTCAATGAAGAAGCACTGGGCAGATTTGGGGTCACCAAGACTCAAGTAGCGGAGATTGGAGGAGCCCAATCCCGCGAAGGACAATGAAAATCTTTAGCTGGAACAGTCAGGGGTTGGGCGACCCTGACACGTGCAAGGCTCTCTGAGCTTGGGTTTGGAGAGAACGTCCAAACATAGTTTTTGTGATGGAAACTATGATCGGTGACAAGAAGCTGGAAGACGTAAAGAGGATTTGTGGCTTTACTGATGGCTTGTGCATTTCTAGTGAGGGGCGGGCAGGTGGTTTGGGCTTCTGGTGGAAGGATGCTGAAGTGGAGGTGATCAACTATTCTCGAAGGCATGTGACAGTTGCGTTCAAGGATAACATCAATGGCGTAACGTGGAGAGTGGTGGGTATTTATGGATGGGCAGAGCAGGAAAAAAAGTGTAAGACTTGGGAGCTTATTAGGAAGATAAAGGAAGAGGCAAAGGTCCCAGTTATTTTCTTTGGGGATTTCAATGAGATAGTGTCAAATACTGAGAAGAAAGGGGGTCCACCCAAAGAGGAAAAATTCTTGTAGAATTTTCGAGATGTGATAGATGGTTGTGAGCTGATGGATGTTGGTTTTGAGGGAAATACCTTCACATGGAAAAGGGTCCTTACTGAAAGAACACTCGTTCATGAGAGATTTGATAGATTTCTTCCCGAGCTTGAATGGAGGAACATCTTCACATACTGCAAAGTATTCCATCTGCCCATATACGAGTTGGACCATGCTCCTATTGTTCTAAAGGTAGACAGGAGGGACAACAATAAGAAGAGAAAAGGACACTTCATGTTTGAACCAATGTGGGTAGGGGAGGAAAGTTGTGCCACAATTATTAAGGAGGCTTGGGAAGCTGATGAAGGGAGTGAGTTGACAAAAAAGTTGATGAAATGCAAGGTGAGCCTAAAAGCATGGGCATCCGAAAAGTTTGGAGAAAGAAGAAGGAATGTAAAGGAGCTCGAGAACGAACTTAGGGGGCTGCAAGCTCTTCCCCCAGACCAAACAAACCTAGACAGGGCGGAGGAAAAATCAAAAGAACTCCAATATTAGCTGCAGAAGAATGAGGAATACTGGGCTGCCAGGGCACGTGTAAAAGAACTGAAAGAAGGAGATCGCAACACTGCATATTTCCATCAAAAAGCTTCAAATAGGAGGCAGAGAAATAATGCTTAGAGGATGAACAAGGGGTCATGAGGTCACAGGAGGAGGACATCAAAGCAATCATTATGGAACACTTTGCATGTAATGACAAACACCATCATTAAGATAACAAGTGTCATTAACAATAATAAAACATGCAGAAGCGATTGTCACCAGCGGATTACTGAAAATCACTGAAAATTAAAACTTTTTGCAAAGAGATCCTCACATAGGAAATCTTTTCTATCAAGAACCATTGTATAACATTTACATTCTAGTTCAAACGTACATAACATGTACCATCTCTTTTCAGAGACTACATCATCAACTGCCTTATAAACATTATATACAGATAGTATACTGTTGGGTTTTAGGGGAGGCAGAGAAGGCAGTGGAAACAAAAAAATTTCCTCCCCAAACCCAGAACCAGGAAACGCGTCAACGTCTATACAATTGGAAAAGATGGTTTATGGAATCATACCTTGTCCCGAGGCTTGCTCGGCGACAATACCTCGCGGCTTGCGCGGTATTCACCTCTGGTCTTGGACGGTGTCTGTGCAGCTCCTGGTCGCACTGGTACTAATGACTCCTGGTCTCACCGGGACTGTCGGGATTGACAATTGTCCTCCGAGCGGCAGAAACCTCCCGCCTCTAAAGTAGTCCACACGAACCACCTGGAAATCCAATCTCCTTGTCCCACAAGGAATTGGAAGGAGTTGCACCCTCCTATCAGCGTACTAGTCACCAACACACTCTCCTGCTACCAGTCGCAACTGCAGTTGTCTTTCCCTTGGTGTGCCTCCCTTATCGGGTAGCACTTGCTCGGGCTCTCTCGGTTACCAAAACCAGAGAGAACGACAACTTTACAGAGCAACTAGTTTGCACTGAGTTGTGTTTTGAGAAGCCCCCAATACCCCTATATATATAGGAGGGTCATGGGACAGGGTTCTCTATCCCGGGCAATGCGGGACTAAAAGCAAGAGTAGAAGGGTTTGAGATTTTCCACAAAACAACCAACTCGCAACCTGAACCGATCATTTCACAACTAAAACGGTCGGTTGGGGACCTGAGCCGGTCGATTGACGTCTCAACCGATCGGTTGGGACTCATGAAACGGTCGGTTCACATATGAACCGATCGATTTGTGGTCCTGATCAGTTCCCGATTGACTTTCCATCTTTTGTTTCTAATTGGTATCGAATACCAATCCTTGTTCCAATCAAATTGGGCAAGTGAAATGAAAGGAAAATTCACATCAATCCTACTTTCCCAACTTGCTCGGTTGCACCAGTTGAATCGATCATTTCAACACTTGAAGCAATCGTTTCACCCTGGTCATGAGCCGATCGACTCACCACCTGAGCCGACCGGTTCACCAAGCTGAGCCGATCAGTTCATCTCATGAGCCGGTCGGTTGGGAGTGCAGATTGTGTAGAATCAGTCAATTGCGGTTTCAATCAATCTGATACTCTAATCAATCAGTCCAACACCTTGAACATTATGATACTGAGCTATCAATCAATTGAGTGTTTAATTGAACTACTAAACTCCTTTAGCAATCAATCTAAACATTGTTTGTGGACAAAACTCCTCTTACAGGTTAAATCCTATGTGTGTGACCATGTAGGTCCTTTTTCACGTTGGCAGTGAAAGTCCATAACATTTATGACTTCACAAGCAAAGAGCGGTGCCTAGTCACACATCAGTGCTACCCAAGTGAAATAGAAAGTTGGAGAACAACTTTCAATCCTACAATCCGTGAATGGTGTTACAGTGAATGTATAATTCCTTTGTCACTGATATCCCGAATGAACTCGAGGCATGGAACAGTCATCTTGTCAACATCCATTCACTGTCTTGATCTCAGAGTAGATTGGAAGAGATATGTATGACATCAATATCACATACTGATTCGCACATGCATGCGCACACCTATTTCAATCCTACTCATCAAGTGGCCTTGGATATCAAACTCCCTTAGGAGGGACAAATCACATATCTATCACTCACCCCTCAAAAGCCCCATGTGTCAAAGCCACCCAATCATCACCTTTATAACAACCCATGTTTCAGGACTGCGTTTGATGATGTCAAAGTGTGCCCAACGACATGTGTTGAGTGTAGTGATTTCAGGTCAAAGAATCATACTCACCACCATCACTGTGAGTACTGACTGTGACTACCATGTCATGGTTCCATGTGTCAAACTCACGGTGGGTCTGTCCGGTACACTTGTTCTCTAACAAGTACCTATGTGTTTGGTTTGATATCTCTATATCATGACTAATGAGATTCGGTCATCAACCAACACCACAATCTAGTCTTGTGTGTCATTGTTGTCTATCTACCTTCCACAATGACATCCGACTAGGGACATAACAAGAATGTACAAACTCTTAGTATCCGTATGATCTCATCGTTCAGGTCCTGAACCTGAAGGCATATGTCATTGAGTATTGTCATTCTCTAGACATTCAATCTGTTCTATCACTATCTCATATGACTGAACCAGAAAGAATTGGAAGCTTGCCTTTGATGTTTATCAAATCAATCTTAATGTATCCCACCAATCATCTCATGATTGGCTCTCAGGGCATACATACCAACAGACTCCTACTTGCACTGTGAGCCAATCACCCTTGAATCATATTCATAGTTATCTTCAAACATGTCCCACATGTTACTATGCTCTTGTGCCAGCATAGTGAGTTATGGAAACACCTTGCCAAAGTCAGTATAAGTTGCATGTATCACATCTCTTCACTGTACGTCACACGTATGAGATGGAGTTGTTGTAATATGCGATCCAGTATTCCTTTGCTAACCTTTAGCCACATTGCATGATCAAGGATTCCATACTTTTCATCAATGACCGGAATATCTATAAGTTCATCTCATGAACTTCCAGATCCATATAGTATCCATTGGTGTTCTCTAACACACAGATACTCGGCATTTCTTTTTAAACGGCTTTACTGGAACGTTTCCAATCATCAACAAACTTTCACTTTATATATTCCATTTATATTTTGCGATTAATTTTCTGTCCTTTCGGAAGTTTGCATCAATGTAACTCTTTACATTGAACTCTTCCTTATCTCCATAGAACTAGTACTTATCAAGTTCTCATGGTATTCCAGTAACCCTTACTGGAAGCAGACATACATCCACTCGTCATGTCTCACATACGAGTTATCAGGATGAGCACATCATATTGCCATGTCCTACATACAAGATGATGAATGTATTTTGTTCTTGCCATGTCGATACATGCAAAATAATGGGATGATTACATACATGATAGATCCATATCCATTCTTAGTGTTCCCATTCTTCATAAGAATTGGAGACTTGGCCTTGGGATACTAACTCCATGTAACATGGACAAGTTTTTCTCCCACTGAATCTGTGCATACTGAACCCTTTAGTACAGATTGCCAATGTATGATCTCTCTTTTCAGATCAAGAGATTTTTCGAGAACAATCTCTATAGATCTCTATTCCTATCACATAGGAAACATCTCTATCTTCCTTAAAGACAATTTCCACTTTTGGATTTCCATTCTAGAACATTTCCTTTTCACATCAACATGTGGAATGTGAATACGCTCCCACTAAATCACAGATCCCTTCTTTATCTTTGACATATCAGTCAAACCCTTTGACTATATCATCAAAGTAAAGATCCAATTCTGAGTTGCTTGTACTCAATCAATCACATTGATTAGTCCATTGTAACTTATAGACTTCATTTGCATTAGTGGATTCATAAACCTTATAGGTTGTGTCACGTACACATCCTTGTTTTATTCCTCATAGGAATGTGGTTTTAGTATCCATATGCCAAATGTCTTAGTCATTAAGTTGCAATCAACAAGCATCATCCTTCTCAAAATGTTATCCACGTGTCTTAACACTTAAGACTCATTGGCACTTATGGATTTCATCCAATGGGTGCTACCATCAAGGTCATACCCTATGGTTCACATGGATGTCATTTAGGATGTAATGGTCATAAACCATAACTCAAAATTCGGTTCCTCATATTCATCTAGATAGTTGACTCATCACATGAACAACTCATCACATAGATAATTGAGGTGTATATGTCAAGGATATAAGAACTCACAACTCCTTGTGATTCTCAATGTCCTTTATTAGTGTGGGGTATTCTTTTGTTAAGAAGAATTCAGTTATTTGATAATCATTTTCTAACTCCTTAAAGTATGATTCCTTCTTGATTTAGACATCACCATGCCTTAATCATGAGTTCACTATGATACACTATCATAATCACTCATAAGGATCTCAAACATTTGGTCCAAGTATTTCATTCATTGATCTCATCAAGAATTAACACTTCACCAAATTTGCACTTCATCTATGATAATCTTGAACACTTCAAAATATTCATATTGGTATTTCTCTAAACACCAATTTAAGTATTAGCATTTGTTGCAATAGGTATGTAAATACATCACATGTATCATACCTAATAGGATAATCATTCAACCACTACCTTTAGTGAAGATTGATTAATCATGTCCAAGATATTCATGTCTCTTACTGGTTCTCTAACCAAAAGAGTCTAGATTTATCCATCACATGGAAACTAGAAATGAATTTCTCATGATTGATGCTAATTTGATTGTTTGAGTTATCTATAACTTTTAGGTATCATTTTATCTTATGCATATCAAATGCCACAAGATAAACAAGGCATTGCCACAAAGATCATATCTTTAGAAATTGAAACATCTCTTTATTCATTGTCATACAATATGCAAAAATAAAGTGTTTCTATCTATTGGCAAATATGAAATAGCAGTTCATAACTGTATTACATTCCTTTTAGGCTGAAAATAAACTAAAGTACTCCTATCTATGGTGCCAACACTTGCCCCATTTATTGAATGCTTTACACTTTACATCTTGGTATCATATACCTCAAAAGTGTTACAAGTTTACTTTCATGACACCTTTAAGTAGAGACAGTTGTCACCTCCTTCTTCTTTTGTTCTTCCAGATAGAGAGGAAAATTCCTTTTCCAATGTCCTGGCTTTTGACAATGGTGGAAATTTCCTTTCTTGGTCACGCCTCCCTTGGCCTTGAGAGCTGAAGACGACTTGGGCTCCTCGCTAGCATCAGAACCTTTCTTAGCTTTGCCCTTGCCCTTGCGCTTGGACTTGCCTTTCTTGCTCGTGATCACCATCAGAGACTTAGGCTTGTCCTTCTTCATATGTATCTCGATTGTCCTCAACATGCCCAACAACTCTGACAGTGGCCTATCAAAGTTGTTCATGTTGTAGTTCATCACAAACTGACTGTAGGATTCTGGCAACGATTGCAGTATCACGTCAGTAGCCAACTCTTGGCTCAGTGGAAATCTCAGTCTTTTCAGGTTCTCCACATACCCAATCATCTTGAGTGTGTGAGGACCAACTGGATCTCCTTCTATCATGACGCACTTGAATAGTGCCCTTGAGACATTGTATCTCTCTTGTCATGCTTGATCTTCATACATGTTTCTAAGATGATGAATCATCTCAATGACACCCATGTTCTCATGTTGTCTCTGCAACTCGTGGTTCATAGAGCATAACATCAAGCACTTTGCATTAATGGCATCATCAGAATGCTTCTTATAAGCATCCCTTCCTGCCTTTGGTGCATTAGGAGCAAGTTCCTCTGGAATTGGAGTATCCAGGACATAGAGCTTTCGCTCTTGAGTGAGAAAAATTCTCAATGTCCTATACCAGTCGTGGAAGTTTGTCCCATTTAGTTTGTCCTTTTCAAAGACCGATCACAAAGAGAAGTGATTGTTGTTTGTTGTCATTTGTACTACAAAAGGAAATATGCAATTTTAGTCCAAAAACTCATTTTTGACTTCTTTGATTGATTTGAAAAATTGACGATATAATTAGGCCTTTAATTAATTATCGTTCCCACTATTTTACTTCAAATTGATAGCCCTCACCATCAATTCGGAAGATTGCAGCGTACAACCTTCTAGTGGGCAAGATCCTGAAATCCTCTAAGTCATGGACCAGCTAGGGCTGTCACCCACAACTTAGATCTCTCATGTAGGCAACTCTTACCAATTGCATCATATGCAACTCTTGATAAGATGTCATATGCAACTCCTTGCCATGATCATCTCCATGCCTCAAGGTACTAGATCCCATCTAGATCACCTTGTTAAGTCCTACCCAAAGCAAACACGATGAATATGCACCCTGCTAGGGCAGACCCACACATTCATCCTTCACGCTTCCACGAGATAGACGGTGCACCACGCTAGGGCGTGCCCACACTTGGTCGATCAAGCTTTTCACGTGTGTCACATTTGGAAGGCATCTAAAACTTAATATTTAATGAGAGATTTGGTTTTTATATACATATACATATCCAATCACCACAATACATAGTATGTATCATATACATTCTATATCCCACAGAAAACATGCAAAATGATAAAAGTGGTGATTATGGCCATCCTAATGTGATTCCTTGAGCCAAGAGGAATCACAGTCATCTAGGTCTACATCACATGCAACTTGTACAAGATGAACTCTGTGTTTTGTATTTCTGGGTTTGATCAACTCATCACATGAATGATCGGCTCGCCATCAGACTGGTCGGCTGGGTGCCACTAGCCGATCGGTTGGCTCCTCCAACCGATCGGTTCGCCTGGTCGTCGTGCATATCATCATGGCCGCCACCTGCTCGTCTCGCTCCTCGAACCGGTCATCAACCGATCAGTTCACTCCTTGAACTGATCGTCTGGAACGTCAACCGATCGGTTCACGCCTTGAACTGATCGTTTCAGCTATCGTCTTGATGTCCTCCGTTCTTTGATATAACAGGAAATAAAATATATCCTATTTTACATTGTAAAAAGAGAAACCTCGAGTTACATTCGAGGGGAGCAAAGGTAGGAAAGAAATCTCGAATTATTTCGAGTTACATCAGGAAAAGGAGAAGGAAGATCGGTGCACAGACCGAGATGCAAGCAACCACATACAACCATACACATATAGGGTTTATTGGCCATAATCACGCTATACATCCACCACAAAACTTGTTTAAGGGTGACAGGTATCGAGTGCATTCATAATACATATCATATATGTAAATTGGGATTTGTGGATTTAGGATTAGACATGCATAAAGCCAATTTTATTCGCATCGTATGCAATAAATAAAGGTGACAAACCAAAATCAATCATATCGATAATCCCTAAAGTATGGAGCAGTTGACGTGGCTCTGATACCACTATTGGGTTTTAGGGGAGGCAGAGAAGGAAGCGGAAACAAAAATTTTCCTCCCCAAACCCAGAACAAGGAAACATGTCAACATCTATACAATAGGAAAGGATAGTTTGTGGAATCATACCTTGTCCCGAGGCTTGCTCAGCGACAATACCTCACAGCTTGCGCGGTCTTCACCTCCGGTCATGGATGGTGTCTGTGCAGCTCCTGGTCGCACCAGGACTGACGACTCCTGATCTCACCGGGACTGTCGGGATTGACAGTTGTCCTCTGAGCGGCAGAAACCTCCCGCCTCTGAAGTAGTCCACACGGACCACCTGGAACTCCAATCTCCTTGTCCCACAAGTAATTGGAAGGAGTCGTACCCTCCTGTCAGCGTACTAGTCGCCAACACACTCTCTTGCTACCAGTCGCAACTACAGTTGTCTTTCCCTTGTTGTGCCTCCCTTATCAGGTAGCACTTGCTCGGGCTCTCTCGGTTACCAAAACCAGAGAGAACGACAACTTTACAGAGCAATTGGTTTGCACTGAGTTGTGTTTTTAGAAGCCCCCAATACCCCTATATATATAGGAGGGTCATGGGACAGGGTTCTCTGTCCCGGGCAATGCAGGACTAAAAGCAGGAGTATAAGGGTTCGATATTTTCCACAAAACAACCAACTCACAACCTGAACTGATCGTTTCACAATTGAAATGGTCAGTTGGGGACCTGAGCCGATCAGTTGACATCTCAACCGATCGGTTGGGACTCATGAAACGGTTGGTTCACATATGAACCGATCGGTTCGTGGTCCTGATCAGTTCCCGATTGACTTTCCATCTTTTGTTTCTAATTGGTATCGAATACCAATCCTTGTTCCAATCAAATTGGGCAAGTGAAATGAAAGGAAAATTCTCATCAATCCTACTTTCCCAACTTGCTCGGTTGCACCAGTTGAATCGATCATTTCAACACTTGAAGCAATCGTTTCACCCTGATCATGAGCCGATCGACTCACCACCTGAGTCGACCGGTTCACCAAGTTGAGTCGATCGGTTGGGAGTGCAGATTGTGCAGAATCAGTCAATTGCGGTTTTAATCAATCCGATACTCTAATCAATCAGTCCAACACCTTGAACATTATGATACTGAGCTATCAATCAATTGAGTATTTAATTGAACTACTAAACTCCTTTAGCAATCAATCTAAATATTGTTTGTGGATAAAACTCCTCTTCCAGGTTAAATCCTATGTGTATGACCATGTAGGTCCTTTTTCACGTTGGCAGTGAAAGTCCATAACATTTATGACTTCACAAGAAAAGAGCGGTGCCTAGTCACACATCAGTGCTACCCAAGTGAAATAGAAAGTTGGAGAACAACTTTCAATCCTACAATCCGTGAATGGTGTTACAGTGAATGTATAATTCCTTTGTCACTGATATCCCGAATGAACTCGAGGCATGGAACAGTCATCTTGTCAACGTTCATTCACTGTCTTGATCTCAGAGTAGATTGGAAGAGATATGTATGACATCAATATCACATACTGATTCACACATGTGTGCGCACACCTATTTCAATCCTACTCATCAAGTGGCCTTGGATATCAAACTCCCTCAGGAGGGACAAATCCCATATCTATCACTCACCCCTCAAAAGCCCCATGTGTCAAAGCCACCCAATCATCACCTTTATAACAACCCATGTTTCAGGACTGTGTTTGATGATGTCAAAGTGTGCCCAACAACATGTGTTGAGTGTAGTGATTTCAGGCCAAAGAATCACACTCACCACCATCACTGTGAGTACTGACTGTGACTACCATGTCATGGTTCCATGTGTCAAACTCACAGTGGGTCTGTCTGGTACACTTGTTCTCTAACAAGTACCTATGTGTTTGGTTTGATATCTCTATATCATGACTAATGAGATTCTGTCACCAACCAATACCACAATCTAGTCTTGTGTGTCATTGCTGTCTATCTACCTTCCACAATGGCATCCAACTAGGGACATAATAAGAATGTACAAACTCTTAGGATCTGTATGATCTCATCGTTCAGGTCCTGAACCTGAAGGCATACGTCATTGAGTACTGTCATTCTATAGACATTCAATCTGTTCTATCACTATCTCATATGACTGAACCAGAAAGAATTGGAAGCTTGCCTTTGATGTTTATCAAATCAATCTTAATGTATCCCACCAATCATCTCATGATTGGCTCTCAGGGCATACATACCAACATATACGAATCTCGAGGCATCAAGCCAAAACCTTAGATGGATGTATTAAAAACACTGACTAAAAACTCTGAGGACCTGAGAGTACAGAGACGACACATAGGACTTTCTAACTATGTAACTTGACAGACAGAATCTCCACCTGAGATCTCACTGTTGTCCCTGATGTTATTGCTGATGTCCTTTCCTTGCAAGATGTTCTCACTTTCCTCCGTGCTCGTCCACCTAAAAATGTTGGATCCCACGGGGGTGAGACAATTGTAAATTTCCCTAGCGGGAGATATAACTCTCCGCCAAAACATTGTTATAGCAGCTTATTAAAATAAACTGAGCAGAAGGATTTATATATTTAATCAACAGCAGGTAAGTCACTTGTATGAAGAAGGTGAAGTAATCTCCTTTTTCAAGGATAACATTGCATCTACTCATGGTAGACTCATAGTTCATCTATCTACTTGTAATGAATATAGCAGATATGAATAACATCAATGAACTACAAATATATAACAGAAATGTAACATCAGCCAATGAATTTCCGTATTCAATCCTTAAGCAAACATCCTATATGGCTGATTTCATTTTACAAACACACTTATGCCCTGAGGAGATGAGGTATACCGCTCATACTCCAACCGACCACTGTGAAGTCGAAATCGGTACCATACATAGGTCAATGGAAGAGCCGGATTCCCATGACCTCACACATCCAAGTCAGTGCGGGACAACAAGCAGGACTGTGTTAACTGCTCAAGATAACTTCCCAGGGTATACTGGAACTTCGCTATAGAGTTACAACGTCAACTGCACTCTCATCGGCCATCGAGAGATTTAATGTTTATCTCCATCAACCCGACTTAAGTATTATGGGAAGATGTGTACGACATCTATCCCAATCATCGGGAGATTTATGATACATCCATCTCGACACATGAAGGATTGAGAGGTTTGTTGTTTACCTTCCCTCAAATCACTTCACCGGACGTAAGGATATTTTTCACCCATTTACCCCCACATTTTCAAAATATGCATTCCGGGTTTTGCCGCAGAGCACCCGTTTCACCATCACCTATTCCTGACGATGATGGATCTATGGTCAGGGCTTCTACATGAAAAAATTTCACTTGATTAATTAAGTACATTCTCATATTCTTTTAGCATCATCCAAGTTCTCAACAAGACTTATTACAACAATGCTATAAAGAGACATGTACTACATTCATCAGATACTTATCAGTCTTTCAAAGACCTTGGGAACTCAGTCCCTCATTTCAATACTGGGAATTCTCGTCCCTTCACATCTCATCATCATTATCATATGGTTCTGGGTATTCAAACCCTTAACTCATCATTGAGCATCATTACCATTTATTAGGTAACTGTCACCTTCAGGTCATCTGACCAAGGCATTCATGATACTTGTTACACAAGTATCACACATGGCTCACAAGGCCACAAGATATCTTGTCACCTCTTTCTAGGAAACATCTTACTCATGTGACTCATAAAAGTCCATGCACATTTGTTACTTTTACTAAGCAACAACAACATTAAGGCACATAAGGCCAATCAACATTTATTATATAAATGTCTCAGCTCAACTTGGCTATATTCATCATCTCATAATATTTGTATGGTTATTAGACATGATAACAGTCATACAAGATATTCATCACATCATGTGATACAATAGTAACACCATTATTCCTTTCCCAGGAATTAGGGTTTACTATCAAATAGGGCTTTTCATTCCCTTTACCCAAATTAGGGTTAGGGTTTCCCTATTTCTCATTAATTAGGATTTCATGATTATATTATCTGTCCAACCCTTAATCCATTATTCCATACCTCTGGGGCATTCAAAGATATCATAAATAGTTATTCAAGATCATTACTCTGATCATTTAGCATTAATGATCATCAATTCAAGGTATGAGTTCATTTCTCATCCTCATCTTGGTATCTCATCATTTGGGCTTAACCCCATTCTCGAGGTACATTAATTAACACTCATCACAACATAGCATTAGAGCTTCATGTGATGTTAACTCTTAATCAGGGTTTCTCATGGAATCACCCTCAACTAGGGTTTCACATGGAATCACCCTCAACTAGGGTTTCACATGGAATCACCCTCAACTAGGGTTTCACATGGAATCACCCTCAACTAGGGTTTTACATGGAATCACCCTCAACTAGGGTTTTACATGGAATCACCCTCAATTAGGGTTTCCACCATAGTCACCCACAATTTGGGTTTACTATTCATCTCCTTTAGGATTTCATTCAATTATCCATAATTAGAGATTCACTATTCATCCCAATTAGGGTTTTACATTTCATTTCCCTAATTTGGAGTTTCACATATCATTACCCTAAATTAGGGTTACATCCTCGCCCTGGATTAGGGTTTCATTTAGAATTGCCCTCAACTAGGGTTAGAACTCAATAGACCTGTCAATTAGGGTTTATGTTCATGATTAGGGTTTCATGATCTCTTTACTTAAGGATCATACCATTAATCACCACATGAATCATATTCATGTATGAATTCATGCTAACATCTTCTCACTTGATTAGGTCATATTAACCCTTCAATCAAGTACATACAACTATGATTAACATAGTGTACCAAGTCATTGATCCTATAAACAATTAGGGTTCATCCCTTAATTGGCACTAATCACTTAGGTACTATTACAGTTTCAACCTTTGTACCTTCAATGACTATCATTACTAATCATCATTAGATCAATGAATCATTCATCATCTTAATTCTCAAAACATTCAATCACATTGGACCTTCATTTACATAAGGTATCCAATTAAATTGACCAATTGAATCTTCAATTACAATAGGTGTCCGAATGGATTAACCCATTGAATTCTCAATCAACCTTGACTACTTGAGCCCCAATCGTCTTGGTCTTTCAAAGCTCAAACGGTTTGAAACCGTTTGGTAAAGGTGCACACTCAAGACCGTTTGCCAAAGCAAGTAGGTGAAGACCGTTTGCTCAAGTTTGACTTTTGAAACCGCATGGGCACAAACGGTTTGGGATCGTTTGGTACTAAACGGTCTTGAGACCATTTGGACTCAAACGGTCTTGAGAGCATTTGGTCCAAACCTCCTCAAAACCGCATGGACCAAATATGGTCTCAACCAATCAAATTGGATTAGGGTTTCCAATGTTGATTCCTTCAATCAATGAATTCATGGAACCAATCATCGATTGGACCTATACTCATACTTCAATTGAGTTTAATAGGTCAACCTTCAACTGATTTGACCCTCAATTGACCCTCAATTGGTCATCAATTAGGGTTTTCTTCAATTGAATTAGGGTTTGGAATCGATGATCCTTCAACACTAATCAATGCAAGATTAGTTACTTTGAAACCATTGAACCATCATCCAAATTGAACATGAGCTGACCCCAAACGGTCTTGAGGTCATTTGGATGACCACCAAACGGTCTTGAGACCGTTTGCCCATCATATCATCAAAATCCAAGTCAACTAATTAGGGTTTGGATCATTGGATTGATCACCAAATCAGCAATTGATTACACTTCAACTTAGTATCATTGGATCATCAATTGCTTAACCATATTCACCCCTAGACCTCCAAACGGTCTTGGGTGACCACCAAACAGTCTTGAGACCGTTTGGATGAGCTCCAAACGGTCTTGAGACCGTTTGGCTCATCCAACCCTTGGATTCTAGTGAAATTTCATCAAGGTTTGGTCTATTGAGTTTATCAACAAATCAGCAATTGATTGCTTTGTAACTTGGTAACTTTGGACCTTCACCTCCAAACGGTCTTGGGTGATCCCCAAACGGTCTTGAAACCGTTTGGGTGATCCCCAAACAGTTTTGAAACCGTTTGGGCTAATCAACCCAAAATCTCAAATCAACTCAATGGAATTTCAGCACTAATTTCAATTAGGGTTTGCCCAATTGATTAGCTTTCAACTCATGATTCCTTTGAAATTAATTAACCAAATTTGGTGGGTCATCAACCAATATAATTAGGAACAGGATTCTCAAACGTTCAACCCTTGTTCAACTCCCCAAACGGTTTTTAAACCGTTTTCCCAAAAAGTCAAATAAATCAAGTTGAAAATCAGCACTTAATCCAATTAGGTTTGCCTAATTGATTAGCCTTCAACTCATGATTCCTTTGGAATTAATCCATCAAATTTGGTGGGTTATTAACCAAAATAATTAGGAACAGGATTATCAAACGGTCAACCCTTGGTCAACTCCCCCAAATGGTTTTGAAACCGTTTGGTGAAACCATTTGCTTCTAAACGGTTTGAAACCGTTTGCTCCCAAACGGTTTGGGAAACCGTTTGAGCAACTCAATGAAATCGTTTGGCTTTGATATTTGGTGAGGTGCTTGATTATGATGATGTCATCATCATAAATCTCTAAACCCACGAAACCTACTGTGATTTCCATGGAGATTTCATCAATCAACCGAATCAATTATTGTAAATGTAGAAATGATCATTATTTGATATGGAATTGAATGCAATAGCAAAGTTAGGGTTTCAAGTTACAAAACCCGCCTCCAATTGAGATCCAAAGCTCCATTTCCACGGAAACAATGGTGGATGCAACTCCTTTCACCATTCCAAGGCTCGTCCTCAAGGTTTGAGTGAAAAGGAATGGTTAGAATTGAAGAGGAGATCGAAATAGGAAGAAATCCATAATTTATTTTCGATTTCCACAATGGAATCAAGGTGAAATGGATCAAGAACCTTACCAACAGGTTGGGGGTCGTCCTACTGACCCTATCAAGCTCCCTTGGTCGTTTCCCAAGCAAGGAGAAGAAGTGGGGTCGGAAAAGCCTTCCATTTGGCTTGTAAAAGGTTCTTTTATAAAAATTCAATGAGAGAGAATGTACTTTGCAAAAATCAAATTAATCCCAAAAATGTGGCCTCTTCTTCCCCCTCATCTTCCTTAGGGATGAGGTTATCTTGTTTGCCTCTTATCCCTCTCAATTATCCATGATTTAAAGAAAAGCAAATCAAGCACCTTAAATCATATTATATTAATATCCATATGTGAGTGGATATTTCTTTTTCTTATAAAATTGTGTGTGAGTTATCCACTCCCTTGGATATTTTCGTGGTCCTTGCAAGGATCAAGGACGTCACACATACATCTGAATCCAACCATTTTAATTTTGGTTGAAGCCCCTTTAATTAATACATTTATTTTTGCCCTAAATCAAATTAGGGTTTCAATTAGGCATTAATCTTGATTATTTTAATATCAAGATTCTCTCTCCTCCAACTTAATTCAAATGAGGCGACCCTCTCATTTTATTTGCTCTACATTATTCCAAGAAACATTAGGGACCTTATTGAAGTGGTAATTTACATATTTCACCCTAAGTTTTGGGTAAATTGCACATTACACCAAAATTAGGTTTTCATGCACATACATTGCTTTATCAGCTCTTTCTTGGTATTCAGGCTTCCATAAGCCACACCTCAACATCATTTTCACTCTCATGATGCTTCAACACATGAGGAACATATTATCACGCACAATTTGCACTTAAACCCCTCAACTTGGGTAATTTGCACTTTAATCCAAAATAAACAAAACATTGATTTCAACAATGTTAAAAAAGGACTAGAATTGCAATATAAGTTCCTCTGAGCCCTAATTACTTTTCACAAGATGAGATTAAGCATTTAATCACCTTTCTTAATCAAAACACCTAGGGTTAGAGTATAACCCAGGTCAGGGATGTTACATTGCACATCTTTTTCATACTAGCAATCCTAGGGGTTTTGAGGAGGCTACAAAGGGGCTGCGGGAAATGATATTGGTGACCCAAAAGGAGGATGTTGAGAGGGAAATAGTGGATGAGGAGATATGGATAGCTCTAAAATAGATGCATCCAAATAAGGCCCCCGGCCCGGACGGTATGAAGGCAATGTTCTATCAAAACTATTGGGGAATTGTTGGGAAGGATGTGGCGAGCTACATCAAAGGGTGGTGGAAAGGGGAAAGAAGTATAGGGGAGGTAAATGATATGCTTGGTGTGCTTATTCCGAAGACTGACATGCCGAAGACAATAGGAGAATTTAGACCTATTAGTCTTTGTAATGTGGTATACAAGATAGCATCCAAAGTCCTGACGAACAGGTTGAAGCCGCTTATGAATAACATTGTATCGAAGAACCAAAGTGCTTTCGTGCAAGGAAGAATGATTACAGACAACACTCTCATTGCTTATGAAGTGTTCCATTCTATGAAGAGAGATAAGGGAAGGAAGAAAGCTAGCCTCACTTTGAAACTAGACATGTCAAAAGCGTACGACAGAGTGGAGTGGAGGTTTCTAGACGTCATTATGGAGAGGTTGGGGTTTGGGCTGAAATGGAGGAACAAGGTCCAAGAATGCATAACGTCCGTCAAGCATGCATTTGACTTCAATGGAGACATAACCCAAAGCACAACGCCTGCACGTGGACTTTGCCAGGGTGACCCTCTCTCTCCCTATCTTTTCATTCTGTGTGTGGAAGCTTTCTCAACTTTGATTTCCACTGCTACACATGAAAACCTCCTGCATGGCATTAAGCCAAGTAGGGGGGCACCCTGCATATCACATCTTTTTTTTGCAGATGATAGCATACTCTTTGCTAGAGCAACCACCGTTGAATGTCTGAAGATAGCTGAGATTGTCAGCCAATATGAACAGGCATTGGGTCAAAAGATAAATTTCTCAAAGACGGAGGTTGTTTTCAGTAAAGGGATAGAGGCAGATAAACAAGAGGAGTTGAGGTGGCTCCTAGGAGTGAGAGTAGTGGACAGACACGCCAGCTATTTGGGCCTCCCGACAGCCGTGGGAAGGTCAAAAAAGCAGGTGTTCAGCTACATTAAATAAAGGATTTGGAGAAAGCTCCAAGGGTGGTCAGAGAAGTTGTTGTCCAAAGTAGGGAAGGAAGTACTCATCAAAATGGTTGCTTAAGCCATTCCCACATATATCATGAGAATTTTCCAGCTGCCGAAGGGTACCATAGCTGAAATACAGAGGATGGTTACTAGATTCTGGTGGGGAGCAAAAGACAAAGAGAGTAAAATATCATGGATGAGCTGGGAAAATATGTGCAGGCCAAAGTGACAGGGGGGTCTTGGTTTTAGGGACTTCCACACTTTTAACTAAGCCCTCCTATCACGGTAGTTGTGGCGGTTAGCAAACAACCCAGAATCCCTAGTGGATAGAGTTCTCAAAGCTAGGTATTTCCCAAAGACGGCCATATGGGAAGCTAGACGGGGACATAATCCTAGCTACTCTTGGAGGAGCCTATGGGGAGAAAAAGCACTTTTAAAAGAAGGAACACAATGGAGAGTGGGAGATGGCACTAAGGTGAATATTTGGGAAGATTGTTGGCTGCCTAAAGAGGAGGAAACACTAGCATGTTTTAAAAGGGAGAATGGGCCAGATCTTAACACAGTTTGGGAGCTTATGACAGAGGATGGTACTCAATGGGATGTAGGCAGAATCAGCGAGTGTTTTCCAGATAGCTATGTTAGAAGAATATGCGCTATACATCGCAGCATGAGAAACCTAGATGACACGTTGATGTGGTGGCCTTCAAGGGATGGGGAGTTCACAATTCGATCCGCTTACTGGTTGGGGCTGCTGGGGAAGGAGGAAACGAGGAAGTTTGCATATCATCATGGGGATTCACTATGGAAACATATATGGCATGATGGTTGGAGTCCCAAGACAGCCCACTTTCTTTGGAGGGAAAGCACGGGCAGCCTAGCAACGAGGGGGCGTCTTTTCGACAGACACTGCGTGGAGGAGGGAACATGTATGCTGTGTGGGTCTGAGAAGGAAACAATTCCACACATGTTCTTCCGCTGTCCCAATGTGGTGGAATTGTGGGAGAAGACACCGAGAGGAGTGCAAACATGGGTGGATGATGTTAGAGATGAGGATATCATCTCATCCTTGAAAGCTGCATTAGAGGGGAGGCCAATGCATGAGTCTGAACAGATAGTGGTGGGCATGTGGACGGTGTGGAAAGCTAGATGCATACAGACCTTCCAAAGCAATGACATCCGCAACGACTACCTGCTGCGATGCGCGTTGATGACGGTACATCGAGGAGGTCAGCGTCATGCTCGGATGGGGGAAGGGACATGCCGAGGAAGGAACATGCCGCAACATCGAAGTAGAGAAGATGTCGCACACCCGAGGGACGTGAGGTTAGACGACGCCCAACAAACGTTGTATAGGGAGGGAAGGTTTGAAGGGAGGGAAGAAAGAGACACTGACGTCCAGCAGGGGGAGCGGGGATGCATGTTCTCACCAGGGAGGAGATGGGGAGAATAACAACGTGTTGCAGGAGGGACGCTGCATGTGGAGGAAGCCAACACAGGGCAAAATCAAAATAAATGTGGACGGATCGGTGGGTGAGGATGAAGGGGCGGGCACTGGACTGGCAGCAAGGGATGAAATGGGGCGTCTGGTGGGCATAGCGGGGGAGAAAATCAACTCAGGGATGGGTGTCATCATCATAGAAATGCTAGCAGCGAGAGCAACATTGCTATGGGCAAAGAAAGAGGGATATGACAGAATAGAAGTGGAAACAGACTCTTTGGAGGCAGTCCATGCATGCACTAACAACAAGCCACGACGAGACTATCTAGGAGTGATTGCTGAAGATTTCAAAGCTCTGCAACATTAGTTTACTGCTTGTAGTTTACTTTATGTAAATCGTAGGTGCAATAGGGTTGCTCATGAGGTAGCCAATCTAGCACGTAGAGGTCAAGTAGCTAGTTTTTCCTTTTCGCATTCTTTCCCTTCAAACCTGTTATCTCTTGTGAACCTTGATTTAATTGGCTAATAGTAGTTTTTTCGGGGAGCCCACCTAATGGGTTTTCCGTCCCCCTTTAAAAAAAAGTTTAATAAACCCTAATTTGAGATGATTAGCGTATTTAGAAGGGTTTTATGGATGATTAAAGTTGATATTAGCTTGTTAATCATAAAAAGATACATTAAGATAAAAAAGGATGAACTTTGCATGTAATTGGTTTAATTTAGAGTTCCACGTACATGAATGAGCTTTAATGGGCCTTGAAACCCTAATGTTAGTAATTGTGACGCTTAAAGGCTTTAATTGTTCAAATTCATCAATAAAATTGAGATATGATGGTTCTAAGCTATTTCGATTATAAAAGTTCCTAATTGTGGATAAATACCCTTAATATGGTAATTAGGGTTTTCTAATGGATAAAGGTGGAATTAATGATAAAAAGAGTTCATATGTGAATTAGACCATAATGAACTATGAGTTGTTAATTTGGAAGGAACCAAAGATGATAATTGGACCTGATGATCGTGTCATGGATTAAAAGGATAAAAATGGTAGTTTTAATGTAAAAGAGGCATAATGGAGTTAATTGATGTTTAATTGTGCCTTTAATACAAAATTAGGGTTATATGTTGTTAAAAGATAACCTTAATATCTTTCGTGAAGAATAGATGAGATAATTAGGGTTTGTGAGTAATTGTATAAAGTTAGGGTTTAAAATAGTAAAAATGAAGTGAAACCCTAATTGCAATGGAAACCCTAAAAGTGGACTAGAAACCCTCGGAAGCGAGTTAGGTTTAATAGATCTTGATGGCATGATCAATGATAGGAAATTGTATGCATATTTCAGGTACTCTTTGTGTGCTTGCTTGCCTATTGGATTTCTTGCATTGATTAGATTAATTCTGTCTCAAATCATCCTGACAGGTATGTGGTTAATTATGGTTAATCACATTAGTTTCTCAAAGGGTTTCCCAGATGATTCATCGCATTGAATGCAACTTATCAGTTTGGATGTTCATACTTGCAAATCATAAAGTCACTATGATTATCACAATAATAATAGAAGTGTGTATTCTTGCACCTACATGCCACCCTGATGGATGATGCCAAAAGGTCAAGCCCAGGAGGGAAGACCCATGGGCACCATGAGTGGTGACCCCAGACACCAAGCTCGGGATTGAGAAGGTGGTCTTTATAGAATGACTAATGGGTACTATGAGAGGTGACCCCAGGCACCAAGCTCGGGATTGAGAAGGTGGCCTTCAGTCATTGGAAAAAGAGAAACCCTAAGGTGGGTATGCCAGGGTTAGGGCAAAAGCGGTGGAGAATGTCACACTGAAAGAGTAATTGGGCTTGTTAATTAACTCAATTGCGATATCTAGATTGTTAGCCATAATTGCAAAATTTTGGTTGTCCCCACATACCAACATATTCATTTATGCTGACCGATGTTTTGTTTGTCGGCGTTTTAGGTACAAGATTGAAAAGGACAAATAGTAAAGTGGCATATGTGGAATTAAATAAGAATTAAAGTACAAAGGAGGATTAGTTAGAATAGACTCCAGATGTGGATAGAAGTAGATATCTAAATTTTTGAAAAAGGTATGCAAAGTTTTATTTTATACCAGATTTTAGTTTAGTTTGGTAGAATTTCATAATTATTACTGATTAATTGTTGAACCTTTGATCCTGTTAATTGGGATAATGGCTCTGACCTTTTGGTCTCCCTTAATTGGGGGTTATCGGGAGACGAGGTCATTACAGATAGGTAGAATGACCTTGTTGGGTCGTACGATCGTGGTGGGTGACTTGGGTGGAGGTAATTTTCTTCAACTCGCCTGTTTTTATCTTTGGCAGCATAGTCGTGCTAGCTAGCACGAACGTTCTGGGGGCTCTATGACACAACTGTGCTGGGTAGAATGACCATTCTGCTGAGGTTGTTGTTGCTTGTCGATCTTTGCATTAACTCTGTGATTTTGGAATTAACTCTGTGATTTTAACAACACTTTGAGCTTTGTTCTTCAAGATCCATGGACTTCTTTGCTTGAGCTTGTCCCTTAGCCACTAGGGGTAGGTTGGGGGAGCTTTGGGGTCTTCTTTGGAACCCTCTATCTCTCTCGTCCATGCAAACGTGGTCCAAGTAACTAAAAAACACGCAAAGAATGTCTATAAGTGTTTTAGTAGAAATATGCATATTGAGGGAACTAACTTCCATTCTAACATGTTTTGATGTGATTAAGATGCAAAATGACACAAGATGATTCCCTAAAATGGGACCGCAACATAGCCCAAGCCATATTACCCATGAAAGGGAGAGATGGAAAGGGATAATAAGTCGACACTAGCACATTGACAAACAAAGAGGTGACTCCTTTCCGTCAAATGAGGAAGCGTGACATGGAGTTCCTATTGGTGTCTACGTGGACTAAGTAGAGGCGTGGAGGATTTTGCTACTACTCTAGGAGGACGATGCTAACCATCGTTTGTGGGTGCTACACCAAGTGGACGTTGTTGACTACCATCTGTGTGCTGCTTAAGAAGGAAACACATTGTAACGCCTAGGTCCACTGCCCAAAGCTCTAGTAGAGTTTCAGGAATGACGACTGGCCCCACAAACCACCACTAGCCTTAAATACACATTTTAATCTCACTCACGTGCAAGCCATGATCAACTTCTCGACTGGTCACCCATCCTAGTACTACTCCAAGCCAAGCATGCTTAACTATGGAGTTCTTTAGAGATGGCCTCCCAAAAAAGGAGGTGCACCTTGGTGATGTGGATAGTCCAATCATTCCTTATAAGATCATTATATCCGATGCCTCAAATTGTAACATCCCTGACCTGGGTTATGAGTCAACCCTAGGTGTTTTGCCTAAATATGTAATTCAATCTTTGTGATTAACTCTGAGCATGTAATTAAGTTCTCAGAAACGTATATTTCAGTATTTGCTCCTTTTTATTTAAAGTTGTAGCATTGTTTTGATATACAGGTACCTATGTGCAATTTACCCAGTTAAAAGGGTTAGCTTGCAATTTGCACATGATGAGATGTTCCTCTGATGTTGAGACATCATGAGAATCTCTTTGGCAAAGTTTGAGGGATTTCCCAAGCTAGAGCACCAAGGTGCAGCTGTGGAAGCAATCCCAGGGCTTGAAACCCTAATTTGGGGTAAAATGCAATTTACCCAAATAAAGGGATGCAATTTGTAAAGAATGTCATCTAAAGTATCTTTTTAGACTCTTGCCATCATTTAGAGAAGAAATGATGAGGAATTCACCTCAATTGAGTTATCAAGTTAAGAAATAGGCTTTGTGATTGAATAATCAGGGTATATGTGCAATATCCCTTTAAGTATGAACTTTATTATTAGATTGCTCTCCTTTACCTTCTTTTCCTAAGACCTTAAGAGAAGGTTTGTCCTTAGAATAAAGAGGAAGGGACGATCAAGTAAAGAAGTAGGGACCTAGTTGGAATTATGGACAACTTATGAGCTAATGTTGAAAATCCTACCCCATGTATATAAGCTCTCCTTCCCTTAGTTGCAAGGGAACTTACCCTTCGTTCCCTTACTGTTTCATTTCACCAAACACGACCAAGGACTTCCTTGGAGCTAAGGAGGACGACCAAGGGGTGCAAGGTAGGTTTAAACCCCTCTTCTTGCCTAATTCCATGGTTAGAATTCGAATTCAAGGTCAGCTTCATGGCTAATTCTCGAAACCCTATCTTTCTAGCCGTCTCTTTTCATCCTTCCTTGGAGTTTTCACCTTGGCCAACCTGTAAGAACTCAAGGACGCCATTAGAGCTTGGATCTTGAAAGCTTGGAGCTCAAGAAGCAAGCTTTAGGCGGGTTTTATAACTCTAAACCCATGCTTTACTATGTGCATCTTTATATGCGTTTTGATGATAGCTCTTAGTGTTTCCCTACTTTTACCTGCTATTGTGCAAGCAAACCCGTGGGATATCTGTACTGTTCTTGAGCTAGAAGATGAAGGCGTGATTTCCAAGAAAAACCCACCGCTTTTCTTTTCTTTAAACGGTCCTAACAGTTTGCTCTCTCGGACTCAAGACCGCGAGGTGAGCAAACGGTCTCGAGACCGCGACAGGGAAAACGGTCTCAAGACCGTTTGGCCCCATTGACCGAGCGTAGACCGTATAAGAAATCTGTTCCTAATTATATAGGATAATTACCCCCAAAATTTGGGAGACTAACTCCAAAGGAATCGGGAGATATGACCTTTTTAAGTCACAACTTTAAATGAATTAATTGCTGATTTTCAAACGGTCTGAAATTGCCTTTTTCGGCAAACGGTCTCAAGACCGTGTAAGGTCGTTGACTAAGCGTTGACCGTATGCGATTACTGTTTAAAATTATGTTAATTAACAACTCACCAAGTTTGATGGTCTAATTCCAAACGGGCTAAGAGTTGAAGGGTGAATACTAGGGCTAACCCTAGGTAAAATCAGTACTGAAATTATGGTGACCTAATTAGGGTTTTTAGGGTTGATTGACCTAAACGGTCTCAAGACCGTTTGGGGGTCACCAAACGGTCTCAAGACCGCGAGGGAAATCAACCAAGACCGTTTGGAGGTCTGGGGTCAAGATTTGTTGACCAATTGAAGGTACTTTTACACCAATTTACATTGCAATTAAATATTGATATAATCATCAACTCAATTTGTTCAACCTTGATGAATTTCCACTAGAATCCAAAAAAAAAATTGATGGGCAAACGGTCTCAAGACCGTTTGGAACTCATCCAAACGGTCTCAAGACCGAGAGGACAATCACCCAAGACCGTTTGAAGGTCTAGGGTTGAGTAATTTGACCAATTGAGGACCCAATCGCAAATAAGTTATCAATTTAATCAAAATTCTGTTTTGTGGGTCAATCATGGTTCAACCCCTATCAAATCACCTTAGACTTTGATAAAATCTTGGGCAAACGGTCTCAAGACCATGTGGGGTCCACCCACATGACCTCAAGACCGTTTGGGCCAAGTTTGGGCCCAATTGGAGCTCAATTGAAGAGTTCAACCTTGTGTTGATGCACATTGTTGAGTGTTGATGGGTGAACATTGATAGGCCCTAATTGAATCGATTTCAATCCTACTTGGTCAACAATTGAGGGTCAATTGGTTGACCAATTGGTCAAGCATAATCTTGATTAACCCAATCCATAAGTGGTCAACATAGATTGGACCTTTTGAAGGCTTCAACATCGTTTGACATTAGTGGTTGCACCTTTGAGCCTTGTTGAAGGACCAAGCGGCTGAGACCATGTGACCCTTGCGGTCTCAAGACCGTGAGAGGGCTCGCGGTCTCAAGACCGTGAGGGGGCTCACGGTCTCAAGACCAAGAGGAGGCTCGCGGTCTCAAGACCGCGAAGGGCCTCGCGGTCCTGAGGTCAAAGAAGGGCAAACGGTCTTCATGACCCTCGCGGTCTCAACTCAAATTGGTCTTCGCGGTCTCAACATTAACTTGAACCAATGGGAGGCTTCGCGGTCTTGAACCCTTAAAGGGGGCTCGCGGTCTTGAACCCTTAAAGGGGGCTCGCGGTCTTGGAGCTAGAAGGAGGCTCGCGGTCTTGGAAAGTCAAAATGGGCCAACGGTCAACACTTTCAACCGATCTCAATTCAATTAATGATTAATGATTGAAATTAATCAATGTGATTCAAGGTTGACCACATTCAATCATTTGATGATGTAAATGGTTCAATGTTGCTCAAATCAAACCCTAATGACAACCTAGGATATTAAGGGGTTATTTGACTAAGGTTTTGACCATAATGATGATCAATGGGGTGAATTACCAATATACCCCTGAAGGGTCAATTAAGTTATACCTTGCTCAATTCAAACCCTAATTATATGAGAATGATGCTTTTAGTCATAATGAATCTATCTAACTTGATCTAGTCTAATGTTATCATCAACCATTAGTATGATGAAAGAGAAAGTAACTCTAATCACATAATGGTGATACTTTTGGCTATGTTAGCCTATGATGACTCAATCCAACCTGTTTTGGAGTGATGTTGACATCACCTAGCATTATGATGAGAGAGAAAGTACTTCTAGAGAGAGAAAGTACTTCTAGAGAGAGAAAGTACCAATTTTAAGTGGAAACTCAAGAAAAGCATCTTCAATGCACATAAGTGAGCATAACTAGGGTATGGTCCACCCGTGTGAGGTCATAGAAATCCTAATTATAATAAATGATGAACTCTTAACTAATCTAAGAGCATCAATGAAGATGTTACTCATACATGATGATGTTATGAGTTTAATTCACCTTGATGTGAATAGTAAACCCTAATTCAAAGGTGATGACATGTAATGAGAATAGTAAACCCTAATTCAAGGGTGATGAGATGTAATGTGAATAGTAAACCCTAATTCAAGGGTAATGGCATGCTTTTGAGCAATAAACTCTATTTGATTTAAATTAAAGATTTAACTCTTATGACAAGAGTAGGAAGTACATTCCTTATTATTGCATTACCTTTATCAGATGTATTAACCATGCAGGTTCTGATATGAAGGTAATCATATCCAGGTATGGATGTTGATGTTATATTCATTAAAGGCATGCTGTTAGCCTTATGAATAAGTAAAGTAATCTGATGCCTTGCCAGTGGCATCTTATGCTGATAATGGGCTATGAGAGCCATGAATACCATCAAGGTCATGCCTTAGGGATGACTTGTGATGAGGATAATGATAAATGATGATTGATATAAGTTAGGCCTGTTACATTTAGTATTCTTCTTTTATAGCTGCTATGCTACTGTTGTTGTTTGAAAAACAATGTATGCTGTTAAAAGATACTGAATGTACCTAACTAATCAAGTATAATGTAGAGCCCTGATCATAGATCCATCATTGTCAGAAATTAAGTGATGGTGAAACAGGTTTTCCTTAGGGAACTCCTGGAGCACATACTTTTGAGTATGTGGGGTACATGGATGTGTAGAACCTTACATCCTAGTGTAGGAAAGTGATGTAGATGTGTAATCCATCCATCCTTCACTATAGTTTCATACTGTATCAGTGGTAGGTAAACATGAAACCTCCTGATGACGAATAAAGCACAGATATCCGTATCAGTGGTAGGTAAATATGAAACCTCCTGATGACGAAGAGAGTACAGAACGCCACTGTGACTCTAGAATAGCGAAGGACCAGTTTACCCTGGTGAGCTATAGTAGTAGAGACACGAGATGTCCTACAAGTGATCCTCTTACTGACTGAGGAAGGTGAAGGTCATGAGAATCCGGCTCTCTTAATGACCTATGTATGATACTGATGCGGCTTCTCAGCGATCAGTTGGAGTATGAGTGGTAAGCCTCATCTCCACAGGGCATAATGTTGTTTGTAAAACATAATCAACCATGTAGTATAACTTGTTAGAGATAACTCCAAGTTAGTTGATTGATGTTACATTACAATAGTGTTTATATTCTCCATATCTCCCAAATGGTTGAGATCTTGTTATACCTACAACTGTTACAGAATGCTTTGAAGGCTTTACTGCTTAAAATATTCTTTGATGTTATAATAAAGCTTCTGGCGAAGAGTTATAACTCTCGCTGGGACAATTATGTATAATTGTCTCACCCCGTAGGCTTGAACTTTTTAGGTGGACGTCGGAGACGAAGGAACCAACCTACAGGTGACCAGTCTCAGCAGCAGCAGCACCAGGGGCAGTAGTAATCTCAGGTGGAGATTTGTCCTGCCATGTGGTGTAGTTAGAGTCAGTCCTATGTGTCCTCTGTACTCTCAGGTCTTGGAGTCTTTTATATAGTGATCTTGAGATTTTGTATCTTGATGTATATAATTACTCGAAAAGTAATTATCCTGAGATGTAAACAGTTTATCTCTCTTTATGAAAGAAGATTTTATGGATTCAAGCTCTTGTCACGAAAAAGTTTTAATTTCCCGTGATTTTTGTCTTCCGCTGATTACCGATTCGCTTCCGCTAAGTTTTAATCGTGTTTATGTTATGGTTTGGAGATCAGAGCCCACAACTAGTGGTATCAGAGCTCCAGGTTCAGTTGAGTCTACAGAGGCATAGGACTTAGGATGTTGAGTCTACCTTTAGTACTCCTTCCTCATCTAATAGAATCTTCTGCTCCTCAGGAGAAGAAGATACATAAGAATGTCAGAACATCACGATGAGCACGTGGCAGAAAGTAGTGCTAGTGCACCTCGAGGCGGTGCAAGAGTTCTGAGAATAGAACAACCTGCACCTGAGTCGCCAAGAGAGCCACCCAAGTTCGACCCAGCTGACATGAGTGATCCAGCTGTACAGACGATGTTCGGGCAGTTCATGACTGCCATGACACATATAACCGATAGGATGCCCATTCCTGCACCTAGAGCACCTGTCCAACCTGAAGCACAAGGTATTGGTAAGACATTCGAACGACTTCGTCGTGTCGGAGCTACCGAGTACTTTAGAACTGCCGACCCTGCAGATGCTGACTTATGGTTGACAGAGTTGGAGAAGGCTTTCAGGATTCTTATGATTCCGGAAGCTGAGAAGGTTAGACATGTTGTCTATCTTCTCAAAGGCAGTGCTGGTCACTGGTGGAACATGGAAGAGCAGAAGAGACCTGGAGTAGAGTTCTCATGGGAAGAGTTTCGTCGGGAATTTATCAAAAGATATTTTCCAAAGACCTTCCTAGATGAGAAGATCTCTCAGTTTGAGAAACTAAGGCAGGGTATGATGAACATTAGTGAGTATGAAGCTAAGTTTATGGAGTTGTTGCGGTTCTGTCCGCACATGGCTGCTACGGATGAGGAAAGAATCAGAAGATTCGAAAAGGGTTTGAATTCCGATATGTCAACCCCTGTGTCTACCTTAGAAAACAGAGAAAGATTCTCTACCTTCGTTGAGTCAGTCCGAAGGATAGAGAGATCTGTGGTTGAGAAAAGACAAACCCATAAAAGATATCCACAGTTCCAGGGTTCTTCATCTAGGGATTCCAAGAAACCTAGATTCTCTGCACCTAACCCTCCACCACCCAGATCAAGTTTTCAAACTCAATGGACACCAAGCAGAGGTAGAGGACGGAGTCAACCGCTTCAAGGGACGCACAGTTCTGCATCAGTGTCAGTTACTGGGGCACCCAGACCACAACAACAGGAGAAGAGTTGCTACAACTGTGGTAAGGTGGGACACTTGATGAAGGATTACCGTTCTAGGCCTGTCAGTGTGACACAACAACCCCCGAGACAGAATCAACAGGGATCTCAGAATAGACAACATCAAGGAGCAGCTCGAGGATGTGGACAAGCGTCTCAAGCTGGATCATCAGCACCACCTCAACACCAGGCGACTGCGAGATTCTATGCTATGAACCCACCTGAGGCAGTGGTCAATCCACGGGTAGTGGCAGGTCAGATGAAACTTTTATATTCTGATATGTCTACATCCTGTATTGTATCCGTTCTGATTGATCCGGGTGCTACGCACTCTTTCATCACTCGTGAAGTGATTCGTAACTGTAATGTGACTGTTAGTCATAGAGCAGATAGTTTGTTGTTAGAGACTCCGTTGAGTGGGTCTGCCGTTTTGCAGGAGGTATGTTCTCCCTGCATCCTTTTCTTTTCTGATCATCGCATTCAAGTGGATCTTATACCACTTGATATGCAGGGATTTGATATAATCCTCGGGATGGATACCTTAGAAAGGTATAGAGTTGTCTTGGATTGTGAGTCCAAGTTGGCTGTGTTTGCTGATGAAAGCAGCACATGGATCTTTCAAGGAGAAAGAAAGATTCTGCCCACCTGTCTTGTGTCAGCTATGGTTGCTAATAAGCTGTTGAGGCAAGGATGTTATGCATTCTTAGCCCATGTAGTAGATGTTACCAAGGAAAGTTCCAATCCTGCCGAAGTTCCCATATTCAGGGAATTCGAAGATGTGTTTCCTGAAGAACTTCCTGGTATACCACCACCTCGGGAGATTGATTTTGAAATTAATCTGATCCCAGATACGAAACCCATAGCTCAAACTCCGTATAGAATGGCTCCTGCCGAGATGGCAGAACTCAAGAAATAGCTTCAAGAGCTACTTGAGAGAGGTTTTATCCGACCGAGTACTTCACCTTGGGGTGCTCCGGTCTTGTTTGTTAAAAAGAAAGATGGGTCAATGCGGTTATGCATCGACTACAGACAACTCAATAAAGTGACAATAAAGAATAAGTATCCTCTGCCGAGGATTGATGATCTCTTTGACCAGTTGCGTGGTGCAACCGTCTTTTCAAAGATAGACTTGAGGTCTGGATATCATCAACTCCGTATTAAGGATAGTGACATATCCAAGTCTGCCTTTAGGACAAGATATGGTCACTATGAGTTCACAGTTATGTCGTTTGGACTAACCAATGCACCAGCTGCATTTATGGAACTCATGAATAGAGTTTTTCGACCTTTCCTTGATCAGTGTGTTGTCGTCTTCATAGATGACATTCTGATCTACAGTAAGGATGCTCAGCAGCATGAGCAGCATCTTCGCCAAGTTTTGACCTTGCTAAGAGAACATAAGCTGTATGCCAAGTTTAGCAAGTGTGAGTTCTGGCTGCCGGAGGTATCTTTTCTTGGACATGTAATATCCGCCTCGGGAATTCGTGTTGACCCTACAAAGGTAGAATCTATTCTACAATGGGAACAACCGAAGACACCGACGGAGATTCGAAGTTTCTTGGGGTTAGCTGGCTATTATCGAAGGTTCATTAAGAACTTTAGTTCTATAGCCTTACCTTTGACCAAGTTAACCCGGAAAGATGTTCCTTTTTCTTGGAGTGATAAGTGTCAACAATCTTTCCAGTTGCTGAAGGAGAGGTTGACAAGTGCACCTGTGCTAGTGCTACCTGAACAAGGAAAAGGGTATATAGTTTTCTGTGATGCTTCCAAGAATGGACTTGGATGTGTGTTGATGCAGGATAAACAAGTGATTTCTTTTGCTTCCCGACAGCTTAAGAAACACGAGGAGAATTATCCAACACATGATCTAGAGTTAGCTATTGTGGTTCATGCTTTGAAGATCTGGAGACATTATCTCTACGGAGAGACATTCCAGATTTTCACAGACCATAAAAACCTTAAGTATATCTTCTCTCAGCATGAGCTCAACATGAGGCAACGTCGCTGCATGGAGTTAATAAAGGACTATGACTGTACAATTGATTACCACCCAGGCAAGGCCAATGTTGTTGCAGATGCCTTGAGTAGGAAATCAGCAACATCAACCATGAATGGAGCACAACTAAACTCTTTAGTATGCTCTAGAAGAGATATGCTTATCTCTTTAAGGCAAGACAATGTACAGTTGAAGGTGTCATTGCTAGCCGGTTTGTTAGCTGAGATGCATATTAAACCTACCCTAAGAGAGCAGATTAAAGAAGCACAGCTAGGTGATGCTGCAGTTCAACATATAAGATCTGAGTATGGAAATGAGAAGCAAGATGGTTTTCATGACTCAAAAGATCAAGTAGCTTGTTATAATGGAAGAATGATAGTGCCGGATGTGGACAACTTGAGGAAGTTAGTCCTGGAAGAAGCCCATTCTTCCATGTATGCTATGCATCCAGGTAGCACCAAGATGTATCGGAATTTGAAGGATCTGTATTGGTGGCCTGGGATGAAGAAGGACGTTGCAGAGTTTGTTCTGAGGTGTCCTGTGTGTCAGCAAGTTAAAGCTGAACACCAGAAGCCTGCAGGGACAATGCAACCTTTACCCATATCACAGTGGAAGTGGGACCATGTGACCATGGACTTTGTTGTTGGCCTACCCAGGACAAGCAAAGGACATGATTCCATTTGGGTAATTGTTGATAGGTTGACTAAGACAGTACATTTCTTACCTGTCAAAACAACCTATTCTGCTGAAAGGTTATCAGAGTTGTATGTTCAAGAGATAGTGCGTTTGCACGGAGTTCCTGTCACAATAGTTTCTGACAGAGGTCCTCAGTTTACAAGTCGTTTTTGGGAACAGTTGCACAGAGCCTTAGGCACCAAGCTAAGGTTTAGTACGGCCTTTCATCCACAGACTGATGGACAGTCGGAAAGGACCATACAAACCTTAGAAGACCTGTTGCGAGCATGTGTTCTCCAGTTCACCGGAAGTTGGAATCTACACCTAAGCTTGATAGAGTTTGCCTATAACAATAGCTATCAGCATAGTATTGATATGGCACCTTATGAAGCCTTATATGGTAGACGTTGTAGATCACCCTTGTGTTGGTTTGAGACTGGTGAGCACCAGTTGTTAGGTCCTGACCTGGTGCAACAAACCACAGAAAAGATTAAAGTTATACAACATAAGATTAAGACTGCTCAGGATAGGCAGAAATCTTATGTTGACAAACGTCGTAGACCCTTAGAGTTCCAGGTTAGAGACAAAGTGTATCTTAAGGTCTCACCTTGGAAAGGGGTCCTTCGTTTTGGAAGGAAAGGGAAGTTAGCTCCTAGATATATGGGGCCTTATCCAATCATTGAACGGATTGGAAAGGTAGCATATAAACTAGAGCTTCCCCCAGAATTACAGAGGTTACATCCTGTGTTTCACATTTCTATGTTGAAGAAATGTCACCCAGACACCGAGTCAGTTCTACAACCTATGGAGGTAGAATTGAATGATGACATATCCTATGAGGAGGGACCAGTGTCAATCCTTGATAAACGAATTAAAAAGCTAAAGAAGAAAGATATAAGTCTTGTGAAAGTCCTCTGGAACCATCATGGTATTGAAGAAGCCACTTGGGAGTTAGAGGATGAGATGAGAAGGAAGTATCCTGCCCTTTTCTCTTAGTATGTTTTATCGATTTCGGGGACGAAATCCTTGTAAGGGGTGGATAATTTGTAACATCCCTGACCTGGGTTATGAGTCAACCCTAGGTGTTTTGCCTAAATATGTAATTAAATCTTTGTGATTAACTCTAAGCATGTAATTAAGTTCTCAGAAACGTATATTTCAGTATTTGCTCCTTTTTATTTAAAGTTGTAGCATTGTTTTGATATACAGGGACCTATGTGCAATTTACCCAGTTAAAAGGGTTAGCTTGCAATTTGCACATGATGAGATGTTCCTCTGATGTTGAGACATCATGAGAATCTCTTTGGCAAAGTTTGAGGGATTTCCCAAGCTAGAGCACCAAGGTGCAGCTGTGGAAGCAATCCCAGGGCTTGAAACCCTAATTTGGGGTAAAATGCAATTTACCCAAATAAAGGGATGCAATTTGTAAATAATGTCATCTAAAGTATCTTTTTAGACTCTTGCCATCATTTAGAGAAGAAATGATGAGGAATTCACCTCAATTGAGTTATCAAGTTAAGAAATAGGCTTTGTGATTGAATAATCAGGGTATATGTGCAATATCCCTTTAAGTATGAACTTTATTATTAGATTGCTCTCCTTTACCTTCTTTTCCTAAGACCTTAAGAGAAGGTTTGTCCTTAGAATAAAGAGGAAGGGACGATCAAGTAAAGAATGAGGGACCTAGTTGGAATTATGGACAACTTATGAGCTAATGTTGAAAATCCTACCCCATGTATATAAGCTCTCCTTCCCTTAGTTGCAAGGGAACTTACCCTTCGTTCCCTTACTGTTTCATTTCACCAAAGACGACCAAGGACTGCCTTGGAGCTAAGGAGTACGACCAAGGGGTGCAAGGTAGGTTTAAACCCCTCTTCTTGCCTAATTCCATGGTTAGAATTCGAATTCAAGGTCAGCTTCATGGCTAATTCTCGAAACCCTATCTTTCTAGCCGTCTCTTTTCATCCTTCCTTGGAGTTTTCACCTTGGCCAACCTGTAAGAACTCAAGGACGCCATTAGAGCTTGGAGCTCAATAAACAAGCTTTAGGCGGGTTTTATAACTCTAAACCCATGCTTTACTATGTGCATCTTTATATGCGTTTTGATGATAGCTCTTAGTGTTTCCCTACTTTTACCTGCTATTTTGCAAGCAAACCCGTGGGATATCTGTACTGTTCTTGATCTAGAAGATGAAGGCGTGATTTCCAAGAAAAACCCACCGCTTTTCTTTTCTTTAAACGGTCCTAACAGTTTGCTCTCTCGGACTCAAGACCGCGAGGTGAGCAAACGGTCTCGAGACCGCGACAGGGAAAACGGTCTCAAGACCGTTTGTACCCATTGACCGAGCGTAGACCGTATATGAAATCTGTTCCTAATTATATAGGCTAATTACCCTCAAAATTTGGGAGACTAACTCCAAAGGAATCGGGAGATATGACCTTTTTAAGTCACAACTTTAAATGAATTAATTGCTGATTTTCAAACGGTCTGAAATTGCCTTTTTCGGCAAACGGTCTCAAGACCGTGTAAGGTCGTTGACTAAGCGTTGACCGTATGATATTACTGTTCAAAATTATGTTAATTAACAACTCACCAAGTTTTATGGTCTAATTCCAAACGGGCTAAGAGTTGAAGGGTGAATACTAGGGCTAACCCTAGGTAAAATCAGTACTGAAATTATGGTGACCTAATTAGGGTTTTTAGGGTTGATTGACCTAAACGGTCTCAAGACCGTTTGGGGACCCCCAAACGGTCTCAAGACCGCGAGGGCAATCAACCAAGACCGTTTGGAGGTCTGGGGTCAAGATTTGTTGACCAATTGAAGGTACTTTTACACCAATTTACATTGAAATTAAATATTGATATAATCATCAACTCAATTTGTTCAACCTTGATGAATTTCCACTAGAATCCAAAAAAAACATTTGATGGGCAAACGGTCTCAAGACCGTTTGGAACTCATCCAAACGGTCTCCAGACCGAGAGGACAATCACCCAAGACCGTTTGAAGGTCTAGGGTTGAGTAATTTGACCAATTGAGGACCCAATCGCAAATAAGTCATCAATTTAATCAAAATTCTGTTTTTTGGGTCAATCATGGTTCAACCCCTATCAAATCACCTTAGACTTTGATAAAATCTTGGGCAAACGGTCTCAAGACCATGTGGGGTCCACCCACATGACCTCAAGACCGTTTGGGCCAAGTTTGGGCCCAATTGGAGCTCAATTGAAGAGTTCAACCTTGTGTTGATGCACATTGTTGAGTGTTGATGGGTGAACATTGATAGGCCCTAATTGAATCGATTTCAATCCTACTTGGTCAACAATTGAGGGTCAATTGGTTGACCAATTGGTCAAGCATAATCTTGATTAACCCAATCCATAAGTGGTCAACATAGATTGGACCTTTTGAAGGCTTCAACATCGTTTGACATTAGTGGTTGCACCTTTGAGCCTTGTTGAAGGACCAAGCGGCTGAGACCATGTGACCCTCGCGGTCTCAAGACCGTGAGAGGGCTCGCGGTCTCAAGACCGTGAGGGGGCTCACGGTCTCAAGACCAAGAGGAGGCTCGCGGTCTCAAGACCGCGAAGGGCCTCGCGGTCCTGAGGTCAAAGAAGGGCAAACGGTCTTCATGACCCTCGCGGTCTCAACTCAAATTGGTCTTCGCGGTCTCAACATTAACTTGAACCAATGGGAGGCTTCGCGGTCTTGAACCCTTAAAGGGGGCTCGCGGTCTTGAACCCTTAAAGGGGGCTCGCGGTCTTGGAGCTAGAAGGAGGCTCGCGGTCTTGGAAAGTCAAAATGGGCCAACGGTCAACACTTTCAACCGATCTCAATTCAATTAATGATTAATGATTGAAATTAATCAATGTGATTCAAGGTTGACCACATTCAATCATTTGATGATGTAAATGGTTCAATGTTGCTCAAATCAAACCCTAATGACAACCTAGGATATTAAGGGGTTATTTGACTAAGGTTTTGACCATAATGATGATCAATGGGGTGAATTACCAATATACCCCTGAAGGGTCAATTAAGTTATACCTTGCTCAATTCAAACCCTAATTATATGAGAATGATGCTTTTAGTCATAATGAATCTATCTAACTTGATCTAGTCTAATGTTATCATCAACCATTAGTATGATGAAAGAGAAAGTACCCTAGAGAGAGAAAGTAACTCTAATCACATAATGGTGATACTTTTGGCTATGTTAGCCTATGATGACTCAACCCAACCTGTTTTGGAGTGATGTTGACATCACCTAGCATTATGATGAGAGAGAAAGTACTTCTAGAGAGAGAAAGTACTTCTAGAGAGAGAAAGTACCAATTTTAAGTGGAAACTCAAGAAAAGCATCTTCAATGCACATAAGTGAGCATAACTAGGGTATGGTCCACCCGTGTGAGGTCATAGAAATCCTAATTATAATAAATGATGAACTCTTAACTAATCTAAGAGCATCAATGAAGATGTTACTCATACATGATGATGTTATGAGTTTAATTCACCTTGATGTGAATAGTAAACCCTAATTCAAAGGTGATGACATGTAATGAGAATAGTAAACCCTAATTCAAGGGTGATGAGATGTAATGTGAATAGTAAACCCTAATTCAAGGGTAATGGCATGCTTTTGAGCAATAAACTCTATTTGATTTAAATTAAAGATTTAACTCTTATGACAAGAGTAGGAAGTACATTCCTTATTATTGCATTACCTTTATCAGATGTATTAACCATGCAGGTTCTGATATGAAGGTAATCATATCCAGGTATGGATGTTGATGTTATATTCATTAAAGGCATGCTGTTAGCCTTATGAATAAGTAAAGTAATCTGATGCCTTGCCAGTGGCATCTTATGCTGATAATGGGCTATGAGAGCCATGAATACCATCAAGGTCATGCCTTAGGGATGACTTGTGATGAGGATAATGATAAATGATGATTGATATAAGTTAGGCCTGTTACATTTAGTATTCTTCTTTTATAGCTGCTATGCTACTGTTGTTGTTTGAAAAACAATGTATGCTGTTAAAAGATACTGAATGTACCTAACTAATCAAGTATAATGTAGAGCCCTGATCATAGATCCATCATTGTCAGAAATTAAGTGATGGTGAAACAGGTTTTCCTTAGGGAACTCCTGGAGCACATACTTTTGAGTATGTGGGGTACATGGATGTGTAGAACCTTACATCCTAGTGTAGGAAAGTGATGTAGATGTGTAATCCATCCATCCTTCACTATAGTTTCATACCGTATCAGTGGTAGGTAAACATGAAACCTCCTGATGACGAATAAAGCACAGATATCCGTATCAGTGGTAGGTAAATATGAAACCTCCTGATGACGAAGAGAGTACAGAACGCCACTGTGACTCTAGAATAGCGAAGGACCAGTTTACCCTGGTGAGCTATAGTAGTAGAGACACGAGATGTCCTACAAGTGATCCTCTTACTGACTGAGGAAGGTGAAGGTCATGAGAATCCGGCTCTCTTAATGACCTATGTATGATACTGATGCGGCTTCTCAGCGATCAGTTGGAGTATGAGTGGTAAGCCTCATCTCCACAGGGCATAATGTTGTTTGTAAAACATAATCAACCATGTAGTATAACTTGTTAGAGATAACTCCAAGTTAGTTGATTGATGTTACATTACAATAGTGTTTATATTCTCCATATCTCCCAAATGGTTGAGATCTTGTTATACCTACAACTGTTACAGAATGCTTTGAAGGCTTTACTGCTTAAAATATTCTTTGATGTTATAATAAAGCTTCTGGCGAAGAGTTATAACTCTCGCTGGGACAATTATGTATAATTGTCTCACCCCGTAGGCTTGAACTTTTTAGGTGGACGTCGGAGACGAAGGAACCAACCTACAGGTGACCAGTCTCAGCAGCAGCAGCACCAGGGGCAGCAGTAATCTCAGGTGGAGATTTGTCCTGCCATGTGGTGTAGTTAGAGTCAGTCCTATGTGTCCTCTGTACTCTCAGGTCTTGGAGTCTTTTATATAGTGATCTTGAGATTTTGTATCTTGATGTATATAATTACTCGAAAAGTAATTATCCTGAGATGTAAACAGTTTATCTCTCTTTATGAAAGAAGATTTTATGGATTCAAGCTCTTGTCACGAAAAAGTTTTAATTTCCCGTGATTTTTGTCTTCCGCTGATTACCGATTCGCTTCCGCTAAGTTTTAATCGTGTTTATGTTATGGTTTGGAGATCAGAGCCCACAACTAGTGGTATCAGAGCTCCAGGTTCAGTTGAGTCTACAGAGGCATAGGACTTAGGATGTTGAGTCTACCTTTAGTACTCCTTCCTCATCTAATAGAATCTTCTGCTCCTCAGGAGAAGAAGATACATAAGAATGTCAGAACATCACGATGAGCACGTGGCAGAAAGTAGTGCTAGTGCACCTCGAGGCGGTGCAAGAGTTCCGAGAATAGAACAACCTGCACCTGAGTCGCCAAGAGAGCCACCCCAGTTCGACCCAGCTGACATGAGTGATCCAGCTGTACAGACGATGTTCGGGCAGTTCATGACTGCCATGACACATATAACCGATAGGATGCCCATTCCTGCACCTAGAGCACCTGTCCAGCCTGAAGCACAAGGTATTGGTAAGACATTCGAACGACTTTGTCGTGTCGGAGCTACCGAGTACTTTGGAACTGCCGACCCTGCAGATGCTGACTTATGGTTGACAGAGTTGGAGAAGGCTTTCAGGATTCTTATGATTCCGGAAGCTGAGAAGGTTAGACATGTTGTCTATCTTCTCAAAGGCAGTGCTGGTCACTGGTGGAACATGGAAGAGCAGAAGAGACCTGGAGTAGAGTTCTCATGGGAAGAGTTTCGTCGGGAATTTATCAATAGATATTTTCCAAAGACCTTCCTAGATGAGAAGATATCTCAGTTTGAGAAACTAAGGCAGGGTATGATGAACATTAGTGAGTATGAAGCTAAGTTTATGGAGTTGTTGCGGTTCTGTCCGCACATGGCTGCTACGGATGAGGAAAGAATCAGAAGATTCGAAAAGGGTTTGAATTCCGATATGTCAACCCCTGTGTCTGCCTTAGAAAACAGAGAAAGATTCTCTACCTTCGTTGAGTCAGTCCGAAGGATAGAGAGATCTGTGGTTGAGAAAAGACAAACCCATGAAAGATATCCACAGTTCCAGGGTTCTTCATCTAGGGATTCCAAGAAACCTAGATTCTCTGCACCTAACCCTCCACCACCCAGATCAAGTTTTCAAACTCAATGGACACCAAGCAGAGGTAGAGGACGGAGTCAACCGCTTCAAGGGACGCACAGTTCTGCATCAGTGTCAGTTACTGGGCCACCCAGACCACAGCAACAGGAGAAGAGTTGCTACAACTGTGGTAAGGTGGGACACTTGATGAAGGATTGCCGTTCTAGGCCTGTCAGTGTGACACAACAACCCCCGAGACAGAATCAACAGGGATCTCAGAATAAACAACATCAAGGAGCAGCTCGAGGATGTGGACAAGCGTCTCAAGCTGGATCATCAGCACCACCTCAACACCAGGTGACTGCGAGGTTCTATGCTATGAACCCACCTGAGGCAGTGGTCAATCCACGGGTAGTGGCAGGTCAGATGAAACTTTTATATTCTGATATGTCTACATCCTGTATTGTATCCGTTCTGATTGATCTGGGTGCTACACACTCTTTCATCACTCGTGAAGTGATTCGTAACTGTAATGTGACTGTTAGTCATAGAGCAGATAGTTTGTTGTTAGAGACTCCGTTGAGTGGGTCTGCCGTTTTGCAGGAGGTATGTTCTCCCTGCATCCTTTTCTTTTCTGACCATCGCATTCAAGTGGATCTTATACCACTTGATATGCAGGGATTTGATATAATCCTCGGGATGGATACCTTAGAAAGGTATAGAGTTGTCTTGGATTGTGAGTCCAAGTTGGCTGTGTTTGCTGATGAAAGCAGCACATGGATCTTTCAAGGAGAAAGAAAGATTCTGCCCACCTGTCTTGTGTCAGCTATGGTTGCTAATAAGCTGTTGAGGCAAGGATGTTATGCATTCTTAGCCCATGTAGTAGATGTTACCAAGGAAAGTTCCAATCCTGCCGAAGTTCCCATATTCAGGGAATTCGAAGATGTGTTTCCTGAAGAACTTCCTGGTATACCACCACCTCGGGAGATTGATTTTGAAATTAATCTGATCCCAGATACGAAACCCATAGCTCAAACTCCGTATAGAATGGCTCCTGCCGAGATGGCAGAACTCAAGAAACAGCTTCAAGAGCTACTTGAGAGAGGTTTTATCCGACCGAGTACTTCACCTTGGGGTGCTCCGGTCTTGTTTGTTAAAAAGAAAGATGGGTCAATGCGATTATGCATCGACTACAGACAACTCAATAAAGTGACAATAAAGAATAAGTATCCTCTGCCGAGGATTGATGATCTCTTTGACCAGTTGCGTGGTGCAACCGTCTTTTCAAAGATAGACTTGAGGTCTGGATATCATCAACTCCGTATTAAGGATAGTGACATATCCAAGTCTGCCTTTAGGACAAGATATGGTCACTATGAGTTCACAGTTATGTCGTTTGGACTAACCAATGCACCAGCTGCATTTATGGAACTCATGAATAGAGTTTTTCGACCTTTCCTTGATTAGTGTGTTGTCGTCTTCATAGATGACATTCTGATCTACAGTAAGGATGCTCAGCAGCATGAGCAGCATCTTCGCCAAGTTTTGACCTTGCTAAGAGAACATAAGCTGTATGCCAAGTTTAGCAAGTGTGAGTTCTGGCTGCCGGAGGTATCTTTTCTTGGACATGTAATATCCGCCTCGGGAATTCGTGTTGACCCTACAAAGGTAGAATCTGTTCTACAATGGGAACAACCGAAGACACCGACGGAGATTCGAAGTTTCTTGGGGTTAGCTGGCTATTATCGAAGGTTCATTAAGAACTTTAGTTCGATAGCCTTACCTTTGACCAAGTTAACCCGGAAAGATGTTCCTTTTTCTTGGAGTGATAAGTGTCAACAATCTTTCCAGTTGCTGAAGGAGAGGTTGACAAGTGCACCTGTGCTAGTGCTACCTGAACAAGGAAAAGGGTATATAGTTATCTGTGATGCTTCCAAGAATGGACTTGGATGTGTGTTGATGCAGGATAAACAAGTGATTTCTTTTGCTTCCCGACAGCTTAAGAAACACGAGGAGAATTATCCAACACACGATCTAGAGTTAGCTGTTGTGGTTCATGCTTTGAAGATCTGGAGACATTATCTCTACGGAGAGACATTCCAGATTTTCACAGACCATAAAAACCTTAAGTATATCTTCTCTCAGCATGAGCTCAACATGAGGCAACGTCGCTGGATGGAGTTAATCAAGGACTACGACTGTACAATTGATTACCACCCAGGCAAGGCTAATGTTGTTGCAGATGCCTTGAGTAGGAAATCAGCAACATCAACCATGAATGGAGCACAACTAAACTCTTTAGTATGATCTAAAAGAGATATGCTTATCTCTTTAAGGCAAGACAATGTACAGTTGAAGGTGTCATTGCTATCCGGTTTGTTAGCTGAGATGCATATTAAACCTACCCTAAGAGAGCAGATTAAAGAAGCACAGCTAGGTGATGCTGCAGTTCAACATATAAGATCTGAGTATGGAAATGAGAAGCAAGATGGTTTTCATGACTCAAAAGATCAAGTAGCTTGTTATAATGGAAGAATGATAGTGCCGGATGTGGACAACTTGAGGAAGTTAGTCCTGGAAGAAGCCCATTCTTCCATGTATGTTATGCATCCAGGTAGCACCAAGATGTATCGGAATTTGAAGGATCTGTATTGGTGGCCTGGGATGAAGAAGGACGTTGCAGAGTTTGTTCTGAGGTGTCCTGTGTGTCAGCAAGTTAAAGCTGAACACCAGAAGCCTACAGGGACAATGCAACCGTTACCCATATCACAGTGGAAGTGGGACCATGTGACCATGGACTTTGTTGTTGGCCTACCCAGGACAAGCAAAGGACATGATTCCATTTGGGTAATTGTTGATAGGTTGACTAAGACAGCACATTTCTTACCTGTCAAAACAACCTATTCTGCTGAAAGGTTATCAGAGTTGTATGTTCAAGAGATAGTGCGTTTGCACGGAGTTCCTGTCACAATAGTTTCTGACAGAGGTCCTCAGTTTACAAGTCGTTTTTGGGAACAGTTGCACAGAGCCTTAGGCACCAAGCTAAGGTTTAGTACGGCCTTTCATCCACAGACTGATGGACAGTCGGAAAGGACCATACAAACCTTAGAAGACCTGTTGCGAGCATGTGTTCTCCAGTTCACCGGAAGTTGGAATCTACACCTAAGCTTGATAGAGTTTGCCTATAACAATAGCTATCAGCATAGTATTGATATGGCACCTTATGAAGCCTTATATGGTAGACGTTGTAGATCACCCTTGTGTTGGTTTGAGACTGGTGAGCACCAGTTGTTAGGTCCTGACCTGGTGCAGCAAACCACAGAAAAGATTAAAGTTATACAACATAAGATTAAGACTGCTCAGGATAGGCAGAAATCTTATGCTGACAAACGTCGTAGACCCTTAGAGTTCCAGGTTGGAGACAAAGTGTATCTTAAGGTCTCACCTTGGAAAGGGGTCCTTCGTTTTGGAAGGAAAGGGAAGTTAGCTCCTAGATATATGGGGCCTTATCCAATCATTGAACGGATTGGAAAGGTAGCATATAAACTAGAGCTTCCCCCAGAATTACGGAGGTTACATCCTGTGTTTCACATTTCTATGTTGAAGAAATGTCACCCAGACACCGAGTCAGTTCTACAACCTATGGAGGTAGAATTGAATGATGACATATCCTATGAGGAGGGACCAGTGTCAATCCTTGATAAACGAATTAAAAAGCTAAAGAAGAAAGATATAAGTCTTGTGAAAGTCCTCTGGAACCATCGTGGTATTGAAGAAGCCACTTGGGAGTTAGAGGATGAGATGAGAAGGAAGTATCCTGCCCTTTTCTCTTAGTATGTTTTATCGATTTTGGGGACGAAATCCTTGTAAGGGGTGGATAATTTGTAACATCCCTGACCTGGGTTATGAGTCAAACCTAGGTGTTTTGCCTAAATATGTAATTAAATCTTTGTGATTAACTCTGAGCATGTAATTAAGTTCTCAGAAACGTATATTTCAGTATTTGCTCCTTTTTATTTAAAGTTGTAGCATTGTTTTGATATACAGGGACCTATGTGCAATTTACCCAGTTAAAAGGGTTAGCTTGCAATTTGCACATGATGAGATGTTCCTCTGATGTTGAGAAATCATGAGAATCTCTTTGGCAAAGTTTGAGGGATTTCCCAAGCTAGAGCACCAAGGTGCAGCTGTGGAAGCAATCCCAGGGCTTGAAACCCTAATTTGGGGTAAAATGCAATTTACCCAAATAAAGGGATGCAATTTGTAAAGAATGTCATCTAAAGTATCTTTTTAGACTCTTGCCATCATTTAGAGAAGAAATGATGAGGAATTCACCTCAATTGAGTTATCAAGTTAAGAAATAGGCTTTGTGATTGAATAATCAGGGTATATGTGCAATATCCCTTTAAGTATGAACTTTATTATTAGATTGCTCTCCTTTACCTTCTTTTCCTAAGACCTTAAGAGAAGGTTTGTCCTTAGAATAAAGAGGAAGGGACGATCAAGTAAAGAAGGAGAGACCTAGTTGGAATTATGGACAACTTATGAGCTAATGTTGAAAATCCTACCCCATGTATATAAGCTCTCCTTCCCTTAGTTGCAAGGGAACTTACCCTTCGTTACCTTACTGTTTCATTTCACCAAAGACGACCAAGGACTGCCTTGGAGCTAAGGAGGACGACCAAGGGGTGCAAGGTAGGTTTAAACCCCTCTTCTTGCCTAATTCCATGGTTAGAATTCGAATTCAAGGTCAGCTTCATGGCTAATTCTCGAAACCCTATCTTTCTAGCCGTCTCTTTTCATCCTTCCTTGGAGTTTTCACCTTGGCCAACCTGTAAGAACTCAAGGACGCCATTAGAGCTTGGAGCTTGAAAGCTTGGAGCTCAAAAAGCAAGCTTTAGGCGGGTTTTATAACTCTAAACCCATGCTTTACTATGTGCATCTTTATATGCGTTTTGATGATAGCTCTTAGTGTTTCCCTACTTTTACCTGCTATTTTGCAAGCAAACCCGTGGGATATCTGTACTGTTCTTGAGCTAGAAGATGAAGGCGTGATTTCCAAGAAAAACCCACCGCTTTTCTTTTCTTTAAATGGTCCTAACAGTTTGCTCTCTCGGACTCAAGACCGCGAGGTGAGCAAACGGTCTCGAGACCGCGACAGGGCAAACGGTCTCAAGACCGTTTGGCCCCATTGACCGAGCGTGGACCGTATAAGAAAGCTGTTCCTAATTATATAGGCTAATTACCCTCAAAATTTGGGAGACTAAATCCAAAGGAATCGGGAGATATGACCTTTTTAAGTCACAACTTTAAATGAATTAATTGCTGATTTTCAAACGGTCTGAAATTGCCTTTTTCGGCAAACGGTCTCAAGACCGTGTAAGGTCGTTGACTAAGCGTTGACCGTATGATATTACTGTTCAAAATTATGTTAATTAACAACTCACCAAGTTTGATGGTCTAATTCCAAACGGGCTAAGAGTTGAAGGGTGAATACTAGGGCTAACCCTAGGTAAAATCAGTACTGAAATTATGGTGACCTAATTAGGGTTTTTAGGGTTGATTGACCTAAACGGTCTCAAGACCGTTTGGGGACCCCCAAACGGTCTCAAGACCGCGAGGGCAATCAACCAAGACCGTTTGGAGGTCTGGGGTCAAGATTTGTTGACCAATTGAAGGTACTTTTACACCAATTTACATTGCAATTAAATATTGATATAATCATCAACTCAATTTGTTCAACCTTGATGAATTTCCACTAGAATCCAAAAAAAAATTTGATGGGCAAACGGTCTCAAGACCGTTTGGAACTCATCCAAACGGTCTCAAGACCGAGAGGACAATCACCCAAGACCGTTTGAAGGTCTAGGGTTGAGTAATTTGACCAATTGAGGACCCAATCGCAAATAAGTTATCAATTTAATCAAAATTCTGTTTTGTGGGTCAATCATGGTTCAACCCCTATCAAATCACCTTAGACTTTGATAAAATCTTGGGCAAACGGTCTCAAGACCATGTGGGGTCCACCCACATGACCTCAAGACCGTTTGGGCTAAGTTTGGGCCCAATTGGAGCTCAATTGAAGAGTTCAACCTTGTGTTGATGCACATTGTTGAGTGTTGATGGGTGAACATTGATAGGCCCTAATTGAATCGATTTCAATCCTACTTGGTCAACAATTGAGGGTCAATTGGTTGACCAATTGGTCAAGCATAATCTTGATTAACCCAATCCATAAGTGGTCAACATAGATTGGACCTTTTGAAGGCTTCAACATCGTTTGACATTAGTGGTTGCACCTTTGAGCCTTGTTGAAAGACCAAGCGGCTGAGACCATGTGACCCTCGCGGTCTCAAGACCGTGAGAGGGCTCGCGGTCTCAAGACCGTGAGGGGGCTCACGGTCTCAAGACCGAGAGGAGGCTCGCGGTCTCAAGACCGCGAAGGGCCTCGCGGTCCTGAGGTCAAAGAAGGGCAAACGGTCTTCATGACCCTCGCGGTCTCAACTCAAATTGGTCTTCGCGGTCTCAACATTAACTTGAACCAATGGGAGGCTTCGCGGTCTTGAACCCTTAAAGGGGGCTCGCGGTCTTGAACCCTTAAAGGGGGCTCGCGGTCTTGGAGCTAGAAGGAGGCTCGCGGTCTTGGAAAGTCAAAATGGGCCAACGGTCAACACTTTCAACCGATCTCAATTCAATTAATGATTAATGATTAAAATTAATCAATGTGATTCAAGGTTGACCACATTCAATCATTTGATGATGTAAATGGTTCAATGTTGCTCAAATCAAACCCTAATGACAACCTAGGATATTAAGGGGTTATTTGACTAAGGTTTTGACCATAATGATGATCAATGGGGTGAATTACCAATATACCCCTGAAGGGTCAATTAAGTTATACCTTACTCAATTCAAACCCTAATTATATGAGAATGATGCTTTTAGTCATAATGAATCTATCTAACTTGATCTAGTCTAATGTTATCATCAACCATTAGTATGATGAAAGAGAAAGTACCCTAGAGAGAGAAAGTAACTCTAATCACATAATGGTGATACTTTTGGCTATGTTAGCCTATGATGACTCAATCCAACCTGTTTTGGAGTGATGTTGACATCACCTTGCATTATGATGAGAGAGAAAGTACTTCTAGAGAGAGAAAGTACTTCTAGAGAGAGAAAGTACCAATTTTAAGTGGAAACTCAAGAAAAGCATCTTCAATGCACATAAGTGAGCATAACTAGGGTATGGTCCACCCGTGTGAGGTCATAGAAATCCTAATTATAATAAATGATGAACTCTTAACTAATCTAAGAGCATCAATGAAGATGTTACTCATACATGATGATGTTATGAGTTTAATTCACCTTGATGTGAATAGTAAATCCTAATTCAAAGGTGATGACATGTAATGAGAATAGTAAACCCTAATTCAAGGGTGATGAGATGTAATGTGAATAGTAAACCCTAATTCAAGGGTAATGGCATGCTTTTGAGCAATAAACTCTATTTGATTTAAATTAAAGATTTAACTCTTATGACAAGAGTAGGAAGTACATTCCTTATTATTGCATTACCTTTATCAGATGTATTAACCATGCAGGTTCTGATATGAAGGTAATCATATCCAGGTATGGATGTTGATGTTATATTCATTAAAGGCATGCTGTTAGCCTTATGAATAAGTAAAGTAATCTGATGCCTTGCCAGTGGCATCTTATGCTGATAATGGTCTATGAGAGCCATGAATACCATCAAGGTCATGCCTTAGGGATGACTTGTGATGAGGATAATGATAAATGATGATTGATATAAGTTAGGCCTGTTACATTTAGTATTCTTCTTTTATAGCTGCTATGCTACTGTTGTTGTTTGAAAAACAATGTATGCTGTTAAAAGATACTGAATGTACCTAACTAATCAAGTATAATGTAGAGCCCTGATCATAGATCCATCATTGTCAGAAATTAAGTGATGGTGAAACAGGTTTTCCTTAGGGAACTCCTGGAGCACATACTTTTGAGTATGTGGGGTACATGGATGTGTAGAACCTTACATCCTAGTGTAGGAAAGTGATGTAGATGTGTAATCCATCCATCCTTCACTATAGTTTCATACCGTATCAGTGGTAGGTAAACATGAAACCTCCTGATGACGAAGAAAGCACAGATATCCGTATCAGTGGTAGGTAAATATGAAACCTCCTGATGACGAAGAGAGTACAGAACGCCACTGTGACTCTAGAATAGCGAAGGACCAGTTTACCCTCGTGAGCTATAGTAGTAGAGACACGAGATGTCCTACAAGTGATCCTCTTACTGACTGAGGAAGGTGAAGGTCATGAGAATCCGGCTCTCTTAATGACCTATGTATGATACTGATGCGGCTTCTCAGCGATCAGTTGGAGTATGAGTGGTAAGCCTCATCTCCACAGGGCATAATGTTGTTTGTAAAACATAATCAACCATGTAGTATAACTTGTTAGAGATAACTCCAAGTTAGTTGATTGATGTTACATTACAATAGTGTTTATATTCTCCATATCTCCCAAAAGGTTGAGATCTTGTTATACCTGCAACTGTTACAGAATGCTTTGAAGGCTTTACTGCTTAAAATATTATTTGATGTTATAATAAAGCTTCTGGCGAAGAGTTATAACTCTCGCTGGGACAATTATGTATAATTGTCTCACCCCGTAGGCTTCAACTTTTTAGGTGGACGTCGGAGACGAAGGAACCAACCTACAGGTGACCAGTTTCAGCAGCAGCAGCACCAGGGGCAGCAGTAATCTCAAGTGGAGATTTGTCCTGCCATGTGGTGTAGTTAGAGTCAGTCCTATGTGTCCTCTGTACTCTCAGGTCTTGGAGTCTTTTATATAGTGATCTTGAGATTTTGTATCTTGATGTATATAATTACTCGAAAAGTAATTATCCTGAGATGTAAACAGTTTATCTCTCTTTATGAAAGAAGCTTTTATGGATTCAAGCTCTTGTCACGAAAAAGTTTTAATTTCCCGTGATTTTTGTCTTCCGCTGATTACCGATTCGCTTCCGCTAAGTTTTAATCGTGTTTATGTTATGGTTTGGAGATCAGAGCCCACACAAATCCTGGGATGTTACCATCTCGCCCACTTAGACTCTTGACGTCCTTGTCAAGGCTCAACTATCAGGCCTCATAACATCGCCCCATTTTAGTGCAAACCCAGGATGGCCCATGGACACCCAACTCCCGATCACGGAATACCAGCGCAAGGGTGGCTACGTCAACCATGGAGATCCTTTCCTACATGCCTGGACCGCACAACTCAAGAAGAGTTTTAGGAATGACGACGGACCCCACAAACCACCACTAGCCTTAACTGCGTGCTTTAATCGCACTCACACACAAGCCAAGATCAACTTCCTGACTGGTCACCCATCCTAGTACTACTCCAAGCCAAGCACGCTTAACTATGGAGTTCTTTAAAGATGGGATCCCAAAAAAGGAGGTGCACCTTGGTGATATGGGTAGTCCAATCATTCCTTATAAGATCATGTTATATCTGAGGCCTCAAATCCTAGGATGTTACACACATATCCATGTAAGAATATTCACTGGACTAACTCCAAGATAAGGTACATTTGCACCCTCTTTCCTAATATATTGTTGTTGATGTGATCTTCTAGTTAAGAAATATGTATATAATTTTTTTAATGTTTGCTTCTTATTTTGTCTCCATATTTCCCAACACCGATGACCAACCCCAAACATCTCCCAAGAATCCCATCGATTTGATGAGAAGCCAGTCTGATGCCTGACTCAACACCAGGCATCGACCTCAAACCCTTTGACAAACCTATATCTTTTCATCAACCGACCTTCGATGGGAATTCTTCCTGATGAGCACCCTGCTCCCAGGATCCCAACCTATGATGATTGTCCTTGACCTTTAATGGTCTATCAAACTCGATTCCTGATGGGAATTCTAACAACCATGAAACTCTTTGTCTACTTCTCATAATAGACACTTTGTATGCATGGTAGCTGAGACTCAAATACAAGGAGGAACCTAACCCTCACTTATAAATACAACACTACTCCCACCATGAAAGGGATCAGTGATCAACACCACTAGGCTTCCATTTTCACTTCACAACATCTACCTCCAGCCTCAATCAACATTCCATCAGTGGCTTTCATCGACTGACAGACCAAAGAGATCCCAGCCTCCACAAAGGCTCTAAGACTCTTACTTCAAATGAAGTTAGAGCAAAGGCGTATTCCACCCATTGAACATAATCCTCAACCTTCTTATCCCTTACATCAGTAGATCTGATGTGTAAGGAAGAGAGATCAAATCAACAACTTCTAGTCATCTTCAATGAACGTCAAGGAGGTGTTCTTGCTATTTTTTCAATGCTTTCATTCTAGAGTTTGCAGAACCAGTCCTGCATACCATGGCTGTAATTTCTTCTTCTTATGTGATGATCACTTCTTCTCTCTTCTTCCTTGTTGTATTTGTATTTACTATCATGAGCACGTATCCCCCTTGCCAGGGTGCATGGAGTAACCCAACTACCTAAGTTTGTTCTCTTTACTTCATCTATTATTATATGAACCATTATATGTTTGGAACTAATCATTTTCATGATTTTCATGTTCATAAGGTTTGCACGTTTATCAAATTCTAGGTGTAGAGAACTTTGAACCTAGGATCTAAGATATCAATTGATTCCTATTCAACCCTTGATGAGAGTTTCAGATAGGTTTTTCCTGAGACAGTAGATGCATGGTCTTTAGGTGACAGAACTATGATCTTAGTTGTCTGTGTTTTGATCCTAGCACTAATGGGTATTTTCCCAACCTCAACATATGTATTTTGATGTTGAACATAATGTAGTGAGAGAGTGAATGATAGGTAGGAAACTCATTCCAACCTAGTGCTTCCATCCATTGATTCTTTCAACCCTTAATTTGATTTGTTTTCTTCAATTGTAATCTAAGACTAATCAACAATCAACCAAACATAGATTGATACTAGTTCTTATGTGGTTACGTAGAACATATCATTTTTAAAAATGACGTCCTTTGGTTTTGGTCCTAAACTATACTACAATAAGAACCGTCCGCTTACTGGTGGTGATTGTTATACATAGATTGGGTAAAATCTAGGGACTTTTTCTAAAGTGAATTTTCCTATGCAATAATACACAAATTATGGACCAAATAGGTTATATGAAACATATAATGTTCAACGCCCAAACTTTTTACCTATAACAATAGAGCAATGCACCTATAATTATAAATATACACAATATTGGAAATCAAATGATGAAGGTCATGATGAAGATGTTATTGACAAAAATAAACTTCATACATACCATCGACAAGGTTAGTAGAACCCTGTCATAGTATACATCACATGTAATAAAGTGTCTATATGCGACCCTCATAAATCCTAATACAAAGAAACAAGTCAATGACAATACAACCCTTATGAAACCTAATACATTTACTATATTAGAATGGAAATGAAGAAAGGACATGAAATGAATTGCATTGTAAATATTGAGGGTAAGTATAATGGAACCCTATATGAATGAAATATACACATATTAGGGTGTTTGCAAACGGCCCTAATTAAGGCTAATACAAAGAAAATATAATAATAACAATATAACCCTAATAAAACTACTATGATAAAAAATGAATAAATGGAACTAAATGAACTAAGTGTAATTATTGGGGTAAGGTGAATGAATACAAAGAAACAAAGTTAAAAATAATATGTACAACAACAATGTAATGACACTAGTTTCTAAACATAATGCTTCACTAAAATGTGCATTATAAAAATGCATAAACATGTGCTTGTCTAAAATGGGAATCAATTAAATGGGTGGCATTAGTATGATTCACATAAAACCTACCACATTACAACAACAAGGACTGATGGTGTCACCATATCCAAATCAATTTTTAATACTAAATCTCATACCAAATGGATAAAAAACGTGGCAAGCCAAAATAAATATCATACTAATAGATCAAACATGTTAAAAGGTTAAGTAAGAAAACTAACTTATGAATTGAAAATTAAATTTATAAAGTAAGATGCAAACCTCCTCAACATGAGGTAGACTTGCTTCATGTATAGGAAAGAAGAGGATATAGAACAACATGGAAATTGGAATTAATATAGAGCCCAACCCCTTGTTCTAGTCAGAATGAGTCCTCGAGACCCCAGGACATCGACTTCCTCCAATAGTGAAATCTCCAAGACTGCATCCCACATATATTATACATTATAGCCTAAACTGATTTAGCTTTCCCTTCACGGAGACCAGACAGAGCCTAATTCGCTTCACTGGACATGAAATAAGGAATATAACTAATACGAGAACAAGAAAATACCAAACCATATATGCTTTTGCACCATGAAAAAAGCAATGTGAGGTAAGAAAAGAAAACTAGTGCCAGGTAAGAAAGCATTACAAAAGCACATGTAAAAGGAAGAATGAAGTTCCATTTGGGATGACCAACACCAGAAGCATAACAGGATTCAACCAACAAATCAACAATCAATGCAAAATGGCACACTATATCTTGGAGGAGCCATGAACCTTTTCTAAGCTAGTCACCTCATCACCTAAATGAGACGTGGAGGTACAACATATGCATGGTAATATGACAATATAAGTTGTAAAGCTAAGTCATGGGATGATGAGTTAGGTCACATGCATGTGATGACCAAGAAAGTGCAAAGCATGACTTGCATGACAATGAAGACGACATTATAAAAGTAGAATGCACGACTGCTTCCAGACTGTAAACATTGTGAAGTTTGAGAGAAATGCCAATTCGTTGGCTGATTAAATAGCAAAATGGATGCTCAAAGCAACAAGAGATTCCTTTTCTACTACATAATGCCCAAATTTCCTTGAGGATCTATTTACAAATGACAGAGACGGATCGGGAAACCTGATGTAACAAGGATGTAACCACCAAAAGAAAAAGAATGCACTATAGAAGTAGAAGCTAGTGTGGGGGAGGAGAAGATGGAGGAAATTTGAATCAATAGATGACAGGTGGGTGATGGCTACAATGATAGAGGAAAAATAGGGTTAGGACAGTTGGATATGCATTAGGAGACTAGATAAAGGCTACAACAATAGTCGATGAAGCATCCAAAAAGGAAATAAAAACGTGGTCAAAATCATATACGATCATATCCGATATAGCAACGTGGGCTAGTGTTTAACTTAGCAACATTGCAATAAGAGAACAAGACAAGTAGCGAAGCACAAGCGGAGAAACACAATGACTGCATGTGGTAAAGCAATGTCAAAGTCTTAACCAACACAATGTAATGTCGGGGGTAGCGATGGACACCGAAGAAAGGGGCGAGAGAGTTAGACAGTGTATTTGAGCGAGCCAGAGAGGAAAAGTGGGGAGAGAGAAGACTTGATTTAATGCAATGAGATTGACCAGGTGGCAAATGACCACAAGTACCCTTGCGCATAAAGCAACCTAATTTGGGGTAGAAAAACAATCTAAGGGGGCAGGGGTAAACCCAAACAAACCCCAACGTCTACCCTGAGTAGACTGATTAGAGGTGGCGCAAACAACAATGCCAGATTTAGATTGAATCCAAGTTCAACCTTTCCCAACATGACCTAAAATTATGGTACTTATAAATTATGCAAGGAGAGGTCTTGCCCTATCACAACCGCGCAAGTGAGCCTTTCATAATTCTATAAACCTCCCCTCCCGGGATTCTGATTGGGTATCAAATCTGAAATTTGCGACTAACAAGCCGACCAAATTTATAACTAAACGAAAAATGATTCAAACATTGCCTATTTGTCGTGTTCTTTAACAATATTTTACACATCAAACTAGCACTAATACTCAACTGCCTTGCCCACCACTGCAACGAGTTAAATGAGCTGTATATCTTGGTATATAATAGAATCGTGCAAGCGGGGACCCCCTTGTTTCTTCTTGTGTGGACCCTAACGTTGCCGTGCGGTGGTCAATAAAGCGACGGTGTGTTCATTAACTGTGAAAAAAAATATACACAAACATCAGCATTCTAAATAAACCCTTTTTGAATGTTAGTCAATCAGGTTTGTTGCGGATTAGAGATATTAAAAGGATGCATACTCTAATCTTAACACGCGGGAGCACATGGCCATAGATTATCGAGAACAGTGATGTCAATTCCCTGCTGATGAACTAGGGAACAGAAAGTGGACCTTTCATCGCACAGGCCGTAGCTGTAGGCTGTCTATATTTATGCAAGACAAGGTCGAGTGGTCGAGCCGGGGATCTTCGTTTCTGGTAACAAACGCACCAGCGAGAAAGAGAGAAGCATTTGTAGCAAGTGACAGTGAAAACTGAGTTGGTGGCACTGTAAATCCTCCCTAAAACTGATGAGATGAAGAATCCTCCCTAAAACTGCTCTGCTGGGATTGAACAATTGAGATCGCCAATCTTTATCCCCAATGATTCTTCAGAGCAACTGTTGATTTTCGGGTTGTTGCCGTTTTACTTTTACCCCTCTGTCTTACCGTCTCGTCAAATTAACAATCGCAGTAATAATAAGAAAATTCTGAAGGTTCTCGCTATGGAACATCTCCTGAAGGATCCAATGAAACCCCACTTTTCTTTTTCTTTCTTTATATCAGGGATAACCGACAAGACTCTGATTCAACGCAAATCACCACTATATGCCAAAATCCCATGGATTCACAAACAAATATACAAACGGCATAGATCAATTCTAGACTGTCATCTGCTGGAAAGAAACGGAGCAAGCTAGCCAGTTATCTACTTTATTGCCGGAAAGGATTCTTCTGAACTATGTTCAGTTCTATTTCTTTACCCTGTTGGTTAAACGTCAATAGGATAATAAAAGCATGAAAGATGTTTTTCTTATGGATCCAATGAAACCCGCTTGGACTTGTTAACTCAGGGGTGTACACTATACCAATCCTATTCACTCACAACACAAACACACCCCTTTCTTCTTTGTTCTTTCAGATTAAACTCAACCCTCGTATAATAACACAGCCAGTTGTTTTACCGTCAATGGGACAATCACAAGATTCTAAATTGTTGAGACTTGGGAGATCTTCTCATGGATCCAATGAAGCCCACTTGAACTTTGTTAACTCCGGGCTACACCCCTCCATCCACCATCAACCGACCCATTCTGATTCAAATCCAGTTCCTACTATTCTCGCACAAGACAAACGCTTCCTTTCTTCTTTATTCTTTCATTTTTAACTCTGCCTGCCCTACTTTTACTTGCCCGCTGCTCTGTGCAGGCGGGGGATGTGAACTGGCAGGCAGGGTAGGCAAGCCAAAGGTCCCGCTGTGTGTGTCCTGGTATCTTCTCGTCTCCTGACCTGACCCCGCGTAGACTGACCTGAACAACAACCGTCGGTCGGCTGCCATGATACATACGTGTAGCTCCCGGAAACGAACAGCGCGAATCCAGGCCACTCATCCGCCATGACTCCCTGCCTGCTCTCTGCCATAAATTTGTGCCCATCCCATTCTTTTCTTTAAAAAACAAAATATCCTGCCTGGCCATGTATGTTGTGCATCTCTTTTCTTTATTCTTTATAGTTTAATCTTTCACTGTTTATCGCAGCTGCGTCGTCTCAAATCCTAATCACATATTCATTAATGCTTCACCAAAATTTGTAATTAATGTGATTCTTAGAAATAGGTGCAATTTTCTTTATTGAGGTTGAATTCATTTCACGTCTCCCTCTCTAGCCATCTATTCTAGTTAAACCTCACAAAGTTGACCTTTCCTATTTCTACTGTTGTGGAAAGTCTGTTTTACCACACAATTGAACAGTGATGAAAAACATATACTTGGCTTTTGATAAGTTCTACTGGTATATAAGATATCAGTGATAAACTTTATATCGATTACGCTCCTCTATCTGTCAAAAAATCTCTATCTTCTATTATAAAAAACCACCGAAAGCTTATCTCACCCACTCCCTCGAGGAACGCGAGGGAACCCAAAACAAATATTATCAACTAATCCTTGTAAACCTCATTTTCCAACATTCAAATTTTTGTACCATTGCTAGACTAATATCTTTATTATGATATTTCGATTGTGTGCGGCTGTTTCCCTTGGGAACCAGACTTTCGTTCGTTTGTTCACACACAAAACACACAAATACACCGCACAGCAGTACAGTGACATAACCATAAACAATTATGATAGCAGCTCATGCACAACCCCTCCCTTAAATTCTTCTGTTCCCTGCACAACCACATCAATTGCTTTCTCTGCATCAAAAACCTTACTTTTCCTTCCTTACCTTTCTCATCCCATCCCTCTCTTCTTCCCCCACTCTCCTCCTCCATTATTTTTCTTCTTCTTTTTCTTTGTCTCCTCCCTTTTTTTCTCACTGCTCTGCTCCATCACAGCTTCCTCTCCTCCCTCACCTCTCCCCTTTTTCCTCCGTCCCTGCAGCAGCAACCAAAAGGCAGGCCCCTGTTTCTTTCTTTCTCCACTCCCTTACTCCTTTTCTACCGGAGAAACAACATGTCGGGGCTTTATACCCCTCATAGCTTCTCACCTGCGAGGACGCTCTCGCCACAGATAAGGGGCACGCCGGAAGTCGATAGGTCAGTATACGATTCTCAGATTGATGTTCTTCGATTTAATTCAGAGAAAAGTTCCGTCTTTCTTTCCTTCCCACTTCGCTTCTATTTTTGCTAATTCTCGGACTTCTGCTGATTATTCCTACTGCTTCTGTTGCTTCTGCTGTTGCAGTCAATACTTGGCAGAGCTGCTTGCGGAGCATCAGAAACTAGGGCCCTTCGTGCAGGTTCTACCGATATGCAGCAGGTTGCTGAATCAAGGTCTGTGACCTTAATTCGGATGGTTGTTCCTTTTTTACTTAAATCAGGGGGTTTTCACCTACCTCACTTTACTGGGCACTTCTCAATTCAATTGCTGCTGATGTGGGCATTTCTCAATTCAATTACTGGCTCCTGGGCTTCCCTCGGGTGGCTCTCAACTTATTGGGATTGGAGATGGAATGTGGGCGTTGCATTTTTCTCAACTTCTCTACCGATTCGGCTTCTGCATGCTGCTATGCTTTTGTCCTATAAGGCGGAAATTTGTTACCTTCTCGTTCTGCTAGCTGACGTCACTACTTTTTCTACCGCATACCTTCTCTTTCATCACAGCACAATTTGTAAAAAAAGATGTTTCTTTCCTACTTTGTTTATTCCTTTACAAAATGTTGGAATCTATTGTTACTGAGCAACATCACTGTCCTCGATTTGTAACTTCTTTTCTGTAAGAAAATTCTTGGTTGGCTGCTGATGTGTTTTCTTCCTTTGTAAAAGCTATTGCCAAATCAGATTTTTTTATCCATAACTCATGTGTGGGTGATATTCAGTGTTCCTCGACTGATTTACCACCAGAACCATCATGAAAATGGGCAAGTTCTTGTGTTATTTGGGATTTTTTTCTCCATCTGACTCTGTTGCATTGTTGTTTTTCATACAACTCGAAATCTAAGCAACTGGTTGTTGATTGCCTTTGTGTTGAGTGAACCTGCACGTCTGAGAAAATATGAATTGTGTTGCTCTGCAAGTGTTCATCTTATGGACCTATAGCCTATAATATGTCTCCAACCTAGTACTTTCCATCTCCAAATCCGACTTTTGAATTCTGATGACAACGGTGTGGTTAACTCTTGTTGTAATCTGTAACGCATAAGAACCACATTGTATGGCATTTATCTCACACCACATTTTTCTTTTTGTGCTTGTAACAGATACTGTTGTTGTCACTCACATGATTTTCTTCTTCTTGTTAGAGATTCTAAGGGTCTCTGGTATGGTTTCCAACCAAGGATTTGGCGAATTCGATAGGCTGCAATTCCGAAGTCCTAGCCCCATGTCTTCTGCAAACATTGTTTCTAACATCAGTGGTACTGGATTGGGAGGCTGGAATGGACTGGCACAAGAGGTTTGTATGATTTTTCTTTCTTTCAGGGATTGAAGTTGTGGTTTTTTTAAAAGTTACAAATATCACACCTTGCTTTATACCCATCTAGTAAGTTTTCTTTTGAAAAATAAAATAAATTAATTCTCATGTGTTAACTGAAATCCTATGCTAACCTGTATCTGTTCATTCTTATACCAACTAGCCTTAGGCCCATTCCTTTCAGATTTTAGTTATCTTTGACTAATGTTACAGTTAGGTCACTATTCCTCTTTTTCTGACCCGTTTAGATGAAATGAAATAATTGAAATTGGTTCTTACTTCCTCCATTTTGATGTGCATTTTATTTTTCTCATCATGCAATCTAAGTACTTCTGTGATGTCTGGATGTAATATTTCTGGCATAATGTTGAGTCTCATGCTTGTACTGCAGTAGCTCCTTGACCTTTAGACATGTTAGGGTTAATAAAGCATTTGGATATTTTTGTATGCTTTTAACAAAATTCTATAGTTAGAAGTACATTATGCAAAAGTCATACCTCAATTTTTGATAATAATAAAATTGTACAACGAGAGAGCTTGGTATAGTCCACAAGTAATTTAAGAAGCACACACACACCCCTTAGTTCCCATGTCTCTGTTGGACGTTTGGAACAGGGGCACGCCTACAGAGCCACGACACATTGGAAGCGTTGGCCAACTTGCAGTATCTCTGAATATGAGCGTCCAGGAAGGATGACACACGCCTTGTGCGGATTGTCTAGAAACAGTTCTTAATGTATAATTTAAACATGTACAATGTTTTTGGTCGGCTAAACATGTACAATGTTGTGGTTGCAATTCATATTTTGACTCAACATCGTTTCATTTGTTTTCTGATAAATGATTATGTCATAGAAGCAGCTTGACATCTCACTCTTATAACTTCTAAAGTGCTTTTCTCAGTATTTAACTATTTATGTGAAACATCTTGAATTTCTGAATGTGGAACCTGTTCGCATATGACATGTTGTAATGCGTGCTTGACCACAGGTATAGTTGCAAGTTTTAAGTAAAAAAAGCATTGGGTTAGGGAAAAAAGAACAAAATTCTGAAGACAGACCAACTATGCAGAATTGGTAAAAAATTGAATTTCTACACATTTGTGCCTTCTACTTTCTTATAAACTAAAAAAAAAGACACTTGCCTGCACACACACATTAATAATCTTAATTTAAAAGTTATTTTAGTAATATAAGAAGTTTTTCAAAGTTGAAACATAGTTGTAGGCCTGTAGCTAAGGGTATGATTGTTCTTCTTTGATGTTCAAGTGGTTTTTTCCAACATGACATGGTTTAGAAAGTATATTTTTACGACTAATTTTAAAATATATCCAATTGCAGTGACCACATCAAAAATTACTGCAGGTGTGAAAAAATTTCATATTCATAGAACATTTTTATAACAGAAGTTGTGTGAGACCTACTCAACTTATTTTATTTACAAATAACTGGATTTTGGTATTGTTGACAAATAAATAAAAAAGCACCTGCACCCCCTAGTTCCCATGTTTCTGTTGAAGATGGTGGAACAGGAGCACACTTACGAAAGTACAGCACGCTGCCAACACTGGCCAACGTGCAGTTTTGCTATATACGAGGTTTTGGGAAAGATGAGAAGGGCCTTGTATGTGCAACCTACAAACAATTTTTTATGTATTATCAAAACATGTTTGATGGTATGTGGTTGAAATACAAATTTTGATTCCTAGGTGTTTCTTTTAATAAAGGGCTATACCTATGTTAAAGATTGAGTCTAATAACTTAGTTCTAGGTGATTTTTGACATTCCCATAAAAACATCTTAGATTTCAGAAAATCAAACTTGTTCATAAATGCCATGTTGCAATGTGTGTGTGACAGCATGTATAGTTGCAAGCATGGTACAAGGCATCGACTTCTGGTCGACTTCATGTGTGGAAGTGGAATTTTATGGAAACTTTGACGAAGTTGCTGAGTAAACCTTTGATGCAAAATAAGCTAAATAGTAGTGATAATGTGAGAGAATTCAACCATAAAACGTCAAATTTTGTTGAAAACATATAATTCATGCATGTTGAATCTTAAAATGCTTAAAAATCACGTTTATCTAATATGTATAGGTCCTATATCTGCATAAATTACAATAGAAACAATGTTCATTAACAAAAGCATCAGATTATTTTCAAATAAAGGGAGTGAAATGATACCAGGCCTACACCAAATCTTGTGGCATATCTAGTAAAGGGATAGATCTACTACTCTTAGAGATAAAAATATATGAAAATGGTTACTTTAAGGTCAAAATTGGTTTTCTATGAAGCTTCTCTAAGCCTTCACTATGTGTGCAACGACAAGAACAGCAACTACAAGTATCATCAACAAAATGGATTTTTTGAATTAGGCTGGGCTATTGTCATCAACTAGGTTGAAGTCATCGACATAGATCGACAAGTAGGGGACAATATCTACCATGGAAGTGTACCAAGTCTTAACGTCGATAGCTGGAGACATGGACAACATTGAGGACTAATCACTAGATGTTGAGGATATTTAGTACTATGATTGCAATGCATAATTGCCTTAGGTTGAAAAGCAAGAGAAAATATTCCATGTTGACAGATCAACAAGAAAGTTTGTATTGGATGGATCTAAACACAATGTGCCTTCTTCTATATATTGAAAAAAGAGACGTGCTAACACACACACATGGTAGGTTTTTTTTTTTGAAGTTCAAATGGATTGGGTGCTTGTCAGCAACATATCTATATTCTTGTGTGTGAGAGAGAAACAAATTGTATACATAAATGTACATGTACGTAAAATCTGTGTGCATATGTAGGTTTATTATATACATGTATATAATATAGTGTCTGTGAGAGAGAAAGAGAAACAAACAAACACATATATACACATACGTGTGGAATCTGTGTATATGTAGGTATGTTATATATGTTTATATTATATATTATGTATGCATATCAATATATCAAAAGGAATACATATAAATGTACACAGGATTGTGTGTGAAAATCTATGAATTAAATTAAGATGTTAACATATAAACATGCAAGTATACAACTATATTCTGTAGTATATAATGAAATGTACATATCCACGGACACGTGTGTGTGTTTGTGTGCATGTAATGTATGTCATAAGCAGTGGGTTTTTCAAAAAGTGGAGTTTGATCGGCTGCTTAATCGACCAAGAAGGATTATATGTGGCCCATGACAACTTAGTGGATTGATTAGCAATATGTAGTGCAGTAGGGTGACTAAACAGGCATATGTGGCCGTGCAGATTGATTTCCTGAACAACGGGCCTAATAACCCATACATACCCTTAAACAATAAGTGATGCAACTTGAAGCATGTACGTGTTTATTAAATGAAAGAAAAGTTGTACTTAGCTGTAAACTACCATGAATTTGTGAAGTATCTATACACCTATGATGGTTTGCAACATTATGCATGGATTATAACTCAAACATGGAATAGTAATCTAAAGATTTTAGTTGTATGTTCCTCAAATTTAGATAGATCTATAACTTGCAGATCACCTATTTTTGGGTTAGTTGTGCCTGTTGAGAGTTATTTAGGTATTGTTTTTATTATTGGTTTGTAATATGGGCCTAAGTGTTTTGGCCCATTAGGGTTGGTCTTATGTCTGTACGCTTCCCTGTCCTCTTATTTATAGGAACATGGTTCCTTCTATTCATTACAACGCATAGTCGTCTTTTACTCTCTATGATGGTATCAGAGCAGCGATCCTTGAGCCTCCGCCGTACATGAGAGAGAGAAAGAAAAAGAGGAGTTCCCCCTTGCGGTCGGCCTCCGCCCTTGTCGGAGATTGGCTGCCCGCACGGAAATTTCCAATCTTCACTTTCCCTGCTTGAGCACTGGTCCTTTTCGACGCCATTACTGCCCGCCATCTTGTCGCTGCAACAACTGCCTCGCCGCTGCCAATCACCCGCCTCTGCTGCTGCCAACGTGTGCTGCCAAGGTTTTAAAGTGCGTGAGGCGCATCGAGGCGTTTTCGGCTTAGCGAGGCGAGGCGTAAGCCTCAGATTGTACCAAGGCATACATATAAATTTATAAAAATATATATAAATATATCCACATATAATATATATAAATAATATATATGTATAAACATACATATACATATACATATACATATACATAATCCTATATATATATATATATATATATATATATATATATATATATATATATATATATATATGTACATATATATACATAATCCCACATATTTATATATGAATACATATATGTACGTGTATATAGTCATATATACAGATTTACATATGCATACATGTATATACTATATAGACAGATTTCTATTTTATACTATACAGATTGACATATATATAACAGATATATATAATATACTATTACTATATAGACAGATTTCTGTTTTATACTATACAGATTTACATATATAACTATACAGATTTACATATCTCTGAAACAGAAATATATATATGTATAGATAGATATACTATTACAAATACACATGTATATATAGATACATATCTATACATATAAATATAGTTATAATTATATACAGATGCATATATATACACATACACAAGAGAATGTGTACATACATGCAGCATATAATGATAAAAGTAGTAAAATATCCGTAGTTGTTAACAAACAAACATACACATATATAGATATGCACATACATATATCTATATACATACAATTTTTGGTTAATTTAGCCTCTATTAAGCCCAAAATAGGATAATACAACATTTTTTTAGACAGAGTCTGAGGCTTACTCCTCACAAACGCCTCAACGCCTCTAACGCCTCGATACGCTTCGCAGAAACTGAGGCGCACGCCTCACTGGCAGACTGAGGCTTAAGCCTCGAGGCGTACACCTCTTAAGCCTCGAGGCGTACCGGAGGCCGCCTTGCCTCGAGGCGTACGCCTCTTAAGCCTCGAGGCGCGTTTTTTTAAAACCATGACCGCTGCCTGCCCCTGTGCCGCCGCCAAGCGGCTTTGCTGCCTGTCACGTCGCCAGCCACTGTTGGTGCCCCCCAGCTTCCTGCCGCCGCAACCTCTACATGTCCTTGCCAGTGCGCCGCCGCCAACACCTGCCTACCACTACCCACAGTAATTGCTACTGCCTCTATCTTCTTCCGCCACCGCTGGCTGTTATCAAGCCCAACCGCCGCCCACCCTTGGCCCTGGTTCCTCACCGCAACTCATCTACTTCCTATTGCCCGACGCTGCCCACTGCTTCCTACCCAATCGCGACCACCTACCCCTGCTCTATCTCGCTACCAAACATCCCTTCATGCATAAAAAAATTGTGTCCCTCAATATATTTTCTACTGCCCCCCTCTCATATACACTCTTACATTTTGTGCTAATCGGATCCAATTTTTTCTCATTGGATTTTTTGCGGGGGCTCTGCCCCCGCACCCCCGAATTTGTTGCCATGTCGGCCCAAACAAATCTCCTTTTCGGGTCGACAAAAGATCTATTTATTTTTCTATCCGGTTCTGCCTATTCAGGTCGTTTTCTACCTTGACTCGTGTTATCCGTTACCTCTACATATTTGCCTACACAAACGTTCTCTACCATTTTTTTGACTCTCCACGCCAACCACTCTTTGACGCCTTCAGTGCTTGGCGTGAGGGGGAGAATTGAGGATGAAGAGTAGAGGGAAGAGATGAGATGTAGGAGAGATGGAGAGAAGAAGAAGAATTTTATTATGCTATTCTATTGGACTTCATGCCACATTTACTGCTGATATTTGGTTTCTTCTGTTGCTATGTGATGCTTGCTGCTGATATTATTGCTTACTCATCATCTACCTCGACTACTGCTATGAAGTTACATATTCAGACGCCGTTCTTACTACTTGTGCTATGATTAGCAGATTCTGTTTGCTGCTTTGTGCTTTTACACTTTCTGCTGTCTGTGCTTTATTTGCACGTTGACTTTCTTCTGTGGACCAACACTCTCTGGACTTTGACGTTTGTTGCTACTGTGATGGATATTCTATGAAGAGGGAAGATGATGAAGACTTTTGTTGTTGACTTTACATAGAGCGTAGTCTACTGGAGTTATTTGTTGCTTGCTACTCTGCCTACTGCTCTTCTATCTGCGTACGTCGTCGACTTTTGCTGCTGTGCGCCAACACTCTCTGGCATGTCTGAATCATAACACATGGACTCTCTACTTGTCTGTGCTTTGTTTGCACGTCAATTTTCTAGTTCTGTGTTGCTAGCACTCTCTGGCTCGTCCGGGCGCTGTTTTGCATGTTGACCCATCCGTACTTTATTTGTACGTCGACCACTGCTACTGCTGTGAGCCAACACTCTTTGGGCTGTGACGTAAGTGATGAGATGAAGACCATGCTGCTTTGATACTTCTGCTCCAGATGATCGCATTGTTGCTTATTTCTGCCACAAAGATCGAGTAGCTTCTATGACCTGCTTGCTTGGAGTATCTACATGGGGGGGGGTTTCTGAGTGTTTTGAGTGCTTTAATGTAATATTGAGGGGGAGAAAAATTATGTATGGGCTTGGTTTATCTTTTTTTTCTTTCTAGTTTGACTCTCTATTTGCAAGCTGATTTGGGATTCTCCCAACTTCAGCTTGAGGGGGAGTGTTGAGAGTTATTTAGGTATTGTTTTTATTATTAGTTTGTAATATGGGCCTAAGTGTTTTGGCCCATTAGGGTTGGTCTTATGTTTGTACGCTTCCCTGTCCTCCTATTTATAGGAGCAGGGTTTCTTCTATTCAATACAACACATAGCCGTCTTTTACTCTCTAAGAGTGCCTATTGGTCCAAGGGGGTAGAAGTGGTAGGTGGTGGTAGAAACATGTAGCATTAGGGTTACCATACCTAAGATATGAGCTAGAAGAACTCTCAAAGCAGAAGCTCCTCCTCACTCAACTAATTCAGAACACAACACTTGGATATACTTCTTTTCTTGAAGTAAATGCGCAAATATATCTATATTCTTTACAATATACATCCTCAACCTGGATAAAATTCATTGACCTTGACAAAACTTCAATTTTTTCTTTATCAAAATTTTGTGAAATATATGACCAAGTGTGTGGCAGCATCATTTCTATATCCCCAATATCTATTGATTCAAGTATTGAAAGTGCTCAGTCTGGAGTAATGTCATCGAGTTTGATAAACTAAAAAGGGAAGAGGTGGACGTGCAATGTGGAAGAGCTGATAAGAGAGATCTTTCTTTTTACCTCTCTGTAGGAATATGACATAACATGGCTAATGTTGAGGGCTTAGAGGATAATGGTTACCCTCACGACACTGCTTACAATTTTGGCACCGATTGAAGTAAACCTTTAACTACAAGATCCAATGTATGTAGCAGGGGACAGGGCTGTCAACGGGGAGGGTATGGGGAGGTAAAGGCTTACCCGTACCCTCCATAGGGTAGCGGGTAAGGATAAGGGTAATTACTCTCAGCAAAACGATTACCATCCCCTTACTTTAGCCTCTTCCCCACGGGGTAAACAAGGAGGGTAAAGATAATCGGCTAATCCAATTGCATATCCATTTTCAGCAGATTACATACTACTGTTTACAATAAAAAGTTCATACATAACTCATTGATGACAGTGTAGCATGTAAAACTACATAACAATATAATTATTTGTATTACATTTTGACACGTGAAAGGCAAGATTGTTAACGGTTATCCAGCTTCAATTTTTATCAGTGCGTGTTTCTCATAACAAGAGTGTTAAAAACACTCCAACATGACTAAATGACTCACAATAGAAAAATAAATTTTGTAAAATAAAAAATTAAATGACTCACAATTCAGCAAAACTCACAATTCAGAACTTACAATCTGCATTGTAAAATACAACACTCTTCGCGTACTACACCATTATATTGGACCCATGATGCTCTGCATGACAAAACCATACTAAAATGCACAACACTGTATATCAAAAAGAAAGATACAAAGACCATGTAGTTGTGGGTTCCATTCTCTGCTGCCAACTCCAATGCTGGAGGGTTCCACTAACTGCATATCATGCAGACCGTACAAAGGTGCATCAAGGGTAAGAATAACAATTTGAGTGTCGTGGCATTGGAAACCGACAAAGAAGACCAGCTTCAAAACTTTCAAAATACAAAGAATGCTTGTCAAAAATACATCCTAGCATTTTTTGTCAAAAGTATACTCTTTCTACACAAAGGGTGTTGTACTCTGCATTTTCATTTATACATGATAGTGAAGGGGTTAAAAATCTTAGTAGCGCGACGACACAACTACGTACAAGAAAAAGGGAAGACTACTTAGAGCTATGAGCCTATGATGCAGTGACCACTTTTAGTAATGTTGGCGGTGCACTGGCCGTTGCTAGGTGGGAGGAGCAGGGCACAGTGGAGGTCAGTGACAGAATCAGGAAGATCAGTTATCAGCTGATCTGGCTGAATCCTTGCGGACCAGATGGCGCCATGATCTCATCGTGAGGCACACACCTGTGTCGGAAAGGCACATCCTTGCATCACACACAGAAGCGGGAAGTATTGGGGGGTTGGAGCTCAGAGCCGCTGGAGCTGCGTTGGAGTTGAGAGATGATTAGGGCGGGACCAGGTTGCGACTGAGGTCCATCGGCAGGTACTGGGAAATAAGTATTGGAGTGTCAGGAATAGGGTTGGGTTATTTATCTAGGTAACCCTATTCTATATATTTAATAATTTATTTAACTAGTAGCGGGTAACAAGTAAACTGGTATGGATTATGTCTATAACTTACCTTTCCCTATTCACAACAGGTGAGTAGGTAAAGGGTAACAAAAATCCTTACCCGTACGGGCTTACTCTTATACTATATGTATGGATAAGGGTAAAAGGGTATACTTATCCATTGACTACCCTAGCAGGGGAGTTGCTTGCCTTAGGGGCCTTATCCTTGATAAAGAAAAGCTTTGCCTTTTGTTGCCATGAGATTGGCTTGTTGGCTGATTAGTTATGTTGTTAGTTGAACCAAAGCGATCATGCCAGGAAGTTTTTGTTCTAATGTTTGTTACCTCATTACAATTCCACTTGGTTTTTTTTTTTACTTGGGTTATTGTTTCTAGTCAGTACTAATGTAGTTGTATATCTTAAAAAACAGACAATGACAGTGTAGATAATTTTTTTTTTTTGCTTGATTACTAGAGACACATTTGTATGATGGTATTAAATCTTTAAACCAGCTACAACAATCAATCAATAGAATTTTCTAATCAACATATTTAAAAATGACATCTCAGAATAAAAGCTACTGATATTTCATTTTTTTTCATTTTCTTAAGTAGGTTATTCTGTTTAGTCTTAGAGTGAGGACCTGCTCAAACCATAGTTGATTGCCACAATATATACGTTCATAAAACTCAGTTGACATAATACATTTAAAGTTAATTTGGGAATTTATATTTTGACAGAGGCCAAGCGTGCCACCAGGAATGACAATGGATTGGCATAGTGCACCTGCTAGTCCAAGTTCGTACATTGTCAAGAAGATTTTGCGATTGGAAGTTCCAGTAGATACTTATCCTAACGTATGTTCTTTTCGACATGATTAGAGATTATTGGAGTATGTGACTCCCAACTGACTTTTCTGTTTTTTCCTAGTTCAATTTTGTTGGTCGACTTTTAGGCCCAAGGGGCAATTCTTTGAAGAGGGTGGAAGCTTCCACTGGATGCCGTGTGTACATAAGAGGAAAAGGATCAATCAAAGATCCTGGCAAGGTAATCAAATATTAAACTTAAGTTTCTGCATTATCCTTTAGTATCATTTGTCTGCAATGAAAGAGTTCAAATTGGTATGCATTCTAGATTTTTAGTGTAGTTGTGCAACATAATTTCCTGGTACAAACCACTGACCATTCTCTAACTGTATCCAGTTTCTCTCCCTTCTTCACTGCTGCTGCCCATTTGACCCTTCCAGTCTAGATATCTGTTGCTGACCAGTTTGGTTGGATGTGGTTGGGCTGCAAAGTACGATTTCGCAATGTAAAATTAATTGTTTCACACTTTGTCATCCAACTATAGCCAACCAAACAGGCCCTTAGCAACAGCAAGGTAGAAGATGATGGGGGATGGGGCTGAAAGAGGTGAGGGTGATACTGGAGGTAGGAACGAAAGGGGAAGCCATCGGTGACAATACTGTTGGTCTTAACTTTTGCTCCCCTCCCCCAATTGCAGTCTCATTTGCCTCTTTGAGCACCACCTCATTATAGTCACCTCACCTGTCATTCTTTGCTCTTTAGTATACAAATTTCTGCCATGGCGAGTACTAACAGAAGAAGGGAGGATGGAGGGCAACTGAAAAGGAAAATCTGGAAGGGACTGTACAAAGCTACACATGACCCTGGTGACGGAGGATAGAAATGGAGATGGTGGCAAGATAGGTGATATATCCAGCTGTCATGCTTGATGCCTTGCAGCTGAAGGACAGGGATAGGCGGGAGGTGTAGAGTTAAAAGACCATGGTTTGTGCGTTTGTTGTAATTTTTGAAGGTTGGGGTACATTTGGCATACATGAGACATTAGGTCTACTCATGCCATTTGCCTTTGTAATATGATATAGAAGCATGACAATAAGCAGTTGGCAGGACATAAGAAGGGAGCTTATATGTACCTTGATTTTGATGTTTGAACTTCCATTTGAGTACGTTATGACACTGGAACAAGCACCAAGCTTTTCCTTTTTGTTCTCATCATTGAGTTAAGGTCTGGGATGTTGTTGTTTGTATGTACATTATGCGGCCCTCACAGTTTCCACTGTCTACTTCAAGGATCATTGTATGACGCCAATTGTAAATTAGAGATACTCAACAGAGAATCACATACCACTTTTGGATACATCTGATAGCCATACTCACGTGTCATGTCGTTTTACTCTATTACATTTTTTGTTTGGAACATGGGTCAAATAAGGCTTCTTACCGATCACAGTAGTTAAGAAAGCAAAACATAAATCAGATATACACTCCTTAGGTAGTTTCTGAAACTTTTATTTCCTCGGCATATTCTGGGTTGATTTCTGCTAACCTTTTATATTTTTCGATGCTATTAACCATTTAATGATATATGTGGCTTTCATACTTTATATAAGCTGGTTTATCCCTATATCTACACATCTGAAAAGTATCATGTTGTATCTATCATGCCTGTACTCGGTTTCAGGTGCCTTCATCCTATATTGCTGATCGATGTTGAAATCCCCTTTTGAATTCCTCTCATTATCTTGAATTTTTGTCCTATTCATATCCTCTTGTTGGGTCCCTCTCTAGTTATTGTCTGTGCTTTTGACCTCTATTTCTTCTTTGAGTCGTTAGATGCACACTATCCCATCCTTCACATTTCCCATGCCTTGGCGCTGCAATTCTGTAGCTAGTCTTTGCAAGTCTTGTGAGAGATCCTTGACCTTGGCTATCCTAGTTGGAGGGTGCTGTTTGTCATGTGGTGGCTAAGGGGGTCTCTCTAATCAAACTTTGTTGGCTTTGCTCCTTTTTAAGTCTTAATTGGCTTAACTCCCTGAAGCCTTATTTGGCTTTGCTACTGAAGTAGATGTCTGCTGATGTCTTTGGCACTTGGCAGTATGTCCTGTAACTTTCACTATTTGTGCCTTGGGTATAAATGTAATTCCTCTTGCACAAGTTTGCTACCACAATTCTATATTAATTGCTGGTTCTTTGGTGCATATTTTGAATCCTAATGGATTGTGATTGATTAAAAAAAAAACTAACCATTAACTACCAAAGATCAGCATTTAGATTGTATTGTAAAACTTGCAAAACTATCTGTTATCCACGGGAGTCATTGTCCATGTCTGCTGGTTCAGCGGAAAGCTAAAGATGTTGCAGCTGAAACAAAGGGATAGGTTTGTTGGGTTTAGAAAGCCGCAACATATCCAGGGTTATCAGCTAATCATGATTTAGAAACTGATCTTGGTCAAGACGCTAGTCACTGGTTGGTCCTTCAGGAGACATACGTGCAAAAGAGAAGACGTGGTATGAATCAGCTTCTGAAATTCCAAGTGGTTCCTTAGAGCGTTATTATTTTGATGGCTTGGCCTTGTAAACATCAAAGTAGTTGAAGGCTGGGATAATATGATCTTGAAGGGAATAATTTTGTAATTACCACATATATATATTGATTTTGTGGTAGACTGGTCGTTAGAAAACTCTGGTGTTTTATGTGAGAGACAATTTAGTTTACAAAATTCGTTGTGTCATCCACTGTACTATGTGTATCCTTTATTTTTAGAAAATTGCCGTATCCTGTGTCTGTATCCGTTTCTGTATCTGCATTTCTGCTTCATAGATAATTGTGTATTCGAAGTTGTGTATATAAGCCTTCCAAGGATTGTACTGAAGTAGGGTAATGGTAAGGAACCTATGTAACCAAGTCATGAAAAGCACATCATAAGGCTAAATGGGAGTTGTAGCAGCTTCCTTGGACATCAGACATGGGATAAGATGACGTTGAAGGTTTAAGACTAGTGACACAGACTTCATGTTGACTTGAATGCAAGACATGAAATGAGTTAAATGACTTAGATTCACACCATCCTGTAAACAATAGGGTGATCTAGTAGAGGAAAGGTAGGAGCAGTAGTTAGTAACTTGGAAGCAAAAAATCCAGTAATGATATTAAACCCTAATTTTCCTGAGATAGCAGCAATAGCAGAGCTATTATGCTCTTAGAAGTAGCAGGAAGCTGTTTGACATCTAGGAAAATCATCGACTGTTCCTACATTGTTCTATTGGGTGAGGTCCACATCATCAACACTGTCATGTTGGTTGCAATGTCGTCTTATACAAAAAGTACCTATTTCCGGCTTCACTGATTGTCCAAGTAAAAGATACAACGAATTTTTGTCTAATGTTAGTACCATAGGTTGGCATTACCCATCATAATATGGTGTACCTCCTATTCAAGGAGCTCGTCATTAGGAGACAATTGGGCTGGTTTGGTTTGTAGTAGTACAAAAATAGATGACTTTCTAGGATGTCTTTCCTAGAGTGTTTGTCAATGGAAAAGAGGTGATGCCATTAAAACCCGTACTATTCACCTGTCGTATATGACGGCTGTTTTAAACTCCAAATCAAATAATACGTTTTAAATGCGTTTAATTCACGTTTTATTCACGTATTGCGTTTTAAACGCGTTCAATACTTTTTTTGCAGTTTTATACAGTTCTGTACTTTTGCTTCACATTTGCTTTTTTTTACGTCATTTTTTACTTGTAGCAGGGTTCCACTAAACCGTCCAACCTTCCTCCTCTATCCCAGACACACCCTGAGCCAGGAGTAACCCTCGACATTCTACATGTACACTCTATCTTTCTCCTTCATTCTCCCTCCTTCCCTGATTTGTGCCTGCTGCTTGCTGCTCCCACTTCTTCCCCTTCTTCCAATATTAGGGTAATCAGTTTGGTTTTTAGTCATTTTAAATCATTATATGTGTGAGAGTATATATTTGTTTGTATGTATATATATATACACACACACACACACATATATATATATATATATACATATATATATATATAGTCAGGCTAGAATACACTCAAGTGTGTTTGCATATCAAGACTATTTTTTGCAAAATATAAACCGTTGATCTTCACCGTCATACTATAAATAGGCTACATACAAATTTTTGAGCCCATTTGGATGAGTGTAAGTCACTCATCCGAGGGCAACAAAATCGACGCGCGAAACTAATTTGAAATGCATAATTTTTGCGGTCTTCATAACATGAGCTATACATATCCAAATGTGCTCAAATTTTGCGTATGAGTTGTTCACAACATGTTTAAGAAGATCAACGGATTAGATTTTCGAAAACAATACTGCATCATGAAAAATTACTTGAGTGTATTCTGCTCCGTATATATATATATATATATATATATATATATATATATATATATAGAGTCAGGCTAGTGTACACTCGAGTGTACCGGAGGCACCATACCCCTCAATCATTTTTAAAGATGCAGTAATTTTTTGAAAAATCTAAACCGTTGATCATCTTAAATATCTTAAGAACATACTACGTAATAAATTTCAACTCATTTGGACACTTATAGGTCGTGCATCTAAAGGAGGCAAAAATCATGCATTTCAAATTAGTTTTGTGCGTCGATTTTGTTGTCCTTGGATGAGTGACTTACACTCGTCCAAATGAGATCAAATTTTATATGTGGCCCATTATTATTGTAACCATGAAGATCAATGGATTAGGTTTTGGTAAAACATGGTCTAGATAGGCAAACACCATTGAGATGTACGACATGATCTGTACACTCGAGTGTATTCTAGCCTGACTCTCTCTCTCTCTCTCTCGAGTGTGTGTGTATATATATATATATATATATATATATATATATATATATATATATATATATATATATATATATATATATATATATATGGCGTTCATTCGTTGCCCACGCGGGTAGCCTGGATTTTCGCTACCCGACAGCCAAAAAAGTAACTCTGTTGCCAAAAAAGTAACTATGGTGATCGGAAAGTAACTACACGAATAAAAGAGTAACTCTGTACAAAATATACAACAGATATATATAAGGACGGGTTTTTTGATTTTGGAGGGGCAAATGATATTATTTTTGGCTAAAATTTTTTGGAGAGCTAGACAAAATAGTCCTCTACAATTGCGAATTTTTTTTTTTGAAAAAAAGTGGTCGGAAGGGTGGGCGGGTAGCTACCCGCACGGGCAATAAAGATGGGCCCATATATATATATAATCCGTTTTTTGCCGACTTTTTTCCGAATAGATGACTGAACTTTTACCGTATGTTGACTGATTTTTATCCGAATTTTCCGCATAATTCCCGATTTCCGAATTTTTCAACTTGCCCGTACGTATCCCGAATACCGAATTTGAGACTGTGTATGTAACAATTTTCATATATTGCATGTATAAATATATGCTGTGTAGTGCAAACAGTATGCTGCTGTAAATTTATAAACATACATATAGGTGCAGCTATATCTATTCACTTCAATGCTAAGTATGCAACTATAAGAACTGTGTTTTACTGTTGATACATTGTTATTTGTATATCTGATACGGTTCTGCAATGTTTAATTTACTGTATGCATTAAAGCAGAATATGAATGAAAAATATATAAAACTTTAACTGACCCCTTTTTTAGAGAAGTGTCTGCTTAAGCGTCACAAGGCCCCATCAGCTTGCCTCCCGCTTTGCGGATTCTAAAACATTGGTATTAATGTTCTTTTTGTGGACCTGTTCAAACTAATTTTTTTAAATGATATCAGGTGCCTTTTTCCATTATTACTAGGGTTTGATTCCTTCAATGATAATGGTCTGCCTTCATCCTGACCTTGACTTTGGTTTCTATGTAGTAAACTTGAAAACTCTCTATTAGGTCTTCAGTTACAATTTAGAACAGCACCTTTCTTTTAGAAAACCGATAGTAGTACTGAGATATTTGTATATATGCCTGATGTAAAAAGGTAGCCACTATACTACGTAAGGACATTGTAACAAAAGTCTCCGAATTTTTTTGAAATATCAACGACTTTTTGCAATTTTATAGGCTCCCAGATGTTCAACACGATTAATATGCTAGTCCTTGATTTTTTGCAAACTTTTCAAGGTTTATCCCGCTTTTTCGCGATTTATATGATTTTTCACGATTCTTCATGACTTCGCATCTAGGAAGCATGGACACCTCCCGGAGGCTGCCGTGTCCGTGTCCAGTCGGACACGCCGTGGACACGTGGACGTGCGGTGGATGTGGCCTAGATGTGTCCAAATCCCCCTTTTTAATTAGGAGCTGGACACAACCCGAACACAGCTTGGACACAACCAGGACGGCCCAACACTAATAATGAAGGGGAAACAGCCGATTGTACACAAACTCACACCTGTTACGCCTGACACCCACATCTCCCCCTCCTTGTCATATCACTGCTTAAGTGATTGCTCCTCTTCCTCCACCCATTTCTGTGGTCTCCTCTATCTCTCCACTGCTACTGCAGACCTCTCCTCTCCATCCGTCTCCTCTTCTTCCTCCGCCTCCCAACACCTATGATTTAGTTGTCCATCTACTACCACCAACAATAGTCTCCTTTTCCCCCTCCTCTTCTTCCTCATCCTTCACCTCCATCAGTGTTTTCACTCTGTCTATTAATAGCAAAATACCTCCTCTTCTTTCTTTGTTGTCTGTCACCACCACTACTTACTGTCAAAAATTCAGATGTGCAATTTTTTTGTTTTTGTTCCTTTTTGCGGTGTTAAACTTAGATTGTTAATTGTGAAAAATTGTCTATATGTTTGACTACTATTGTGATTACACTGTGGGCTCATTTGATAGTATGTCTTTGATGGCATGATTTCATGATGTATGCAATATATCTTCGATTGCACATATGACATTGAATATAGCGTGGATGAGGTGATCTTTGTGTCTGAATGGGCTTTGTTCTTTTGTTTTTATACATAAAAATAAGGAACATGTATATGTATTTTTTTTGACGTGTCCCCTATATGTTTTTGAAAATGGCTGTCTCGTGCCCCGTGTCCATGTCCATGCTTCATAGCTTTTCATGATTTTTCTCTTTTAAGTTGCTTGTTTTTTTACCAAACCATGTACACAAAACTCCCTAGTATACACTAAACCTCCAGCCCCCACTCTCCTGAGAGTCCATTGTTATTGCTCAACTATTCTTTAATTTCTTTTCTACTTTTTCACTCAATAAGATTGTATGTCTTATGACCTTAATAGTTACATGTATCTGATATTATTGCATATATGTACACATGCATACATACATACATACATATATGTATGTATATATATAGCTGACTTATTCTTTATTATTTCTGAATAGCTGATCGAACTTTGACCGAAATTGCCAAATCCCGAACTTGTCACTATGCATAAAGAGTCTGTCATCCTTACAGTTGCGATGTTTTAGTTGGGAGTATAAAAGACTTAAGCAACAATTTAGAGCCATATTTTATTATGGAGTGCTTCACATCCATATACTTCAATGGAATTTAGTGTGGTTCACCTTGTTTTGTTACATTTAACTATATATGATCACCCCTCCAACAAACTAATACACAGTGCTATTAAGGGAGCAAATACTCATTACCTAGCCTCGGTGGTGCCTTTAGTCGCTAGGATAAGAAAGCCACTTCACTGGCTTACTTCGAAAGGTACATAACGGCCAGTGGAAAAAAAGAAAGATACGTGCTCGAAAGATGTCTAGAATGAAAAGAATCCTTAGCCAGCCATGGACAGTTGGACATACTCTACTATCTACTCGACCTGGCTTTTGCTGTGAAACATGTTCCGAATACAAATCTCCTTATGTGCAGGGGCCTGCCTGTGGACACTTGATGGAAAAACTGAATCCATTTAATCTGATAATAACAATTTTGTAATTATCCAAAAATATTCGTCTTGAACGCTTTGCTCTATTTCTGTACATCTGAAAACAAAACAATTTCTACCAGGAAGAAACCCCTTGCACGTATCGCTAAAAATTGTATTATGGTTTGTGTGATTATCTTATATATGATAGTGCTTCTGTTTATACTTATTATTGCCACTAAGATATCTCAGGTCAGCTTCTTTGAGCACCAAAGTTGCAACTGTGAGAGTATACTCCCAACCTTGTGTTTTATTGATATTGGTCCTTACGCCAATGTTCCTTTGTCATCTCTGAGCTAAATTGAACCTAGATAGAACATAATCTGTGTCTGGTTTACACTGGCGTGGCAGTTTGTTTTGGTATGAATTTATTTTCCAGGAGATAGGATCTATTTTTTATGTGGTTATATGTCAATAAGAAGCCGAAATGAACCTGCCCACCACTAGTATTTTCATGACTGGGTGTTAGATGTGCTGTTCAAGGAATCATGACCTTATCTTCCATTTGTATGTGGCTTCATCTTTTCATAACGAATATGCAAACCTTTAAAATATGAAAAATAATATATGTACAAAGAAGGTGCAGATTTATGACTTTGTTATCACTATTCTACTGTGAAAAGTCAATTGTTCCATGCGTATTCATTCTTCTTGTAGGTGACTACATGTTTTTTCTTATGGTGTTTTTTCTTATTCTTATGGTGTTTTTTCTAACATGTGAAAATATTGCATTGTTGCTGACTTGTTTCATACCGTGAGGTACTGTCTCTTACTACTGATATTAATTTCTAGGAGGATAAATTGAGGGGAAGACCTGGTTATGAACATCTAAATGATCCACTCCATGTTCTGATCGAAGCCGAACTCCCCGTAAATGTTGTTGATGCGAGATTGAGGCAAGCGCAAGAAATCATTGAAGAGCTTCTCAAACCTGTGGTAAGTCACTCCGTTCAATAACCATTAGTAGAAGTGAAAACCAGGAGTGAACATGTCACAGATATCTTTTAAAATATCAAGTACTAATCATTATCTGTACTTTGTAATCTGATAGTTATTTATGTAGTTATGTAAGTTTGTGAATACGGACATTCCTTTAATTCCATATATTCTTGTACTTTTAAAGGTCGATTTTTGCCTGCCCCATATAAATCCAGATGTCAGAGACTGTGTGATTTGACTTAGTAAAGTGTAGGAAGAAAACTAGTAAATGTATTAATTGACATTAATAGGTGATAGATCAATCTTTGTACATATCCACATGTAATAAAGACGGACATCTATAAGTTTTGCTGTAATAGAGATTGAAAGTCAGACTTGGTTGATAAGTTGCTGAGTGGGTTTCCATGAGATATAAAATATGTTAAGGATCAGGCACCAAAATAAAAAACCAGTTTCTTAAGGATCTGATTCTTAACCACCCTTGCGAATAGGTGAGAAAATACAACTACTCAATAGAATATATTAGAGAAAATTGGTTAGTAAGGATAAATATATTTATTCCTTTATTTTGTACTCTCTTTAGTATCTTTTCTTTTATCCCATATTGGTGAAGTCTGTAACGAGGGACTCCTATCCTATATAAGGAGGGTGCCTATGCTTGTATTTGTTATCTAATTACTGGAATTCTAGTCTAATTTACAGTAAGGTTTCTGTACCAGTAGCCAGTCTTCATGACTGGGGAAGTAGGATGTCTCCTTTACAGCTCTTTCCTTAAAATTCGTCACAGCAGACGTACATGCAATATTTGATATTAGAGAAGTGAAGAAAAAGACAAATTTCACAAACGGATTAATTCCACATGTCAAGGGAAAAGGTTAATTTCAAAATAAAAGGTGATGCCCTGTCTATAGGCAGGACAAGACTATCAATGACAAACTGAGATTACGTCCTAATAACGAAATATGACTCTAACCTAACTTTTATACCAACGAAAGAATCAATGGGGGATATTTTTAAAATATTCCTTGCCACCCCCTCAACTATTGACTTCTTGAATAGTGTTCATCCATTACCCATGAAAAAGTAAATTAAACAAAGCAGTAGGGATACTTGGTGAGTGAATATCAGAGCTCTTGCACCCATGAGAGTGTTGCAACTCGCGACAATTGTTTTGTTATTATCAGTGGGAGACAAGCACCAAGACATGCCACTGCCATTTGCCAACAAGAGAGACCCAGAGAATCACTTCAGTGGATGCGCCTGAGATAGTCTGAATGATTTATATGGTAATGGTGCTGGACAAGGTATCACTGTGGTTGGATGCCGATTATTACTTGCCATAAGATGTATAGAGAGTCATTAAGATGGTAGAATATTGTGTGAAAGATGGAGAGAATGGGATACTGAATCACGACTAGAGGCGGGAGATTCAAGTTCTCTTATCTGCTGTATCTCTCTCACAGGACTATGGGAAAGGAGAAGATGGGCTGAGCAATAATGAAAAATCCCTCTCATGATTAAGAGTCACGGTGATAAGTTATATGGTTGAAGTGAAGACTGAAGAGGGATGGTGGGGGGAGAAATTCCCTTGACACTTAATAATAATGTACAAGCAGGTTAATGAATGACAAAACTGAGAAAGGATGGTGGAGAGTTGGAATTATATAACTTTGCCAACTAGAGAAGAAAGAAAGAAACTTCTTCTAAGTGAAGCAGATGCAATCCTGTAGGGGAGCTTCCATGGTTAGTTTATAGCAGTAAAGAATCCCAGCGGGTTCTTTTTATTGTGCTGTTTCGAAATAATGGTGTTGCAAGTAATCAAGAAGCCTGGAGTTGGAGGTTGTATTATTTGCAAATGTAGCCCACATGCATGTGGAAGATGGTCTGAGACTTGAGTTTAGTCTCAATAGGAGCAGTTGCCAATCTACTACCTGAAGTTGTGGCTAGCTATTATAAAGAGCCATAGAAGAGGTATGACCGTATGAGAGGAATTGAATGGGAGGCATAGGGGCTAGGGATTGGTGACGTGGTGCAGTGCTTGTTTAGCTCCTGGAAAATTAGTACCCATAAGCATTACTGCACGTCTATTGAAGTGATGATGCTGGATGGTGGAGCTTGGATCCAGTGGTGGCGACCATAATCCAGGAGTTCTCGGTTGTTGGAATGTGAAAAAGGTATAGGAGACTGAAACATAGAGATGCTCACACACAATTAACATAAAAGAAGTAATGCCTGCCTGCTTATTAAGAACACAGTTCGGGGGAGCCTCTGCAGAGGTTCAATCTCAGCGAAGTGGCTCAATCACCATGTAGTGAAAATGAGAAGGCATAATTTTTATTGTAATCCCTCAAAACTGCCCAGGAAAATTATGTAGTGTTTTGCTATATATGTAGTTACTAAGCCCTATTTCTGAATGGACCACAACATCATACCTGCCTGAGATTATAACCTCATTAAAAAATTATGATTTTAACCTGCCTTCTAATTATACTTGGTAAACAAGAAATGAGACTCTAATTTAAAACTGATGGATTGACAAGGTTTTCGTTCAGGAATAACGTAACAACAATCCTTTTCATTCTGGAATAACGTAACAGCTGCAGTGTGTAATTGTGTTGTTCATAATAAGCTTCTAGTCGCTAAGCTTACTCTTCAGAGATATACAGTGAGAAAGACTTAGCCAGTCAGCTTTATAATCAAGTAGCTAAACGTCATTAAGAGAAGTTGTCATGCACATGTTCCAGATACTAGCAACGGGAAGTTCAACTAGGGATTGAAAATGAAATATGATAATTTAATGAAAAACAATGATAAATTCATGAGATACAAAGAGGAACACACTTTTAATCCTTGATTTTTGATTACTTGAAATTTTGAAAACCAAGTTATATGGGGATGCTACAAAGTTGTAAGCGAACTATTTGTATAGTAGTATGTATGCATTGTTTTCCAAAAACTCTAGAGCATATAAAGTTTATTTCTATGAGTCTGAATAACGGTGGTCTCTGTTTCTTTGTTGTAGTTGATGTATCCCAGCGAACCATTGACTAATTGATTTTGGAATGAGACAAGAGCTTACCATTTTGCGTTCAATGTTCAGGATGAATCACAAGATTTCTACAAGCGACAACAGCTAAGGGAGTTGGCAATGCTAAATTCTAGTTTTAGGGAGGATAGTCCTCACCCCAGTGGAAGTGTTTCTCCTTTCAGTAACAACTCAATGAAGAGGGTGAAAACAGGACGATAGAATAACTCACTTATTGAGCTGCTGAGAGGTGCTCATTTCTAATTCAATCTTCTTGGAAGGTCTACATCCAAACACGTACGGAGTGCTGTTACTAGCCATAAAATTTGTTTCTGGAAGAGCTGGGCCAGTGAAAAAGATAAATCTCAGAGCCTTGCTACAGTACTGCTTACACCGGTTTTGCCTATTTTGCTGTTTGCTTGTAGACTTAGATTATTTATTGAATTTGTTTTAACCATATATAATGTCAATGGAGATAAGAGCTTGTAGTGAAGTCTTTTGTTCTAAGCACTGAATCCCGTATGCATCTCACAGAATGAATTAATTTGTTTGTAACTAAGGACATAGAACTCGTCAAAGACCCGTAATTTATTGGTTCTATAAAGAGTGCAAGTTTCTGACATCTAACTACCAGAATTCTTTTCAAGAATACTGCTTTCCCTACTATTATGCATTTGTGTGGAGACTTTTTTGTTAGTAAATGTTAATCTAGTGAATGTTGATGTCTATGGGCTTGGCTTCATGTACTAAGGGTAGTGAGCTACTTCTATTGGTTAAGGCTGTATGTAGTTTGATTTTCGTACAGTTAATTCAGTTAAAGCGCTCATTTGCAAAGTCCCACAAGTTAACGTGTATGTAAGCTGAATTCTGCATGCTACGGTTTCTGCTGTAAACTGTTGCATGTGTAAACATCACCAAAAGAGAAGTGAATCACTTATGTCGACATTTGCCATTTAATTGTGAATATCAATCCTCTTTGGAAATAAAAGCAGAGCAGTGGAGTTGTGGTATCTGACTTTTCCGATGTCCGGTGGATTTTCCTTTGAACAAGCTCTCGTCTAGAAATCTTACGCTCGAAAAAACCTTGCTCAGGTATACCACAGGAGGCAATACTGAACATGTCTCGTCTGATAACTTTCAACAGCTGCACATGTAGAATTGTAGTTGTAGAGGATTTGCATCTCAATGGAGAATCACCAGCTTAAAAGAAATGTGAATCTACGTGGACGTACACATTTTATTAATGTGAGGGGTATTAAACTCTTGCTGAGTTGGAACTGGTATATTGAGGGAGACTGAATATTGTTAGATAAAATATTGCTTCCAACAAGTCAAACACTCGGAAAAAAGTATAGCTGAGAGATATGGATTTTTATGATAAATTGTTCATCTAAAGGTAAATAAATCTTGGCCTAAAGTTCTTTACTTGAAATGAACTCAAAATTAAGACTTGTAGGGGAGCGTATTTATTGGGATAGCTACACACACTGACAAAAATCTTATTAGAAATACTTGCTGAAAATAAACTTAATAAGGTAATGACATGAAAATTTACATCATGTTTTTTTTGGTCGGTAAAAAATCTTGTTATTATTAAAATGAATACAAAAACTTTGGTACATATCATGTACCCCTTACAACCAGGATAAAATTCAGACTTTTCAAAAGAGGACTAACCTAAAGACATTCCGAGAAGCAGAAAGAAGTAGAGATGAAGATTTCAACTATCCTATGCTAACGACTACCGCATAGTTGCTGAACTGCTTACAGAAGACCTAATAATCAGCTAACAGTATGAACACCTTCAAATTGTGACATCAAGCTTTCTAAAAAATAGCTATAGGCTACTTGGGAAGATAGCACCATCAAGGGGAACAACCATCGGTACTCATTCCTACCAAACCAGGCAAGCATCCAAACAACAAAAAAATAGATTCATAGAAGCACCTTCAATGGTCATGACACAACTTTTATCCATGAAGAAGAAGCCACCCTGTCCTCCATATGCGTTTTCCTCATCCAACTAAAAGAATGGATTTAAAGGAAGCTCCCAAACATTTTCATTAACCGATATCAAACCCATCTTAGGAACCTTTTTAACTTAAATAAGTCTTTCCAAAAAAAAAATCTAATGTGTCTACCATTCAAATTCGTTTTAGCTAACCTAACTAATAATCTCAGAATGGTAAATATTATGTATTGAGAAACTATATATTTTGACTGTTGTAGGAGTCAAGTTCCCATTAATTGGACTTTGTTTAATATCTAAAGTACTCTAAAAAGGAAAATCACCTAAACACCCCTCACCTTAATTAGATTAATGTTTATATTACCAATTTCCTAATGTTTGGGCTATCACATGACCATATCTCTGTCATTGGGTCTATTATGGTTCTGAATCCTCTGGACCACTCAATCCCTGATCAAATGACTACCACATCTTCTTCTCCCTCCAACCAATGGTTGCATCCATGTGAAGCAATAACAAGTGATATTTCTTCATAGTTCTCTCTTATATGTCAGTACATCCAAATGATTTTTCTAGCTATAAATTATAATTTCATTTGTTTTGGCCAAACTTTTTTTTTCTAGTTTTTGTGACCCTGTCACGAAACTATTTATTACGCTAAGTGCGCACCCCTAATGACTACATAGTCAAAGGAGAGTGGACTTGGGCGTCCGTCCCTAGAATGACACATAGTTTCACACAAGCAGTATATATGAAAAGGCAACAAAAAAATAAAAGAGATAACAAGATACTAAACATAAAGATAAGAGATATGTACCCAATTCTATTTCAAGTATATCATTGGCGATTCATTTTAGATCTTGGAGTCTTGAGTGCAGTGGATCTTCATTTGGTAGCTACAAATTTGCTAAATAAATATATCAAGGCGATTGCATTGAGTGCGCTATGAAAAACATGTAACCACAGTTTAAGAGTAATATAAAAGTTTCTTGGTTAAAAATATCATAAGCAAGAAGTAGAAACAAGGTGAGAATATTTAACGACATATTTTTATACAAAGCATGTTTTAAGTGTATTTTCATTATACTTAATAACATTTTATGACCATTGACTAGCTTCCCATTGGAAGGGTATGTAAAGGTGCTTAAGATTAGGCAACCCTTTTATACGTGAGAGACCTCAAGACCAAAGTCATTGAGTTAACCCTATTTTCAACATGCCTTGTTGCCTTACCCTGAGAATACAGACATGTATACAAGGTTTGTATAATGGACACATTCAATTATGTTCTAGGTTTGTTCAACATATTTCAAGCAAAACGAACATCCTAATCATAGGTAACAAGTAGATCAAACAAATAATTGTTAGCCAAGCATTCGTACGAGCATACATACAACCAAGCCAATATCATAGTAGGGTCAAAGAGATTAAGCGTACCTTATGAGTAATGAGCAAGTTATGATTCTTGAGTAGCATGTAGAGGAGGCCCAAGCCAACATGGACCTAGGATGTAAAGAGATACAACATAGAGTCTTAGATCACTAGGTTTGATAAGATAAGCATCATATGAGTCATGTGGATGTTCTCCTAAATCCAAGTTTCACTTAGTTCAAACATAGTTTCCAAAGTCCCGAACATACATGCATTATCAAACATAATCCAAGTATCATGATTAATCCTTAGGTCTAGGTGAACCATTCACATTGTGAGTAATATAAGATAAAGATAAATTTGATGTGACAAAAGGGGCAACATGAGAATTGGATTATCATGATGGTCTACTCATGCAAGATCATAATTAGTCATATTAGATTCAATTTCATGCAATAAGGTCATATTTCCTAGTCGTAGAAGTACTAAGTAGATCAAGTTAGGGTGTAATGCTATAGCATGATAAATCTATTGATCGAAATTTTAAAATACATGTGTAACATTAGAGCATGTTCTTAGCAAGGTTAGATTCCAAACAAGCAACATATGTATTTAGATTACACTAGGTGTTACATGTAGTCAATAGGGCACATTAGTTCACAAAATTGTCTTATGAGTCCAACATAGGAGAAAGGGCATGACCTTGGTTAAAAGAGGTATCAAACATCACAAAGTTTATTGATTTCAAGATAGAGGTCCATGCCAAAATTTGAAATAGTCATTATGCCACACTACATCAAGGCAAGTAATGGTAAAAGGTCATATATATGCTCAAAAGATGAGTACTTAAGATCTAACACTGGGAACATGGAATTTACGTAAATGATTTAGTTCAACATGAAATAAGGCACACTATAGTTATTGATTTATGTTGTGCTACATAAGGGAAGTCATAAATGAACGTTAAAGTTGACATTTTTATATGAAGAGGATAATAAGAATATGTATTTAGGGAAACAAGAGAACTATGAATTGGTTTGCATTATGAAATTAGTTTTAATGGATATATCTCATCAAGAGGATAAAAAATCATATATTATATGCTTCATTTGGCTAAAAGATGCATAATTTATCAATTTTGGAAGATTTGTATTGAAAAGTTTGGAGAAGAGGGGTTGTGCTCGCCGTGACGGACTGAAGCATGAACGCCCAAAAATGGGGAGGAGGTGGTTCCGCAAGAAGAAGGTAGGAGAAGGAAGATGGAATTGGGGTGCTAGGGCACCCAGACAACCAAGAAAAAGAGGGCAAGAGGACGGGTGAGGAGTTTTATAGGAGGAGGTAGGGTTAACTCACATAAAAAATGAAGACAAGAAGGGTAGTAGGCAGAGCTCAATGCCATTGTCACTGGTCATCATACAGAGGTAGATGGTGACATTTTGATTGTATGATAGGAGCTCAATTCACGTCAACTGGATCCAAGGGCCACACATAATCAACTCTTGGATCCGATCTCCTGATTGGTCATCCAAAGAAGGAGTGGATAACGAACAAAATAAAATGGGTAAATGTGCGTCCAGAATTTGGGCCCATTATGGGATGAAAATCGATTAAAAGGGGATAAAATAAAGTTAAAGCAAGGTGATTTCAAATGAACATATCTCATTCATCCTAGCTTCGATTTGGGCAAAACAAGATGCATTGTAACCGTAAGAGAAAAATCTACGACACGACAAAAATAATAGCTTATAGGTATGTACAATAGTATGATAAAAATGTGAATGAAGAAGATGATGTGTCAAGTACCTCAAAACTAGGTTTTATATTAAATTAACCATCGCCACAAGACACAAGTTATCCAAGATGATCCAATTTAGCATCAAAGCACACTAAATCATGAATTATGGCCAGGAGTGAGATACTTTGCCAGAAGGAAGTGCATAGCACATGTATAATGAGAGAGACAATTCTAGGTTGTCACAACCCCCCCTTAACATGTCTCTCCCAGTATTCTCCTCCTATAATTGCATATTACTCTGTGCAAACCCATTTCAAATTAGGCTTCTATTATTTTTTGGTTATGAGTTTGTGAACTTTTTTTTTCAAACATGTTTGCACAGTTTCCCTTGCTTTACTCCTTGGTTCTATGCTTCCCATATCATGGGAGAAATGTTAGAAAGCTAATACTACTCAAATTTTATGTGGACGGTGAGGGAGAAAGGAAGGTATATTCAAGGGATGAAATTCCTAGGTTTCCCATGCCTTTGATGTTATGTGTATTGTTCTTTTCTATGCATTATTGTGTTCTAGTCATGCTTGTTGAATTCAAAAAGACTATAAAGCCCAATCACACATTAATGGCCTAATGCACGATGTTAGGATATTTTGGTCCATTTAGACATAATTGTATTTATCAATTCAAGAAGTGGAATAAATTTCATTAGATCATAAATACTTGGTGGTAGCTCCAAACCTATAATATAATATACTATAAAGCCATAAAATTACTCTCTACCTGATAAATTTGTAATATAATTTAACGTTAAAAAATGTGATTTAGGGTTATGTAATTAATAATAACCCTAAACTTATTAAAATGCATAATAGGTGATTTGGGACCCTAGTTTGGACTTACTGTAATACCCCTGACCTGGGTTATGACTTAACCCTAGGAGTTTTTCTTAAATAAGACACTTATAAGTGATTCTAATCTTTTGAAAAGTAACTAAGACTTCTTGTGAAGTTTGTTTTCAAGTTCGAGCTTAATTGCAAACTATTTGTGCATTATATGAAAGTCTGAGTAAAAAGTGCAATTTACCCAAGATGAGGGGTTACATTGCAAAATGTCACATGTAAAATGTGTTATAAGTGTTTTAGTATCATAAGAGTGAGGATGATACTAAGTGGTGGCTTGTGGAAAGCCTAAATCTCAAGTTATAACTTGTTTGAATAATGCTAGTACTGTGTGCACCAATTTTGGTACAATTTGTAATTTACCCAATGTATAGGGTTGAAATGCAAATTACTACATCTAGAGTGTCCCTAATCCCTCTATGTATCTTTTAGAGGAAAGAGAAAGAAGGAGACACTATGTTTGAATCACCTTTGAGTGGTGATACTCTTGGTAATGAAAGACCAAGAATGAGTTAAAGGCAAAAGCCTTGTATGTGTGGTATTGAATTGTAGAGACATAGGAGTCCTATCGGCCAAGGAGCCATGGTAGAGGCCTCTTATCGATTTGTTGAGCCTTGGAAAAGGACATGACTGGAAAAGAACCTCAAGCAGGTGGTCCATGAGGAGTTGCAAGTTCCTTACAAAAAGTGTATCAGGTTGCCTTGTTGATGAGATAAAGATGAGGAAACTTATCCAACAAGATAAAGGATGGCTGAGATATTGTCTCTAGGTTATCCTCAAGACTCTTGCATGGCAAGATATAGATGTTTGCCTGCATGTACACGTGTCAACCATGCATGGCCACGTGTCATCTAGTAGCTTGAGGTGAAGTCACCTCTTATATGCTTTATCTCATGAATCTAAGTATATATACCTCACCTTCCACCAACTTATGAAAGTTTAAGAACCCCACAACCCTCTACCTTAGAGATATCATGCAAAGACTCTTAGATATTGTGCAAAGAAGCTCAAGGAGAAAGGGGATCTCGAGCACCAAGCTTTAGGTAAGGCTTTGGTCATCTTCAACCTTGGTTGAAGATGGATATCAGGTTATGGATATCCCTTCCTTTCCTTTGTCACCAAGTGCTTAACTATGGTGATTTATTGTCTATGGAGGAGTTGTGAACGAGCCTTGGACCTTTAAGAAGTTCATCTTCAACTTTAGGAACGTGAAGCTTTGGAGATTGGAGCTTTGAAGTTGTTCATAAGGCGGGTTATATAACTTGAACTCAATCATGTTATTATTCATCACCTAAATTGCTATACTTAAATGAACTACTTTTAATTCTGAAATATTCTAAAATAGTTGATGAAATTACGAGTTCTAGTAGTTTCTTAGACCCATTTCCATGAACTATAATAGTTAGAACGAAGTTATAGATCTTGAAGAAGATGGTATCACTTTATAAAGTGATATTGGGTTTTCGTACACACGCAAGTAGCTCTAACCCGATATGGGTATGTGAAAACATCACTTGTATGATATGAATAAAAGATTTCATCTCACTGCATGATATGGGGATGGATTTCATTCCTTGAAAAATGATATGGTGTTAACCATACATCCTTTGCACGATAGGAAGGCAAGTAAGGTCTCCATGCACGATATAGTGTCAAATAGGCACTTTAAAGAAATTGATATGTTAAAACCCTAGTTTGGGTAAACCTGATATGAGTAAGTTAAACAAGTACCTCTTGCACGATATGATCATGTGAGTACACACATTGTACACGATATCATGAAGCACACATCTAATGCACGATATGATGGATGGAGCATACACTTATGCATAATAAAAGACATAGATTCAAATACATGGTATGACCCGATAGGGTTGAAATACCTTAACCCGATATGAAACCCGAGATGGGGATTAACCCGATATGGGGATAGAGGACAACTCATACACGATATGAGCCATGCCTTTTGCACAATATGGAAGATACCTACTTACCCTTATACACGATACAAGTCTAGACTACACCTCTTACATAATATAGAGGTAGTAAGCACTCTAATAAATATAGAGTTGGACAAACCAAGGTGATGGATAAGTCGATACAAGTGGTGAGTGATACCACATGGACAATATGAATGATATCCCTTGGAGGATAGGAATAACATCTACTCCTACTTTGTGAACGATATGAGGTTCAATTCATACTTCATGCATGATATGGCATAACCTACCCAATATGGTGGAAAACCCTAGATGATGGATTGAAACCCGATATACCCTACCCTTTGTGTAATGGATTGTGGTATGAGAAATTTAATAAGACACCTAGCTTGTCAAGTAACTATATGATAAGGTTGATCCTTGAAGGAATTAAGAGGTTATGAGTCTAAGGGACTACCTAACATGGTAACCCGATATGTTACCCGACATGGATACTCGATATGATAATCCTGAAGGGAAACCGATATGGTATCTTGTGTATACCACTCAAAATGATATATGATGAGGCATATGTTCTCTGCCTGATATGGGGCACATCTTGTGCACGATATGGCACCAAGCACGTAGCTTATACCTGATATGGGGTCAAGCACCTAGCTTATACCCGATACAAAGCTAATTTGAAGTGATAAGATCTAAGTGATAGTCCATCTGATATGGGTATACGATATGCTGATTAAGGAATACACCCTAAAACATGACATGGTGATGTGGTTATACCACATGCTCGATATGGATACACGACATGAAGTAAAGAATGTGGTTTAAAGTATAATATGATAATACACACATCTTGATACCAATATAGTAGAGACACTTCAATCATGTGTAATTGATTGAGTGACATATGTTGAATGTGGTGTTAGATGATGTGAATTATTAATTATGGACTCGTTGTAACATCCCTGACCTGGGTTATGCTTTAACCCTAGATGTTTTATTTAATAAAAATAATTATATGCTTTCTTTTATCTTTTGAAAAGTAATTAAGGCTCGAGAGGAACTTATGTTTCAATTTTAGTCCTTTTGAATAATGTTGAAAAATAATGTTTTGCCTATTTTGGACGAATGTGCAAATTACCCAAGTTAAAGGGTTAACTTGCAAATGTTACATGATAAAATGTTCCTCAAGTGTTGAAGGATCATAAGAATGAGAATGACGCAGAGGTATGGCTGCCACTAGCCTGAGCACCAAGAAAGAACTTATCGAGCAATGACTGTGCATTAAAACCTAGTTTTGGTGTAATGTGCAATTTACCCAAAACCTAGGGTTCAATATGCAAAACACCAATTCTAGAGAGTCAATGTTTCTTGGTATCATTTAGAGACAAGAAAACCAGAGGGGAATCTCATTTGAATCTCTATGGAGGAGAGATAATCTTGATATTAAAATAATCAAGATTTAAGCATAATTGAAACCCGAATTCAATTTAATGCAAAAATAAATATATTAATGAAAGTGACCTTCAACCAAAAATGAGATGGTTGAATTTGTATAAGTATGTACGTCCTTGTGCCTTGCAAAGGCAACGAAATATCTAAAGTGAGTGGAGAGCCCACTCACATTAGTTAACTAAAAAGTAATATCCACTCAATTTTGGATATTATTATTATATTGATTAAAGTGCTTAATTTGTCTTCTTTTAATTCATGGATAATGAAGAGGAATTACAAGGTAGTGGATATGTCTTCGTATGGAAGGGATGGAGGGGAGTAGGTGGCACCAATTTTGGGAGTTGAAGGAATTATTTATCACTTTCTCTCTCATTGAAATTCCCTTATATACATCCCATTTTAAACCCACATGAAAGGATTTTTCCATCCCTTTTTCTTTCCTTGCTTTGGCCGTGCACAAAGGAGCTTAGGAGCAATAGGAGGACGTGCCCCAACCTGTAGGTAAGCTCCATAGTCATCTTCAACCTTTATTTCATGGTGGAAATCAAAATTCAATGTTTAATTTCTTCTTTTCTTCATTCAATCTTCAACCTTAGCCATTCATTTCACTCAAAGACTTGAGGACGAGCCTTGGGAAGTTGATGAAGCTTCATTCACCATTTAGAACATGAAGCTTGAAGCTTGGATTCAATTTTGAAGGCGGGTTATATAACTTGAACCCTTAAACATTGTTATTGATTTCATTCCTTTATCATATGTTGATTCCTCCTTTACTTTCGGATTTCCTTTTGATTGGTTGTTGAATTCACCACAAGAATCACAATGGATTTCTAAGGTTTTAATCTTGAAGATGATGACATCATCTTAAGCACACACCTCAACATAGAACATGTGCAAACAGTTTTGCTTTTTGGTGTCAAACGATCTAGATTTCCTTTTGATTGGTTGTTGAATTCACCACAAGAATCACAATGGATTTCCAAGGTTTTAAGCTTGAAGATGATGATATCATCTTAAGAACACACCTCAACATAGAACATGTGCAAACGGTTTTGCTTTTTGGTGATCAAATAGTCTCAAGACCGTTTGAGGGCAAACAGTCTCAAGACTGTTTGAGGTCAAGAGGACTCAAACCGTTTGAAGGTCAAATGTTGATGTGGTTGGATGATAATCCAATGGTTCCAATTAAATGAATTTTAAAAGGTTCCATGTATGTATGATCCACCAATTGCAAGCCCTAATCGATTGAATTGATTGAAACCCTAGTTGAGGGAATCGATTTCAAGGTTGATTGACCCAAACGGTCTCAAGACCGTTTGGAGGTCAAACGGTCTCAAGACCATTTGAGACCAAACAGTTTTAAGACCATTTGGAGGTCAATAGTTGATTTTGGTGTATGGTTGGAGATCCAAGGGCTACAATCTAATGTACTTTCAATAGTTCAATTGATGGATGGTTCAATGAGTACAAATCCTAAATCGATTTGATGTTGGAAACCTTAATTGGTCCAATCGGTTTTGAGGTGGTTTGGACCAAATGGTTTCAAGACCATTTGGACTCAAACAGTCTCAAAACTGTTTGAGATCAACCGGTCTCAAACCGTTTGAATTGTCCAATCGATTTCAATATTCAATCGGTTTCAATGTTGGGTTGTCCATTCGGTTTCAATGATAATTTGTTCAAATGATTTCATGAGTTGAGTGCCCAAATGGTTTCAAAACCGTTTGGAGGGCAAACGGTTTCAAAACCGTTTGGAGGGAAAACAGTTTCAAAACCGTTTGGAGTACAAGTAGGTCAAAACCATTTGAAGATTCAGGGTAATCAAAATCGTTTGGAGGCCTAAAGTTATGAAAGACCAATTAACCCCTTGATTGTTAATGGCATATATCAAAGTTAAATCCAGTGGTTGTACCTCTAAAGTACTTAGGTGATTAGTACCTTTAAGTGGTTAACCTTTGATGCTTATGGAAGCAATGACTTAATACACTATGTCAACTCTTCATTCAAGTTGATTCAATTTAATCAAGATTAAAGTAATTAACCTCCTAGAGAGGATGAGAGAGAGGAACTTATAAATGAGTAATAATAATGTAGTGATTAATCCTCAACACTTTCAACATGAATAAAATATGTAATTAGGGTTTGATCCATGATGATGAGATCATGAAACCCTAATCGAGGAGGTTGATGAGCTCTAACCCTAATTTAAGGTAAAGCTAGGTGAAACCCTAATCTAGGGTGATGGTGTAACTCTAATTTAGGGTAATGATATGAGAAACCCTAATTCAGGGTATTTTAATGAAAAACCCTAATTTAAGGGAATGCTTCATGAAAACCCTAATTTTGGGTAAAGCTACATGAAACCCTAATTTTAAGGGAAATGTTATAAGAAACCTTAATTCAAGGTAAGGATGTAATGTGAAACCCTGATACAGGGTAATGTGATATGAAACCCTAATCCAGGGTGATGCTATGTATTATGAAACCCTAATTTGAAAACCTAGACCTAATTTGTGTAAGGGGATGAGTAACCCTGATTGATATGAATTGGGAAACCCTAACCCTAATAAGGGTATAAGTGGTGTTACTTTATATAGCATGGTGCTAAAATGTAATTGATATAACTGTTATCAAGTGTACTAACCATGCGGGTATCATGAGATGATGAGCATAGCCAGGTATGAGCTATGATGTTTCATTTATTATTGTTAATGGGCCTTGTGAGCCATAACATGCTTTGTTGCCTAGTGAGAGGTAACAAGAGATGAAATCGGCTTTGTGAGCCATGTGAGATGCTTGTGTAGCAAGTATCATGTTTACCTTGGTCAGACGACCTGAAGGTATTAGTTACCTGATAAATGGTAACAATTGTCCTATGTTGAACTAAGGGTTTGAATACCCATTTTCTATAATCATAATGATGAGTTTATTAAGGGATGAGAATACCCCTAATGAGATGAGGGATTGAGATCCCAATGCTTTATTAAAGGTTTGAACAGTACTTGATGGAAGTATGACACATTCTTTCTAGCAACAAATATAATAACCGATGTTTGGAAACTTGTTGATGCTAAAAGAATATGGTAATACACTTAATTAATCAAGTGATATCATATAATGTAGTTGCCCTGACCACAGATCCATCAGTGTCAGAATTTTCTGAACGGTGAAACGAATTAAACTCGGAGCGCATATTTTTGAATATGTCGGGGTAATTGGGCAATTATATCCTCATGCCCCATAGGAATGGCTACATGCTATATCCTATGTACGGGATTGGTTATGGGCCATACCCCAGTATGAGTATGGCTACAGGCCATGACTCCATGATATGATACCAGGCATTGGCTACGGGCCATAACACTGAAGAGAGTATATGCTGCAGGTTATAACTATATAGCGAAGATGCCGAAATACCATGGCAAGCTAATTGTAGTTTGACACATGATGTCTCTGCCGAATAATCTTATACTGACCAAGAAGGATGAGGTCTTGGAGTCCAACTCTTCCATTGACCTTGTGTGGTACCGATGCTTTCCGTAATCGTGGTCGGTTGGAGTATGAGCGGTATACCTCATCTTCTCAGGGCTTAAGTATGATTGTAAAATGTAATCAGCCGTGTAGCGTATTTGCTTAAGGTTGAAATACGAGAATCATTGGTTGATGTTATCTTGCTTAGCATATCCTAGATGGATAAGTGTTATACATGTTCTTCATATTTCTTATAAATAAATAATATGCTGTTGCATCAGTCATAGCTGAAATGCTTTGAAAATAAATATTGCTCTAATCTGATTAGACAATGAATTATCTGCTGTTAAAAATTTATGATTCCTCTATTCAGTTTTATCTTATTAAAATGCAATAATAATGTTTTGGTGGAGAGTTATATCTCTCACTGGGACATGGGTCTCACTCCGCCGGTCACCAACACTTTTTAGGTAGACGCAGAGGAAGAGGCAGAAACCCTACAACAGGGGAAGAGCAGCAGCAGCAGTAGGGACAACAATGAATTCTTAGGTGGAGACACTGGCTGTCATGTCTTATATATAGAGTCCTATGTGTCGTCTATGTTCTCTCAGGTCCTCGGAGTCAGTAGTTAGTTTAACGAATCGATCTGATATTTTGGCTTGATGCCTCAATGTTTTTATGCTGCTTGTGTATAGTTTTAAACAAGGTAGTTGATGCTTGTAATCCTCGAGAAGGAATGGTACAAGATATGTACTTGTGAACCAGAATGTAATTGAATTACTTTGGTTCTTTTTGAATGAGTTTTCCAGTGTATGGATCTCTTTGTAAATGGTTTTAATTTTTAGTGATTTTTAGTAATCCACTGCTAATGATCATTTCCGCCTAGTGAATGATGTTTTTGTTCGATCGGTGTATCACAATTTAGTGGTATCAGAGCTCTAGGTTTGTTGAGTCTACAGAGACATAGGATTAAGGTTGTTGAGTCTGTTCTAGTATCTTCTAGTTTATCTGATAGTGACTTCTGCTCATATAGGAGGAGAAGAAGAACTTGAAGATGTCTGGATGACACGAAGAACATGCTGCTGAGAGCAGCATTGCTGCACCAGGAGGAGGTGCAAGGGACCATGCTAGGGAGGAAATGGCACCTAAACATCCCCAGTTTGACCCATCCATGATAGAGAACCCAACTTTCCATACTCTGTTTGGGCAGTTCATGACAACCATGACGCATATGGCGGACAAGATGCCACCACCTGCACCTAGGGCACCAACCCATAATGAGGGACAGGGAGCTGGCAAGACTTTTGAGAGGCTTCGCCGGGTAGGAGCCACAGAGTATGCTGGTACAGTTGACCCAACAAATGTTGACTTATGGTTAACTGAGCTGGAGAAGGCTTTTAGAATCCTCAATATCCCGGAAGCCAAAAAGGTGAGACATGCAGTGTACCTTTTAAAAGGGAGTGCTGGCCACTGATGGACAATAGAAGAGGGCAAGAGGCCAGGTGTCGAGGTCGGATGGGAAGAATTCTGACGAGAATTCATCACTAGATACTTCCCCAAGACTTACCTAGATGAAAAGATATCTCAGTTTGAGAAGATAAGACAAGGACCGATGAACATTAGCGAGTATGAGGATAAGTTCATGGAGCTTTTGCGGTTCTGTCTGCATATGGAAGCTATTGATGAGGAAAGAATTCGACATTTTGAGAAGGGGTTGAATGCTGAATTGACCACTCCTGCGTCTTCTTTGGAGAACAGGGAGAGGTTTGCCACATTTTTGGAGTCCGTCAGACGGATAGAGAGGTCTGTAATCGAGAAGTGACAGATCAGTGGTAAGAAGGTGTACACTCAGTTTCAAGGACAAAGGTCTGAGGGCTTTAAGAAGCCAAGGTTTTCTGCACCGGCAGCACCATCAAGATTCAATACCCAGACACAATGGACGTCAAGTAGGGGTAGGATCCGTAGTTTTGTTCCAAATAGAGCCCCCAACACAACATCAACATCAGTGACTGGACCTCATAGACCCTATCGTGAGACCATGATCTATCATCAGTGCAGACAAGTGGGACATCTGGTAAGGGATTGTCCAGTCGGGAACACAATGGCGACTCAACCCCAGAGGCAGAGTCAGAAAGGCTCTCAGAGGAGGCAGTTTTCAAGTGGTACTCGAGGGTGTGGGAAGGCATCCCAAGCTGGTTCGTCGGCACCCAAAAACCAAGCATCGGGTCAACAGCAAGCAACAACTAGATTCTATGCGATGAATCAACATGAAGCAGTAGTTAACCCACGGGTTGTGACAGGTCAGATGGAACTGTTTTATTCTGATATGTCTTCATCCTGCTTCATATCTATTTTAATTGATCGGGGTGCTATGCATTCCTTTATCACTAGAAGAGTGATCCTTGACTGCAATATGACTGTTAGTCATAGAGCAGATAGTTTGTTGTTAGAAACCCCTTTGTTGGGATCTGTAGTGTTGCGGGAGGTGTGTTCTCCTTGTATTCTTTCTTTTTTTGAACATCACATTCAGGTGGATCTTATCCCACTTGAGATGCATGGGTTTGATATAATTTTTGGAATGGACACCCTAGAAAAGTATAGGGTTGTCTTGGATTGTGAGTCCAAGCAAGCTGTGTTCACAGATGATGGTGACACATGGATCTTCCAGGGAGATAGAAGGATTCTTCCAACCTATCTTGTGTCATCTATGGTAGTTGAGAAGCTAATGAGATAAGGATGCTTTGCATTCTTGGCACATGTGGTAGACACCACAATGGAGAGCCCTAATATTTCTAAAGTTTTGGTATTTAGGGAGTTTGAAGATGTGTTCCCTGAGGAACTACCAGGTATTCCTCCGCCCCGAGAGATTGATTTGAGATTAATCTAATCTCGGGCACGCAACCTATAGCACAAACACCATATAGAATGGAACCTGCTGAGATGGCAGAGCTCAAGAAATAGCTGTAGGATTTGCTTGAGAAAGGTTTTATCCGACCGAGTACTTCACCATGGGGTGCTCCAGTTATCTTTGTTAAGAAGAAGATGGTTCTATGTGATTATGCATCAACTATAGGCAGTTAAATAAGGTAACTATAAAGAATAAGTATCCTCTGCCAAGGATCGATGACTTGTTTGATCAATTGCATGGTGCAACTATCTTCTCTAAGATAGATCTGAGGTCGAGATATCATCAGTTGCGTATCAAGGAGAGTGACATATCTAAGTCTGCCTTTAGGACAAAGTATGGTCACTATGAGTTCATAGTTATGTCGTATGGACTAACTAATGCACCAGCTACATTCATGGAACTCATGAATAGAATTTTCCGGCCTTTTCTTGATCAGTTCATAGTAGTCTTCATAGTTGACATCTTGATATACAGCAGAGATGCTCAACAACATGAGCAGCACCTCCGTCAGGCTTTAACTTTGGTAAGAGAACATAAGCTGTATGCTAAGTTTAGCAAGTGTGAGTTCTGGTTACTAGAGGTTTCTTTTCTAGGACATGTAATATCTGCCTCAGGTATCCGTGTTGATCCTAAGAAGGTGGAATCTATTCTGCAGTGGGAACAACCAAAAACACCGACAGAGATTCGTAGTTTTCTTGGACTGGCAGGCTACTACAGGAGGTTCATTAAGAACTTTAGTTCTATAGCTTTACCCCTAACCAAGTTGACCAGGGAGGAGGTTCCTTTTGTCTGGAATGACAAGTGTAACATCCCTTACCTGGGTTATGCTTAAACCTAGATGTTTTTCTCAATAAAGTTGATTATATGCTTTCTCTTATCTCTTGAAAAGTAATTAAGGCTCAAGAGGAACTTATATTTCAATTTTAGTCCTTTTTTAATAATGTTGAAATAATGTTTTACTTGTTTTGGGCTAAAGTGCAAATTACCCAAGTTGAGTGGTTAAATTGGAAATGTTACATGGTGAAATGTTCCTCTAGTATTGAAGCATCATAGGAATGAGAATGATGCAGATGTATGGCTTGTAGGGGCCTGAATAACAAGAAAGACCCCGTTGAGCAATGTTTACGCATTAAAACCTAGTTTTGGTATAATGTGCAATTTACCCAAAATATAGGGTTCAATATGAAAAATACCACTTCAAGAGGGTCCCTCATGATTCTTGGCATCATTTAGAGAAAATAATTTGAGAGGGGCGCCTCATTTGAATCATTTTGAAAGAAAGAGAATCTTGATATTAAAATAATTAAGATTTAAACATAATTGGAACTTTACTTCAAATTAATGCAAAAATAAATATGTTAATCGAAGTGCCCTTCAACCAAAATGGTAATGGTTTAATTTATATAAGGTTGGACGAGCATGTGCCTTGCAAAGGCATGAAAATATCTAAGTGAGTGGAGAACCCACTCACATTAGTTAAATCAAAAGTAATATCCACTAAAAATGGGATATTAGTATTATATGATTTAAGGTGCTTAATTTGATTTTCCTTAATTAATGGGTAATGAATAGGAATTAGAAGGAGGGGAAGATGGATTTGCATGCAAGGAATTGACGGGGGAGAGGTGGCACCAATTTTGGAATTAAAAGGATTTTATAAAATATTTTCTCTCATTGAATTTCTTATAAAAACACCTTTTACAACTCAATTGAGAGGCTTTTTCAAAACCACTTCCACTCTTTGCTTGCAAAACGACCAAGGGAGCTTTGGAGGATCAGGAGGACAACCCCCAACCTGTTGGTAAGCTCCATGACCTCTTTTCACCTTGATTCCATGGTGGAAGTCAAAAATCAATGCATGATTTCTTCTTATCTCCATTCCATCTTCAATTCTAGCCATTCCTTTTCACTCAAATCTTAAGGATGAGCTTGGGATAGTGGAAGTTGTTTATTTCACCATTAAATACGTGGAGGTTGAAGCTTTGAAGCTCAATTGAAGGTGGTTTATATTACTTGAACCCTTGAATGTTATTATTGATTTCATACCTCTATCAATTGTTGATCCTTTCTTCATTCTCGAAATTTTATTTGATTGATTGATGAAATCACCATGAAAATCACAGAAAGCTTCGTGGGTTTATAGCTTTATGATGATGACATCATCATAAGCACACACCTCTACAAATATCTATTGTAAACGGTTTCAAAATTTGAGTCCAATCGGTTTCAATAAAGTTAGCCAAACGGTTTCATCAAACCGTTTGAAACCAAACGGTTTCAAAACCATTTGGAATAGTTGACCATAGTTGACCGTTTGGAGTTCATATGCTGAAGTTGATGGTTGATGACCCATTGAATCCAATTGATTGGTTTCAAAGGGTTCATCAGTTAAAGGCCCATCAAGTATCAAACCCTAATTGGGTTGAGTGCTGAAATTCTCAATTAAAGGATTTAATTTTTGGGCTGACTAACCCAAACGGTCTCAAGACATTTGGAGGTCAACCCAAATGGTCTCAAGACCATTTAGAGGTCAACCAAGACCGTTTGGAAACCTATGGTTGAGTATGATTGGATGGTTGAAGATCCAATGATTTCAAATTGAAATACAATCAATAACTCAATTGGTGATCGATTCAATGATGCAAACCCTAATTGAATTTCACAAATTTCAATGATGGGATGAGTCAAACGGTCTCAAGACCGTTTGGAGGTCATCCAAACGACCTCAAGACCGTTTGAGGTTAGGTCATGTTATATTTTGATGATGATCCAATGATTTCAATTGAATTAGTTCCACAATGTCAACCATTGATGGTTCCTCGATTTCAAAATCCTAATTGATGGTTTCTTGATTATAAACCCTAGTTCAATTGGGTTCAAAACCCTAATTGAAGGTCCAATTCAAGGGTGATTCAATGGTTCAATTGAAGAATTAATCAGTGGTTCAATTGATAGATGGTTCAATGATTGAAATCCTGAATTGATAAAGTGATGGAAGATCTTTTTGGTCCATTTGGTTTTGAGAAAGTGTGGACCAAACAGGCTTAAGACCGTTTGAGTCCAAACGGTCTCAAGACCATTTGGGATCAAATGGTCTCAAGACCATTTGGGACCAAACGGTCTCAAACCGTTTGGAGACCCAAGTTCATCCGGTTTCAAAATGTGTTGTCTAAACAGTTTTATATGTCCAATTGGTTTCAACTTGATTTGGCTAAACAGTTTCAAACCGATTGAATGGCCAATGTAATCAAGACCGTTTGGAGGTCTAAACGGTCTTAGACTGTTTGGAGGTTATTTTAGTAAGATCGTTTGGAGTCTAATTGGTCAAGATCATTTGGGGTCTAAGTGACCAAGACTATTTGGGATTTAATTAATCAAAACTGTTTGGATGTCTAAAGTGATTGAAGGTCAATCAACTACTTGATTATTTATGATAAAAATCAATGATGATTACAATGATTGTACCTTTAAGGTACTAGAGTGATTGGTACCCTTAGTGGGGTTAACCTTTGATGCATATTAATGCAATAGCCCAATACATTATGATAACCCTAATTACATGTATTTGTATAAAGAATAGACTCAATTTTGTTAAGATTGGAGTGGAGAACATCCTAGAGAGGATGAGAAAGGGAAATTCATACATGTATAATAATCATGTAGCAATCAAGCCCAACACATTCAAAATGAATGGGATATATAATTAGGGTATGACTCTTGATAAGGAGATCATAAAACCCTAATTGAGTTGATTGATGAACTTAAACCCTAATTTAGGGCAATACCGAGTGAAACCCTAATCTAGGGGAATGATGTGACCCTAATATAGGATAATGACATGAGAAACCCTAATTCAGGGCAATTCTGAGTGAAACCCTAATTCAGGGTAATGATGTGTAAATCCCTAATATAGGGTGATGAATGTGATACCAAACCCTAATCCAGGGTGATGTTATGTAATGTTACAATAAACCCTAATTTGGGTAAAAGGACATGATAAACCCTAATCTGATGTGAATAGTGCATCCTAACCCTAAATTGGGTAATAGGATATAATAAACCCTAATACAGGGTAATGCTATGTGAAACCCTAATACGGGGTAATGCTATGTGAAACCCTAACACAAGGTAATGCTATGTGAAACCCTAACACAAGGTAATGCTATGTGAAACCCTAATACATGGTGATGCTATGTGAAGTCCTAACACAGAGTGATCCTATGTGAAGCTCAAATATAGAGTGATGAGTTATGAATGTAATAAGAAAACCCTTGTATTGCATGGTACTCATATATAATGGATATAATTGTTATCATGAGTACTAATCATGCGGGTATGTTGAGATGATGAGCATAGCCAGGTATGGGCTATGATGCTATGTATATTGAAAATGTTTTATAGGCCTTATAAGCCTTCATATGCTTAGTTGCTTAGTGAGAGGTAACCTAAAATTAATGAGCCCTGTGTTCCATATGATGTTTTAATTATTGAAATTGTTTATGGGCTTCATAAGCCATAATATGCCTTGTTGCCTATTAAGGGGTAACAAGAGGTGATATGAACCTTGTGAACTATGTGGAATGCTTGTGTAGCAAGAATCATGATTACCTTGGTCAGATCACCTGAAGGTATTAAGTTACCTGATAAGTGGTAACAAGTATTCTATGATGAATTGAGGGCCTGAATACCCATATTCTATAATCAAGATGATGAACTTGTTAAGAAATAAAAAATGTACCTGATGAGATGAGGGATTAGGATCCCAATACTTCATTAAAAGTGTATGGCTACAAGCCATGACTCCACAATACAATACCAGACATTAGCTGTGTGATCTAAGCCTGAAGTGAGAATATGTTACAGCTATAACTCAATAGCAAAGATGTCAATATACCATGGCAAGATAATTATAGTTTGATACGTGATATCTATGCCATATAATCTTATACTGACCTAGAAGGTTGATGTTACTCTTCTTAGCATATCCTAGAAGGATAAATGTTATACATGTGCTTTAATTCCTCACTAAATAAGTATCATGCTGACTTATCAAGTTATAGCTGAAATGCTCAGAATAAGAATACTGCTCTAATCTATTTAGACATTGATCTATCTGCTGTTAAATATATAATTTCTCTGCTCAGTGTTAATTCAATAACTACAATAATAATGTTTTGGTGGAGAGTTATATCTCTTGCTGGGGCAAATTGCAATTGTCTTACCCCCGTGGGATCCACATTTTAGGTGGACATGGATGAGGAGGCAGGAACCCTTCAGTAGGTGAAGGACAACATCAACACCAGGAATAGTAGTGAATTCTCAGGTGGAGACACTGGCTATCAAGTTTTGTATATGTGTGAATAGAGTCCTATGTGTTGTCTCTATACTCTCAGGTCCTCAGAGTCCGTAGTTTGTTTTAATGAATCGATATGAGATTTTGGCTTGATGCCTCAATGTTCTTATGCTGTCTGTATACAGTTTAATAGAACAATTGATGTTGTAATCATTGAGATGAGATGATACATGATATGTACTAGTGAAATAGAATGAAATCAAATTACTTTGGTTCTTTTTGAAAGAGTTGTCCTTTGTGGATCTCTTTGAAAAAGGTTTTAATTTTTAGTGATTTTCAGTAATCCGCTACTAACGAACGCTTTCGCTTAAGTAAATTATGTTTTTGTGATTAGTGTGTCACAATTTAATGGTATCAGAGCTCTAGGTTCGTTGAGTCTACAGAGTCATAGGATTAAGGTTGTTGAGTCTGTTCTAAGTGTTTTCTAGTTTATCTGATAGTATCTTATGCTCACATAGGAGAAGAAGAACTTGAAGATGTCTGGATCACATGAAGAACATGCTGCTGAGAGCAACATTGCTGCACCTGGAGGAGGTGCAAGGGATCAAGCTAGGGAGGATCCAGTACCTGAACATCTCTAGTTTGACCCAACTATGATAGAGAATCCAGCCTTTCATACCTTATTCTGCCAGTTTATGACGACTATAACACACATGGCTGATAGGATGCCACCACCTGCACCTAGGGCTTCAGCCCACCATGATGGATATGGAGCCGACAAGACTTTTGAGAGACTTCGCCGTGTTGGAGCCATAGATTATGTTGGTACAGCTGATCTAGCAGATGATGATTTGTGGCTGAAGGAGCTGGAGAAGGCTTTCAGGATCCTTGAAATTCCTCAATCCGAGAAGGTAAGACATGCAGTGTACCTCCTAAAAGGGAGTGCTGGTCACTGGTGGATTATAGAAGAAGACAAGAGGCCAGGTGAAGAAGTTGGATGGGAGGTATTCCAATGAGAATTCGTCAGTAGATACTTCCCTAAGACGTATCTAGATGAGAAGATCTCTCAATTTGAGAGGATCATACAAGGGCAGATGAACATTAGTGAGTATGAAGATAAGTTCATGGAGCTTTTGCAGTTTTGTCAGCATATGGCAGTTAATGATGAGGAAAGAGTTCGGCGTTTTGAGAAGGGGTTGAACGCTAAACTGACCAATCCTGTGTCTGCTTTAGAGAATAGGGAGATGTTTTCCACTTTTGTGGAGTCGGTAAGAAGGATAGAAAGGTCTGAAATTGAGAAATGATAGACCAATGGTAAGAAGGTGTACACTCAGTTTCAAGGACAATGATCCGAAAGTTTTAAGAAGCTGCAATTTTCTACATCGGCAACACCATTGATATTCAATACCCAGACGTAATGGACGTCAAGTAGGGGTAGGGACTGTAGTATTGCTCCAAGTAGAGCCCCCGAAATAGCATCAACATCGGTGACCGGATCTCACAGACCCTATTTTGCGACCAGGGTCTGTTACCAATGTAGACAACCGGGACATCTAGCAAAGGATTGTCTAGACGGGAATTCAATGGTGACTCAACCCCATAGGCAGAGTCAGCAAGGCTCACAAAGGAGGCAGTTTTCTAGTAACACTAGAGGACGTGGGACAAGCGTCCCAAGCTGGTTCATCAACACCCAACAATCGAGCATAGGGTCAACAACAAGCAACTGTGAGGTTCTATGCAATGAATCAATCTGATGCAATAGTCAACCCTCGGGTTGTGACAGGTCAGATGAAATAGATTCATTATGATATTTCATTTCATGATTCTATGTGTTAAAAATAAGAAAGTAGTTGTTTTGAGCTTCCTTTGATTAGTCCTATAAGGATACAAGGAAGATGAGGATTTATATTTTGTTCAGTATTCTTTTAAATGTTTTATAATTTCCCTTATCTGTGTGAGAAAGGAAGAGGTATACATGTGGTACCTGGAGGATGTCTAGGAATGTTAAATCATGTGATGATGATGATACAAAAAGTAAGGAACATAATAGTACATAAAGTGCATACCACCTAATCTCAGTACTTGTATACCCTGGCCAGGTATATAATTATTGGGGATAGGGTAAGTATGGAACTCTTAGATTGTTATCCTTATGATTACTCTGATCAAGTAGTCATTCTGAGACAATCTAATGAGTATAATGAAACTGAAAATATGGTATGGATAATTGCATCACATCCAAAGTATGAGAAAGAGGAATCTGAGATAAATTCAGATCAATCTGTGTGCATGAGAAAGAAAAAGAATATGATCCTCATGAAATAAGAATAAGAACAAGGGAGATGATCCTTGTCTGATAAAGCATGTGTGAATAACAAAGATCTTTTCCCATGATGTGGAAATAGGAAATGTGATAAAACCACAAAATGTTCATGAACTAGAAAGGGATTGCTAAGTGAACTTTCCCAATTATATAGGGATTGCTAAGTGAACTTTCCCAACTATGAAGGGATTGCCAAGTGAACTTTCCCAACTATGAAGGTATTGCTAAGTGAACTTTCCCAACTATAAAGGGATTGCTAAGTGAACTTTCCCAACTAATTAGGGATTGCTAAGTGAACTTTCCCAACTAATTAGGGATTGCTAAGTGAACTTTCCCAACTAATTAGGGATTGCTAGGTGAACTTTCCCAACTATATAGGGATTGCTAAGTGAACTTTCCCAACTATGAAGGGATTGCTAAGTTAACTTTCCCAACTATGAAGGGATTGCTAAATGAACTTTCCCAACTATAAAGGGATTGCTAAGTGAACTTTCCCAACTATGAAGGGATTGCTAAGTGAACTTTTCCAATTACCTAGGGATTGCTGAGTGAACTTTCCCAATTACATAGGGATTGCTGAGTGAACTTTCCCAATAACATAGGGATTGCTAAGTGAACTTTCCCAATTACATAGCGATTGCTAAGTGAACTTTCCCAATAACATAGGGATTGCTAAGTGAACTTTCCCAATTACATAGGGATTGCTAAGTGAACTTTCCCAGCCACATAGGGTTTGTTAAGTGAACTTTCCCAAACAAATAAAGGATTGCTGAGTGGATTACCTCTGTTAAATATATATGTTTCCTCTTTGATGAACAACCTTGGTTAATGATAGGGGTATGTTCCTTTATGTTTCTTCCTTTCATTAACATGACAATCAAGTAAGTAGTATGACTTTTGATGTACATGGATTAGAAATAATCCGCTGACGTATACTTAGAAAAGTATCAGTTTGCTTTGGACTTTGGTTCCAAGATAATGATATATGGAACAAGCAATGTCCTAAAATAAAATAAATACCTTGTGCATGTATACCTTTGGTGGTAACAGTAGAGAAATGAATATGATAAAAATGAGATGTGTTCTCAACACATATGATGAATACCAAAGTAAGGATTATGGTACTTGAGAAATAATAGATGATTTATGTTGGTTACCTATATTGGCCAACTGTGAAATCAATCTAGTTACATAAAATAATATGGACATCATATGTTAGGGGTTTATGCTCTGCATAAACATAAACATTGATAAGGTTGAACTAATGGAAGGAACAATTGTAATTGGTGGAAAAGTTTATCAAGCTAAAAATATTTCCTTAGAATAACCCTGTGTGGAAGAACATTGTGTGGATTAAAGATCTATGGTATCTCCATGACATTAAGATGTTATGTGGAGACTTGATGGTATGATAAATGAATAAAATATGTCTCTCCTTTTCCTGGGATTTCGGGGACAAAATTCTTGTTAGGGGTTTATAATTTGTAACATCCCTGACCTGAGTTATGCTTAAACCTAGATGTTTTTCTTAATAAAGTTGATTATATTCTTTCTCTTATCTCTTGAAAAGTAATTAAGGCTCAAGAGGAACTTATATTTCAATTTTAGTCCTTTTTGAATAATGTTGAAATAATGTTTTACTTATTTTGGGCTAAAGTGCAAATTACCCAAGTTGAGGGGTTAAATTGCAAATGTTACATGGTGAAATGTTCCTCTAGTATTGAAACATCATAGGAATGAGAATGACGCAGAGGTATGGCTTGTAGGGGCCTGAATAACAAGAAAGAGCATGTTGAGCAATGTTTGTGCATTAAAACCTAGTTTTGGTGTAATGTGCAATTTACCCAAAATCTAGGGTTCAATATGCAAAATACCACTTCAAGAGGGTCCCTCATGATTCTTGGCATCATCAGTACTACAAAAACAACATTCAACGTCACTTAGAGGCCTCCGTTTTTTAATAAAACTGGCGCTGTTAACATTAAACGTCGGTTAATAAGGACATCTGACGTCTGTATTTGAAGACCAGCCAGACACGAGTATCGCTTTTCATTTAGTGTCGGTTGAAGAAAAGAAACCGACACCTAAAATGGCCCGCAAAATCCAAAATTTTCACGCAAAAAAAAATTGCGCGAAAGTATCAGATACAACGTCGGTGTTTTACCTAATAACCGACACTGAATAAAGATAAAATTTGCGCCAAAAGTTCCAATATGGGCGTCGGTTGTCGTAGCATAACCGATGTGATAAGTCCAATTGGACATCGGTTTGTTACTATCAACCGACGACTATGGTCATTTATCGAGAACAATTTTTCTAATCGGCATATGTATATGGACGTCGGTTTTTGTCTAGTAAAAACCGATGACTATCATTGAGAATATGTGTCGGTGTGTTTGTAGAACCGACACCTTTAGTTTTAGGTGTCAATTTTAGTTAAGAACCGACACCCATTGTTAACTTAACACCCGCGCGAGCCCGACTCTTCGCCTTTCTCTATTTCATTCATTCTCGCGCTACTCTAGGGTTTGGTCCGATGATTTCTCCTCTGCCGCCGGTTGCTCCGGCCACGCGCTGCTCCGCTCGCTTGCTGGTCCTCTACCCACCTCCGCCACCTCTTTCCCTCTGCCCCCAGCTCTCTGCTCCGGTGGCCTTCTCTCCTACTCCAGCGACCTGCTCTTCCCGCACCGCCGACCTTCTCTCCTGCTCTGACATGCTGCTCTCCCCGCACCGCCGCCGCTCGCTACTGCTACTCTCCCCGCTGACGCCGTCGAAGGTACCTACTCTGCTCTTCTTCCTCCTCTTCTTCCTCCACCCTCAAGTAGGTGCCCTGCTATATGAAATCATAGGTTGGCACGGCCGTGCTGGGCAGCACAACCGTGTTGGTAGCACGGCCGTGCTACATATCACGGTCGTGTTGGCTGATTTTGTGCTATATTCTCAATTATAATCGTATAGCTACATTTGTGTGTAATGATTGTCTTGATGATGAACATGCATCTACATTTGTGTGTATTTTTACAATACCTTTCTCTTGTTCCAATTGTTGGACAATTCTTCTAAAATTATTCTTATAATTTTGAATCGGGTAAATGAACACCTACTATTGTGCCTGAATTATGCCATGTATGCCTGTACAAAGTGAATCTTATCGCTCTAATTGTGAATTATTGCATGTTTGAAACTGTTGAATTCTTGATTTATTATTTAATAATGCTCTAATTGTGAGTGATGCAATGTAAGTGAGAAAATACATGTAGTGGATATGTACTCATTAGCTTAGAAACCCATCCAAGATTTACTCATTAGGAGTAAATCTTGGATAGTCCCCAGTTTGGGACTGTTCTTGAACACCTAATCTCACTTAGGATGTAAGTGTATAATGTGTATTGTGTTTTCAAGAAAATTTCATCAACATTTCCCCATTTGTTCTCTGAGTACATATGTACTTGGAGAATAGCGGGGAAATGCTGCCGAAATTTTCTTGAAAACCCAATACACATTATACACTTACTAGTGAGACTAGGTGTTCAAGAACGGGATAGGTGGTACACATTTATTATATATAAGAATGACAACACATGTATTTGTTGGCCTAGAAACGCATCCAAGATTTACTCATTAGGAGTAAATCTAGGATAGTCCCTGGTTTGGGACTGTTCTTGAATACCCAATCTCACTTAGGATGTAAGTGTATAATGTGTATTGGGTTTTCAAGAAAATTTCGACAACATTTCCCCATTTGTTCTCTAAGTACATATGTACTTGGAGAATAGCGGGGAAATGCTGCTGAAATTTTCTTGAAAACCCAATACACATTATACACTTACTGGTGAGATTAGGTGTTCAAGAATGGGATAGGTGGTACACATTTATTATATATAAGAATGACAACACATGTATTTGTTGGCCTAAAGTTTTAACCATGCAAAAACTATAATCTGTTAACCCTAGACCGTAATATTGTTGTAATATATATTTGTTTTCTCTTTGATCATAGAATGGATAGATCATGGATGTCCATTCACAATCGCTGCACCCAAGAGTTTATTTCTGGTCTTGACCAGTTTATTAGATTTGCCGAGGAACATAGGAAACAACCTGGAGATAGGTTCTACTGTCCATGTAGGCATTGCGGTAACAACTTAAAAGTCAGCACTGGTGACGAAATCAAAAGTCATGTCATGTGCAACGAGATTATACAAGGCTATACAGAATGGCACTGGCATGGAGATATTTCAAACCCGAAACCAGTGGATGTCGATAGCAGTGCTTGTGTGGAAGAAGAAATTGCCTTTGATAATGTAGATTTTAATGAACTGGTTCCAGTAGACATCGTTGATGCGATGCTGGATACTTGTGGGGTAGAGCACACCGATCCACCTCCCATTTTTAGAAACATTGTGCATGATGCTGAGATATCATTATACACAGGTTGTACTAAGTTTATGAAGCTTAGCGCTGTGTTGAGATTGTATAAGCTAAAAGCTAACAATAGATGGAGCGACAAAAGCTTCACGCCATTGTTGTCTTTGTTGAAAGAAATGCTTCCTGAAGGAAATGAGCTGCCAATCTCAACATACAAGGTAAAGAAATTGTTGTGCCCAATGGGAATGGATGCCAAGAAGATACACACATACCCGAATGATTGTGTATTATTTCAAAAGGACTATGTGGATTTGAAAGATTGTCCAAAATGTGGTGCGTCATGGTGTAAAATTTATGACTTCGGGGGAGTCCAAAACTGGTTCTCCTGCCAAGGTGATGTGGTATCTACCTATAATATCACAGTTTCAACACTTGTTTGCCAATCCGATAGATGCGAAGAATTTGAGGTGGCATGCAGATGTTAAGAAAAATAATGATGGGATCCTACGACATGCGTCTGATTCCCCACAGTGGAAGAAGATTAATCTATTGTACCCTGAATTTGGTGAAGAAGTCAGGAATCTAAGACTTGGGCTTTGTACAGATGGGATGAATCCGTACGGGACATTGAGCAGCCAACATAGCACTTGGCCAGTCATGCTTGTTATATACAATCTTTCTCCCTGGCTGTGTATGAAAAATAAGTACATAATGCTGTCATTGTTGATATCGGGCCCTAAACAACCTGGAAATGATATCGATGTTTATCTTGAACCTCTGATTGATGAATTAAAGAAACTCTGGGGTGAAGCTGTGATGACCTATGATGCTTCACAAAGAGAGACATTTCGTTTGCATGCTATGTTGTTTTGCACTATTAATGACTTTCCAGCATATGGGAATTTGTCTAGATATAATGTCAAAGGAGCTAAGCGTGTCCTATATGTGAAGAGAACACTGATTCAACAAGACTAAAATATGGCGGTAAGACTGTATATCTCGGTCATCAAAGGTTTCTTACAAAATTCCATCCGTATCGTAGGAAGCACAAAGCATTCAATGGATTGAATGAGGAACATAGTGCACCTAAACCTATACCAGGGGAGCTTGTTTATGAAAGAGTAAAAGACTTTGTCAATGAATTTGGTAAGAGATCACAATGTATGGCCACACGAAGTGACAAATCTTTATTCAAGAAGAAGTCAATATTTTGGGATCTTCCTTATTAGAGTTCTTTGACAGTCAGACATTGTATCGATGTCATGCACGTTGAGAAAAATGTCTGTGATAGTGTCATTAGTACTTTGTTGAATATACCAGGTAAGACTAAAGATGGGATAAAATCTAGACTGGACCTACATGAAATGGGAATAAGGTCAGAATTAAAAGAATTACATGAAATGGGAAATCAGAGAACATACTTACCGCCCGCTTGTTACACATTGTCTAGAAAGGAGAAGAAAGCTTTTTGTGAATGTTTGGTAAATGTTAAGGTGCCACAGGGTTACTCATCCAACATTCGTAGATTGGTATCAATGAAAGATCTGAAGTTGATAGGTCTTAAATCTCATGATTGTCACATTCTAATGCAACAAATATTGCCTGTGGCAATTCGATCTATATTGCCGAAGCATGTAAGGTTTGCAATCACCATACTTTGTTTCTTTTTCAACAGTATGTGTAGCAAAGTTATTGACCCTAATACTCTCGATAATTTGCAAAGAGAAGTGGTTGTTACCCTATGTCAGCTTGAGATGTATTTTCCTCCGTCGTTCTTTGATATCATGGTACATCTTGTTGTCCACTTGTCTAGGGAAGTGAAAATGTTGGGACCAATTTTATTGCATTGGATGTATCCCTTTGAACGATACATGAGCATTTTTAAAAGTGATGTTCAAAACCGTTATCGGCCTGAAGGGAGTATTATTGAGGGTTATGTGGCGAGAGAGGTTATGGATTTTTGCAATGACTTTCTCAGTTGTAATGACACTCCTGGTAATGACAAGAATATGGAGGAGCAATTTGGCAAAGGAATTTTGGGATCACGGGTGAAAGTAATCCACCGTGAGCAGTTGGAACAAGGTCACTTGTATATTTTACACAACATGGATGAAGTGAGTGTTTATATCGAGGAACATACCAATTTCATCAAAATACAATATCCTCGAGCCAATACAATGTGGCTTGCTAGAGAGCATAACAAGACATTTATTAAGTGGTTTGAAGATAAAGTCTTACATCAACTATCTCAAACACCAGATGATATTACTGAAACTGTCAAATGCCTCGCCTTTAAACCAAAATTGAATGTTATGTCTTATGAAGGGTGTGACATTAATGGATTCACATATTACACAAAGAGCCAAGATGATAAGAGTGTCGTCCAAAATAGTGGGGTCACCCTTCAAGCGTTGACTATGTTTTTTGCAAGTGCAAAGGATAAGAGTCCACATGAAGCTAAAATGTCATATTATGGTGTCATTGAAGACATATGGGAGTTTGACTACATAGATTTCATAATTCTGCTCTTCAAATGTAATTGGGTTGATAACACCAAAGGAGTTATAGTGGATGAATTGGGTTTCACTTTCATGAACTTTGAAAAGATTGGCGAGAAGGGTGAACCATTCATATTGACATCACAGGAGAAACAAGTATTTTATATCGATGATCCTGCAAATGATAAATGGTCGGTTGTTCTTCATTGTAAAAGACAGTTCATTGAAGATCCTATAGATGAAGAAGAGTACTATGATAAGTATGATGACTCCAGTCCATTCTCAGTTGGGTTGCCAACACCAGCAAATATTGAAGCTAATGATGACTTGTATATGTGCGGAGATCACAATGAAGGATTGTTAATTGATAAAAACTCGCAATATTAGAGGCATGCTTATATTTTTTTATATGTTTTATTTTTCTGAATGTGAACTTTACAATGTGAATTACTTTACAATGTGAATGTGAACTTTACAATGTGAGCTTTACAATGTGAATTACTTTATAATGTGAATTTTACAATGTGAATTACTTTACAATGTGAATGTGAACTTTACAATGTGAGCTTTACAATATGAATTACTTTACAATGTGAACTTTACAATGTGAATGTGAACTTTCATATGGCTGAGCATTCTCCTGATGACCATACTGATGATTACCGTGAGGGTGAGGACATCAATGCGCCACCTCACAATGTAAGTTTTAAAAATATATATCATATATTTATATCTATATGTCCATTTCTAGTTATATCCTATAAGTGTGTTCATTTTGTCAAATTTTAGGTTGATGATGCAAATGTACCCTCTGAAGCACTTGAGGCACTTGATGAGCAACACCAAAAAGTTGACAGGAGAAGGGGAATCACTATGATGAAGAAGTTAATAGCACAAAGGGGAAATGGACTCAAACTTGTTGTGGATTTTGATAATGCAGGAAATGCAATTGGAGTGAATCGCAATTCGTTTGTTTCATATATTGGGTATGTTACTTGTAGCCATTGCGGTTGTAAGATAGATTCTTGGCATAACGTTCCTAAGGGGAAGAAAGATGTAATTTGGAAGGATTTATGCATGAGTTATTATTAATTTGCAATTCTATTTATTAGATTACTAATTTTTTGGATACTAGTTAATAGCAATTCTATTTTGCAGAGTATATTTGAATTGGATGAAAAGCTGCATCGTAATTGTGTGATGCAACGTTGTGGGAAAGTCCTAAGGAACTATAGGACAAATCTCACCTGAGAATACATAAAAGAAGGTGACAAGAGGAAGAAGACAGCCACAGAATAGTGGAACTTCCTGGACAAAGAAGAATGGGACGCATTTGTTGCTTCAAGACAAACTGATGAATTCAAGGTATTAGGCGTCACCCCCAATTTAATTAATATAGGTTGTATTCACCTATTCAAGATTAACATTTAGTGCTACTAACCAAATCATTAATGTGCATACTAACTAGGCCCTCAGTGAGGCGCAAAAAGCAAGGCGTGCACTGAATGTGCATGACCACACATTGGGTCCAAATGGGTATGCAAGCATTCACAAAAGACTACAGTCTGAGGCTACTACTCAGTCTGTTGCTACTCAGGAGTCCTCTACTATAGGTAGCACACCTCTGCCTCGCCATGATGTCTGGATAGCTGGGAGGCAAAATAAGAAGGGAGAAATAAGGAAGCCCACAACTCCTGAGGCGGCGGCAAAAATGGTAAAATACAACTCTTATAATAATCATTTGAATATTGATTATTTGTGGTGTTTACTTAATTACAAAATTTTGTTTTGGCGATTAGCGGGAGCTGCACGAGCTGAGGAAACAAGGAAAGTTCATCCCTGAGGGCACAATGGATGAATTGACAATTGCTCTGGGTAACCCAGAGCATCCTGGATGTGTTAGGGCTGCAGGCGCTGGTGTGGTCATCAAAGTGTTCTTTGGGCCATCCCAGCGCAGACATGTCCCAAAAGTGGGACTTTCACAAGAAGAGGTAACCTATTCTTTCTTTATAATGTTACTGTAAAAGAGAATTCAATAATCAGAAGCTAACATTTCTTTTATCCATGTATATGTAGATAAGCTAGTTGATAGGAAACTCGAAGAAGCACTGAGAAAGTGGCAGACATATCAGACTGCCACTCAGCAGACAGTACCTATGGCGTCCCGCTCTACTCCTACTACAGAGGTTAGGAGTAATCATGTAGACGGACCACCTAGCACATCCACTATAAGTATTTTTATGACATACTAACTAGTCTTTTCAAGATGATATATTTTCAAGATGATATGTATATATGTATATAACATTCTTTACACAAAAAATTGTCGGGGTTGAAGCCATACTGTCTAAAAAGTAAAGAATTTGTTGTTGCATAGGCATCGGCTTACCCATTCCTACCAGGGGAAATGTTTCATGGGTCTCCATTACCAGCTGGTTGGGTTCGTGTGAGCCCGGTACTTATATTCCCCAATTGGATGGATCTTCCATTGCCATATGCCCACCCAGATTGTGAAACGCTTAGTGAGGCAGAAGGCGGAGTGATATTGTGGCTAAAAGCAGATGTCCTCTATACTGAAACTGTATGGTAAATTTACATTACGTTAAATTGTTAGTGTGTATATGATGTCAATTGATCTAAAATTATATATATAGGTTAAAAAGAAGACACCGAGAGCACCTAGGCCTCCACCTCCACCTCCTACATTACCAAGTTGGGTTCCACAGGACCTACCTGTCCCATTAGGTCCTAATTGTAGGGGTATGGCATTATGGTTAGGCGAACATGATATAAATTGCCCTATAATTGTTTCTATAGATGCGGATGCTACATGCCAATCATACGAAAGCAAACTATTTATACAAGATATTTTGGAGTTGTTTCGATATGATTGACTGAATACATCTGTGATAGAGCTATGGATAAGGTGAGATCTTCTTTATACATCCATATACCTTGTATAGGATCTGGTGATCTGGTTTCTTATTTATTAATGCATACGTAATACATGTTTTGCAGCAACTTAGACAAGATATGTGCATATTTTTCATTTGAACATGTAGGATTTTTGATTCTATCTTTGATTAGTCTAGTAGCTAAAGACCCTCCTCCGTCAGTTCAACAATACTGCTGTGATGCTTTTACAAATTTTTCTCAAAATAAGAAGACGTTGATAATAGCTCCATTCAATGTGGAGTAAGTTTACTTTGCTTATTATAATTTAGACTTAAGAAAATTACATTTTTATTGTGGAATTTGAGTTATTAATTTTTAACTTTTTTTACCTCTAGTGGTATGCATTGGGAGTTACTAGTTATTGTCCCCGAGACATTCACTGTCTATTATCTAGATCCTAAGGGGACTAAATTGAATTCAAAATATGGACACAAAATGAAAATGGCATTATTCTGGTGAGAAATATTTCATTCATATCTGTTAACATATGTTATTACATTACTATTTAATTATGCAATGTACTGTGTTACATTAATATGTAGGGGTTTAGATGAGTTCAAAAAGGCTGGAGGAAAGGTCCCCAGGAAAAAGAACCAACAAATAACTTGGAAGAACGTGGAAGTAAGTTCCCGACTACAATGTATATATTATTTATGTGAACAGTGCTTAATTAGTTGTATTTTTTAATATTTTGTATGTTTCAATTTATAGTGTGCTACACAAGACAACGGATGGGAATGTGCATACTATGTGATGCGATTTATGCACATGATTATCAAATATGCCACAGTGGACCTTGATACCATTCATGAGGTATTATATATAGTCTCATTAGATAATATGAAATATATCAATCTTATTTATATATTATTAATTATATATATACATCATTCTCTTTGCAGGTGTTTAAAACTGACTACAATACATGAAAGGTGTTACCAAATGTACATGCTCCCTATACGATGGAAGAATTAAATGATGTAAGAGAAGAATGGGAAACATCCATACAAATAGTGGGGGTTTTAACATATAATTGGGATGTTGATAGCGAATAATGACTAATGAATGATATTTTGTAAATGAATTTCTGAATTATAATATGTGTGAATGTTTCTACATGTATGAATGTTTCTACATGTGTCTGAGTGAAAATGAATGAAACTGTTGGTTGCTATATAAATGTTTCTACATGTGTGAATGTGAAAATGAATGGAACTAAAAATTGCTACATGAATGTTTCTACATGTGTGAAAATCGAATGGAACTACAGGTTGCTAAATGTGTGAACATTTATGTTGTTAATTTTGCAGGTTTGTGGCCTGTTGTTAGCTGATATCAATGGATGTCGTAAAACCTGCAGTTCATAACTGAACTGTAGGTTTCTCATCCTGCGACCAACCATAGTAGGTCTACAGACTGAAAGAAAAAAAACATAAAATAGGCATCGATTATTTGTATAAAACCGATGACAAATGCTTACAGTGTCGGTTGCCCTACTAGTAACTGACGTTGATTTCCCTAATGAGGCCAGACACCACAACCGTGCTAGCCAGCACGGTTGTGGCAGCGGGCCAAACACCACGGACGTGGTAGCAGACCAGACACCACAGCCATGCTGGCCAGCACGGCTGTGGCAGCGGGTGAGATGGCATCGATTATCACTAATAAACTGACACCGATAGTCCCCCAGATGGCACCCTTTCTGTGGCGTGAAGGTATATGGTGTCGATTTCAAAGCTAAAAACCGACGCCTATAGCACCCTGCTGGCGTGTTTTTGGTGGCGCGCGAAGGGTTGTGGCATTGGTTTGAGAACCAACACGTAACAGTTGCGCTTTTAGCGGCACCCACATATGTGTCACTTAAAAACCGACACTAAAGGCCTTAAATAACTGACACTAAAGGCCGGTTATGTACTTGTCCATGTAGAGAAAAGAATTTGAGAGGGGCGCCTGACCGGCCTAAATAGCGCGTCCTAAATTTGGAGGCGGATTTGAGGTAGTCGAGCTTTTACATTTATAAACCCGAATCCTTCTACGCCCCCACAACTTTGTTTACAGGGTCGAAGTAGATATACGGGGTCGAATACAGGGACAAGGGGGGTAGTGTTGAGAACCCAGAATCGACACGCTACACTCTGGCAGGTAAAAAGAGATTATAAATTCCCCAGAAGGGAAGCGTAAAGATGTCACAAACAAAACAAGAAAACTATCTCCAAGTGGAGTTACTAGAAAGATTTAAGGTTTTAAGCATTTAGCAGTTTTTAGGGGTTTTCATGCAACAGAAACTGAAAGATAACACTAGAGCTAGAGCAAGGTACGAAGGATAAAACTACTGCAAAACAAGCGGCACCAGTAACACCCTGCACCCCTCCTCTCAGAGCGGGCACCTCTAACCAAGCCTCGACACCCCTCTCGAGGTTGTTGGGCTCAAAGTTAGAATGGAATGTTACTGAAACAATTCCATTCCAGGCACTCTCATACTCCATAATCGGACCAAACACTAGAGCCACAACACAACTCTCGAAGTTGTTGCGACGGGAAAACACGATTCGATAGCTAAGCGAAACGCGATCCAAAACATACAAGCTAGAGTTTGGATATCAAACATAGCAGTCATCCAACATATTGCACCAAACATAGAGAAGCAAGTAATTAAGCATTTCCATTTCTATAAACACTAAAGGTCTTAATTATAATGCAAAATTAAAGAAATTTAAATAATATAATTAAAGATATGTGTCGCCTTCTTGATGTAGAAGGACGACAGGCTGCAGTAACCATCCCGCCCGATATCGGACAGGGGCCTAGCCCGATACAGCTGTGTCGGGCGGCACACTCTCTCAAACGGCACACTGCTACGGGCGACTGCATCGCTCAAGGACCTGGCCGATATGCTCAAGTCGGGCGGTACACCCTCTCGGGCGACACGCCTGACGGGCGGAGCATATCGGGTTCGTTATCGTGTCGGGCATGGAGCTGCGTATCCTATTGCCGGGCACTGGTGTCGGGCACTCGTGTCGCGTATCTACATCGGCCGATATCGGCTCCCAGTGTCGCCCGGTACAGTCCTAGGTGAACCAGTCCCCTCCCTCTCGGGATGAGGAAGAGCTCACCTAGTGTCGCCCGATACGAACACTGGAGCACGATACGCCTGCTCTCGCAGTCTCCTCCGAAGATCACTCGACTATTTGAAACCTGAAGTGACCAAGCTTGTCCGAACTGTCTAAACTATCTTTTCGGCTCCCTGTAGCTGCTATTTATAGGCAGCTGGTCATGAGAAGATATGGTGCTCAAAGCGCCACACGTCCTCCTTTCCGCCGTTCAGTTGGCGGTTGGCTGACGCGGGTATCGCCGGGTACAAGGAGGTCGGCTGTCGGGCGTCGTGGCGAGAGGCGCCTACCGGTGGGTGGCCGATATCACTCGGCACATGGAGTAGTTGCGGCGTGCTCGGCTCCCTGTCGGGTAAAGAGGCGGGTCGTCCATCGGTACCTTCTCGCGCGGCATCCTTGCGTCGCGCTTCGTCGTATCGCGCAGCCCTGCCGGGCAGCGTGCGAATCGGGCGTCGGGGGGGCCGAAACAGACTTGGACTTATTTGCGGGCCGGAACGGCCTTATTGGTGCTAAATGGGCCAAAATGGGAGGAAACTCTACAAAAGATAGAAATATTGGACTGAGAGCATTGCTTGGCTAATTATTGCAAAAAATGCATATAAAAGAGAGGAAGATGTCAGAAAAGGGCAGTTTTGATAACAGAAAAACAGTCTAAAACATCACAAAAATTGGTGTTATCAACTCCCCCAAACTTAGCTTTTTGATTGTCCTCAATCAATATTTAAACTTTATTTGGCGATGCTTCTTCTTACGTAGTATGCTTCTCAGGCCAAGATGTAAAACAAGTATCGTAATGCCTTTAGAGATAATGCTGCCTCATTACGAATAAAAGACTTTGTCTTTCTTGCCTTATTGTTTAAGTAAGATTATTCTCTACAGCTTCGGCGAGACGTTGTTGTATGATTCCGAAGTTAGCTTACACACCAAACAGCTTTATTTTCGGGGCAGAAAGTTGTGTATAGGGTAGGATAAGGCTTTTTGGATTTTCTTCTTGTTTCCCATCGGTCCATCCATGTAAGGGTCCGTTAACGGGCAAGTGGTCCCTGCAGTCCAAGCCAGTTGGCTTTAGAGCAGTGATTTCACATCCTACGTACCACTGCCCCAGATCTACCATGCCTAAGGATGGGTACTTTTGGAAAACAAGTGTGTGTGTGTATATATATATATATATATATATATATATATATATATTTCTTTTATTGGGCACAACTCTCATGCTTTTATTCACTCTCATAAGGTTTCTCTCTCTTTTAAGGATTTTTGTCGGGTAAGGGAAACAAAGAGATACTTGCTGTTTGGGCAGCTTTTTCCTTCTCCATACTTTGTCTCTTAGCTGTTTGCGAGATTATTATATTTTTCGAAAATTTTGTCGTGGAAAAACGTAATCTTCTGTTTGTTTGAAGCAGCATTATCAGAAAGATATAACAAAACTTGCATCACATTAAACATACAGAAAAAAACTTTGCAAGCAGTTGCATCAGGTTCTTACTACTATAACTACTTTGTACATATGTATGGGAACAAAATAAGCAAAATTTTCGAAATTTTTATATGAGCAAGGGTGAGAGTACATTATATAGGGGAAAAGCAAAATGGCACAAGAGAATTTTTATACCTCCTTCACTGGTACATGGGTACCCCCCCAAACTTATCCAATACTCTGTCCCAGAGTAGTGAATAAGAGGGTGAGTTCATGTTAGTCCAGTGAAGGTTATTTAGCAGGTTCGCTTGTGCCTTGTAGAAGCTGCAATATGCTTCTTTGCTGCCGCCTCCTTCTTTTTCATTTGGAAACAGCTTCGACAAGTGCAGGCACTTGTGGCTACTTCACCTTTATAAAGTAGCTAGAACTGGGATGCCCAGGTTCCCTCTGGAGGTCTTCGGTAAAGCGCTTTCCAAGCTCAGCCTCTGCTTTATTTCCCAACTCTGCCGGAACACACACAATGGCTCTTGGTAGACAGAGAGCTCTTGTGCTGTCCCGGCAGTCACCGGGGCTGTACTCGTGCTGTCTCTGTAGTTGGCCCCAGGCTACTACAGAAGACAAACTATGATAAGGAAGTGCCCCTCTTTGGGGTGCTGACGTTTCTGACCGACAGTTGTTGCTTCAGCTACGACCTCCCTTCTACATGTTATCAAGTTCATTAACCATTATAAATCGTTAGATAGAAAAAGTTAAAGAAGCTCGATAATACTAGACTTACTTCAAAATCTGGGTATCGTCCGTCAAAAGAAAGCATAAGTCGATGCAAGATTGGGCGATACGAGGAGGGCTGTATGGCGCAACATACCTCCCGATACGGGTATATCGGGCGATAAGGTCGCCAGAGAGAAACTGCCCGTCAGGACGTCACAAAAGAAAAACGTGTCGCCCGATATGGCGTATCGGGCAAACACCATCGGTCGTTATGTCGTGCAAAACCACGTCAGGAGATATAAGATTCGACAAGGCTCGTAATCCCGATAGGCAGCGCGCGATAGGAAAAGCTCGTGTCGGGCGATAAGCCTGTCGGGGGATAAGCGTGTCGGGCGATAAGCGTGTCGGGCGATACCTTTGCTCATAGGAGCCATCGCCCGATACCACGGTGAATGCAACTGGCTGACATGGGAGCAAAAGGGCAGACTACTGCATGCGTTACAGGTGGCTAAAATTAGTAAAGTGTGATAGCCCGATACGGTAAAACCTTCGTTCTTATTTATAGCCAGCTCGGCCGGGGGCGAATCAGACATCTCTGGGGCGCGCGTCAGCCAACGGGTCAGGCGGTTCCCGAGACAATGGTCACATCAGTCTCATTAAGGGCATTTATTCTTATTCACGATAGGGTGCACGCCGCCCAGGAATGCCAACCGTTATGGCCGTTGCGATGCCCTCGAGACCAAAACCCTGGTATAGGCGGTCCTGCGCGCCAGCTGATCGGCTGCCCGACACGGGTAAAACAGGCGAGCAAAAAACTAAAACCTAAGAGCAGAAACATCGATTAAAGGGTAAAACATCATCGGCCAAGGGTTAAGCCTTTGACCTCAGAAAATACTACAATGGTGGCCCACAAAACAGGAGAGTCGGTGCATTCGGCGCGTGCACCGACTCGGACCTTATTACATGCCATAATGTTTGTTTTTGCAAAGAATAGGAAAAATGCATCCTAATCTATGAAAGTAAGAAAAACTCGGGCTACCTCCCGAGGAGCGCTGAAGTTTGCGTCGCTAGCTCGACCGATGTGGGATCATCTTGTTCAACCCTTGACTGTGCCCATATCTTGCAGGTTGATCTATGCTCTCCTGACAAAGGCCTCATCCTCATAGAATATTTTCACCCTGTGCCCATTCACTTGAAATACTTTGGTCGGATCGTCCTTGTCGTAAAGCTCCATCATTCCGGATGGGTATATTTTTGACACGGTAAACGATCCTGACCATCTCGTTTGTAACTTCCCAGGGAAGAGACGAATAGAGGACTTGTATAACAAGACTTTATCCCCCTCACTTACATATTTTCTCCTGAGGTGGGCATCATGCCACCATTTTGTTCTCTGTTTGTAGATTTTTGCATTTTCGTAGGCATTTAATCTCAGCTCTTCGAGCTCTTGAAGCTGCAAAAAACTCTTTTCTCCTGCTTTGTCGAGGTCCATATTTAGGAACTTGATTGCCCAAAGGGCCTTATGTTCCATTTCCAAAGGCAGGTGGTAGGACTTTCCGTAGATAAGCCGGTAGGGGGTGGTTCCAATGGGCGTCTTGTAAGTAGTTCGGTAGGCCCAAAGCGCGTCGTCAAGCTTCATGGACCAGTCTTTCCTTGTTCGGCTGATAGTTTTCTCCAAGATCTGCTTGATTTGTCTGTTGGAAACCTCTACCTGCCCTGACGTCTGTGGGTGGTAGGGTGTAGCAATCTTGTGCTTTACTCCGTACTTGTGCAGGAGTGCTTCAAACTGCCTTTCCCCGAAGTGTGACCCTCTGTCTCTTATAACCGTGTGTGGGACACCGAAACAAGGAAAGATGGTCTTCTCGAAGAGCTTGATAACTGACTTGGCGTCACATGTTTGGGTGGCTACCGCTTCCACCCACTTCGATACATAATCCACTGCCACGAGTATGTACTGATACCCCCGGGATGGAGGGAACGGTCCCATGTAGTCGATCCCCCATACGTCAAATATTTCTACTTCTATCCAGCTTGCCATTGGCATCTCATTCCGCCGTCCTATGTTCCCCGTAAATTGGCACTCCTTGCAAGTCTTCACAAATTGTGCGACATCTCTAAATAATGAGGGCCAGTAGAAACCTGACTGTAGCACCTTCTCTGCTGTTCTTTCGCTACCCAGGTGACCACCGTAGGGGGAGGCGTGGCATTGCTTCAGGATGTCCGTGGTTTCTTCTTCTGGGATGCATCTCCTGTATAAGTTATCAGCGTAGCTTCTGAATAGGAGAGGATCATCCCAGTAATAGTTATTGGCATCCGCAAATAGCTTCTTTTTCTGGTTGTACGTGATGTCAGGAGGTAGTTCTCCACAAGAAAGATAATTGCAGATGTCTGCAAACCAGGGTAGACTTTCTTCTTGAGCTTCGGCCAACATGAGGGCCTCGTCAGCATAGTCGTCGTTGATAGGCGGCCCTCCCCGTCTCTCAGCCACGATCCTTGATAGGTGGTCTGCGACCACATTTTCTGCGCCCTTCTTGTCGATAATTTCATGGTCAAACTCTTGGAGCAATAGTGCCCACCTCAACAGCCTGGGCTTCGCGTCTTTCTTTTTCATCAAGTATTTTATTGCCCCATGATCTGTGTATACTTTGACCTTTGCTCCGACGAGATACGACCTGAACTTATCAAATGCGAAGACGATAGCGAGCATCTCCTTTTCAGTTGTTGTGTAGTTTACCTGAGCTTCGTCCAACGTGCGACTAGCGTAGCAAATCACATGGTGCCTTTTGTCTTTCTTTTGCCCCAGGACTGCTCCAACCGCGTAGTCGCTAGCGTCGCACATCAGCTCAAAAGGTAAACCCCATTCTGGTGCTTGAAGGATAGGTGGTGATATTAAAGCATTTTTCAGGTCCTGAAAAGCACTGAGACAATCGTTAGAGAAAACAAATTCAATGTCCTTTACCAGAAGATTGGAGAGCGGTTTGGAAATCTTTGAGAAGTCCTTGATGAATCTTCGGTAATATCCCACGTGCCCGAGGAAGCTTCGCACCCCCGTCACGGATCTTGGTGGAGGAAGCTTGGATATTGCTTCAACCTTGCTTGCGTCCACTTCGATCCCACACTTCGAGATCTTATGCCCGAGGACGATGCCCTCCCGCACCATGAAATGGCATTTTCCCCAGTTTAGAACTAGGCTGTTCTCCTCGCACCTTTGAAGAACCAACGACAGATTCTTCAGACAGCTATCGAAGTCCTTCCCATAGACGGAAAAATCATCCATGAAAACTTCTACGATGTCTTCTAGAAAATCCGAGAACATCGATATCATGCATCACTGAAAGGTGGCGGGGGCGTTGCAGAGTCCGAAGGGAATCTTTCAGAAGCATAAGTGCCGTAAAGGCAGGTGAATGTTGTTTTATCTTGATCGTCGGGCAAGATGGGTACCTGGTAAAAACCTGAAAAGCCATCAAGAAAACAAAAGAAATCGTGATGCGCTAACCTTTCGAGAACTTGATCAATAAAAGGTAGAGGAAAATGATCCTTCTTTGTAGCCTGATTTAGCTTTCGATAATCAATACACATCCGCCATCCGATGATGGTTCTTACCACCACCTCATCGCCCTTCTCGCCCCTAACCACCGTCATTCCACCTTTCTTGGGTACTACGTGGATATGACTTACCCAACTGCTATCGCTGATTGGGTAAATAATCCCCGCATCCCTAAGCCTTATTACCTCTTTCTTGACGACCTCCTTGAGCATCTGGTTCAGCTTCCTCTGGGGTTGAGCCAGAGGCTTGGATGATTCATCTAAGCTGATGCGGTGCATGCACAGGGTGGGGCTAAGGCCCTTGATATCCTCTACTGAATATCCTATAGCCCCCCTATGGAGCCTTAACTCCTCAAGGAGTCGATCCAACTGATTGCTTGAAAAGTTGGCATTTACAATGACAGGGTTCCTCTGCTCTTCGTCCAAGAACTCGTACTTCAGGCCTTCAGGCAACACTTTTAACTCTGGCTTCAGTCTGGGTACCTCCTCTTGAGGCTCACCTTCGAGGGAGGCATACCTTGCAGACTCCACCACCTCATCTTCTTCTTGCAAATCTTTGTCAGAAAGGTCGAAAAGGTGGAGATACCTCGTGACTTCAGGATCTTTGAGGTCGGGATCCTGACTGCTTATAACCCTTGCGAGGGGGTCCACTGTCCGGATATCCTCCTCTATTTCCTCGCAGAATTTATTGTAGCTATCTGCGAAACATGCTGATTCAGACAAGGAAGGGATTCTCATGATATCCTTCAACTTGAAGTCAATATGGTCGTTTCCGACCCTCAAAGTGATCATCCCCTCGGAGACATCAATCAACGCTCTTCCTGTTGCCAAGAAAGGACGTCCAAAGATGATCGGGCAACGGGGGTCTTCAGCTGTGTCGATAACGACTATGTCACAGGGGATGAAGAAATTTCCAACCCTGATCGGCACATCTTCGAAAACGCCAACGGGTCTCTTAAAGGTGTGGTCTGCCAGTTGAATCCGCATGTTGGTTCGAACTATGTCAGTCAAACCCACTCTTCGTGCAAAACTGAGGGGCATGAGGCTGATTCTTGCTCCCAAGTCTGCTAGACCCTTTCGCTCGACATTGTCTCTGATGGCAAATAGGATTGTGAAAGCTCTGGGATCCCTCCTCTTATTAGGCCAGTCGGGCTTTACGAAGGCAGAGGAAGCAGAAGCTAGGTAAACTGTCTCTATCCTTCCTCCCCTTCTTTTCTTGGTGACAAGGTCCTTGAGGAACTTGGCGTATGTGGGCATCTCCTCCAAAGCATCCAGGAAGGGGACTTCAAGGTGTAGTTTCCTGATCGAGTCCATGAACCTCTCATGACGCTTCTTCATATTTGCCTTTATCAGCTTATACGGGAACGACGACCTTGGGGTGTAAGGATTCCTCCCACCAGGTAGCTCGTCTGAAGGCTTTTGTGCATGTTCTTGAGCTTCTGCTTGTCCACCTTCGCCCTCTGCTGGAATGGTGCTCTCAGACCTCGGTTCAGGCTTCGGTTCAGCTTCAACTGCACGCTCCACCGTCTTCCCAGACCTTAGTACCGCCATTCTGGCAGTTTCCGGGTAGGAGAGTGTCTCTCCCGCAGGGTTTTTCATCAGTGCAGCCATCTGGGCCAAACGTTGATCGACTTCCCATTGGCGCATCTGCAGACTCGCCATCTGGTGTTGCATGGAATTCTGAGCTCCGGGGCCGGGAAGCGTACCCTGTACCAGTTTGCTGATAATGGTATCCTGTCTCTTTATGTAGGAAGAGCACTGACCAACCAAGCTAGGCTGGCTTGTCCTCCCGCCTCGGCCCTGACATTCACCTTCAGGAAGAGACTGCTCACAACGAGACATGATATCAAAACTCGGTGGAGCAGGTCAACTTTCAGGGTTCCTGCAAGAGCATATAAAAATCAAGTTAGAAAATTGAATTATTTAGCTTAGGATAAGAATAATAGTAAGGAAAAGGAAAAGAAAAAGGGTGCTGTCAAACTCATTTCCAAGCTTGAGGCACAGGAGTGTAGTTAGTGGATTCGGATTCGTCTACAGTACCATTTTTGCCTTGTCCCCGGCAACGGCACCAAAAAGTTGACCGGCCTAAATCGTGCGTCCTAAATTTGGAGGCGGATTTGAGGTAGTCGAGCTTTTACATTTATAAACCCGAATCCTTCTAGGCCCCCGCAACTTTGTTTACGGGGTCGAAGTAGATATACGGGGTCGAACACAGGGACAAGGGGGTAGTGTTGAGAACTCAGAATCGACACGCTACACTCCGGCAGGTAAAAAGAGATTATAAATTCCCCAAAAGGGAAGCGTAAAGATGTCACAAACAAAACAAGAAAACTATCTCCAAGTGGAGTTACTAGAAAGATTTAAGGTTTTAAGCATTTAGAAATTTTTAGGGGTTTTCATGTAATAGAAACCGAAAGATAACACTAGAGCTAGAGCAAGGTACGAAGGATAAAACTACTGCAAAACAAGCGAAACCAGTAACACCCTGCACCCCTCCTCTCAGAGCGGGCACCTCTAACCAAGCCTCGAAACCCCTCTCGAGGTTGCTGGGCTCAAAGTTAGAATGGAATGTTACTGAAACAACTCCATTCCAGGCACTCTCGTACTCCAGAATCGGACCAAACACTAGAGCCACAACACAACTCTCGAAGTTGTTGTGACGGGAAAACACGATTTGGTAGCTAAGCGAAACGCGATCCAAAACATGCAAGCTAGAGTTCGGATATCAAACATAGCAGTCATCCAACATATTGCACCAAGCATAGAGCAGCAAGTAATTAAGCATTTCCATTTCTATAAACACTAAAGGTCTTAATTACAATGCAAAAGTAAAGAAATTTAAATAACAGAATTAAAGATATGTGTCGCCTTCTTGATGTAGAAGGACGACAGGCTGCAGTAACCATCCCGCCCGATATCGGATAGGGGCCTTTCCCGATACAGTCGTGTCAGGCGGCACACTCTCTCAAATGGCACACCGCGACAGGCGACTGCATCGCTCAAGGACCTGGCCGATACGCTCAAGTCGGGCGGTACACCCTCTCGGGCGACACGCTTGACGGGCGGAGCATATAGCGTTCGTTATCGTGTCGGGTATGGAGCTGCGTATCCTATTGCCAGGCACTGGTGTTGGGCACTCGTGTCACGTATCTACATCGGCCGATATCGGCTCCCAATGTCGCCCGGTACAGTCCTAGGTGAACCAGTCCCCTCCCTCTCGGGATGAGGAAGAGCTCACCTAGTGTCGCCCGGTACGAACACTAGAGCACGATACGCCTGCTCTCGCAGTCTCCTCCGAAGATCACTCGACTATCCGAAACCTGAAGTGACCAAGCTTGTCTGAACTGTCTAAACTGTCTTTTCGGCTCCCTGTAGCTACTATTTATAGGCAGCTAGTCGTGAGAAGATATGGTGCTCGAAGCGCCACGCGTCCTCCTTTCCGCCGTTCAGTTGGCGGTCGGCTGACACGGGTATCACCCGGTACAAGGAGGTCGGCTGTCGGGCGTCGTGGCGAGAGGCGCCTGCCGGTGGGTGGCCGATATCGCTCAGCACATGGAGTAGTTGCGGCGTGCTCGGCTCCCTGTCGGGTAAAGAGGCGTGTCGTCCATCGGTACCTTCTCGTGCAGCATCCTTGCGTCGCGCTTCGTCGTATCGCGCAGCCCTGCCGGGCAGCGTGCGAATCGGGCGTCAGGGGGGGCCGAAACAGACTTGGACTTATTTGCGGGCCGGAACGGCCTTATTGGTGCTAAATGGGCCAAAATGGGAGGAAACTCTGTAAAAGATAGAAATATTGGACTGAGAGCATTGCTTGGCTAATTATTGCAAAAAATGCATATAAAAGAGAGGAAGATGTCAGAAAAGGGCAGTTTTGATAACAGAAAAACAGTCTAAAACATCACCAAAATTGGTGTTATCAGCGCCTCATTTGAATCATTTTGAAAGAAAGAGAATCTTGATATGAAAATAATTAAGATTTAAACATAATTGGATCAAATTAATGCAAAAATAAATATGTTAATCGAAGTGCCCTTCAACCAAAATGGTAATGGTTGAAATTAGATAAGGTTGGACGAGCATGTGCCTTGCAAAGGCATCGAAAATATCTAAGTGAGTGGAGAACCCACTCACATTAGTTAAATCAAAAGTAATATCCACTAAAAATGGGATATTAGTATTATATGATTTAAGGTGCTTAATTTGCTTTTCCTTAATTCATGGATAATGAAGAGGAATTTGAAGTAGGGGAGATGGATTTGCATGCAAGGAATTGATGGGGGAGAGGTGGCACCAATTTTGGAATTAAAAGGATTTTATAAAATATTTTCTCTCTCATTGAATTTATTATAAAAACACCTTTTACAACTCAATTGAGAGGCTTTTTCGAAACCACTTCCACTCTTTTCTTGATAAACGACCAAGGGAGCTTTGGGGGATCAGGAGGATGACCCCAACCTGTTGGTAAGCTCCATGACCTCTTTTCACCTTGATTCCATGGTGGAAATCGAAAATCAATGCATGATTTCTTCTTATCTCCATTCCATCTTCAATTCTAGCCATTCCCTTTCACTCAAAGCTGAAGGACGAGCTTGGGATAGTGGATGGTGTTGCTTTCACCATTAAAGACGTGGAGGTTGAAGCTTTGAAGCTCAATTGAAGGTGGGTTATATAACTTTAACCCTTGAATGTTATTATTGATTTCATACCTCTATCAATTGTTGATCCTTTCTTCATTCTCGAAATTTTATTTGATTGATTGATGCAATCACCATGAAGATCACAGAAAGCTTCGTGGGTTTATAGCTTGATGATGATGACATCATCATAAGCACACACCTCCACAAATATCTATTGCAAATGGTTTCAAAATTTGAGTCCAATCGATTTCAATAAAGTTAGCCAAACGTTTTCATCAAACCGTTTGAAACCAAATGGTTTTATCAAACCATTTGAAACCAAACAATTTCAAAACCAATTGGAATAGTTGACCACAATTGACCGTTTGGAGTTCATATGCTGATGTTGATGGTTGATGACCCATTAAATCCAATTGATTGGTTTCAAAGGGTTCATCAGTTAAAGGTCCATCAAGTATCAAACCCTAATCGAGTTGAGTGCTGAAATTCTCAATTGAAGGATTTAATTTTTGGGTTGACTAACCCAAACGGTTTCAAGACAATTTGGAGGTGACCCAAATGGTCTCAAGATCGTTTGGAGGTCAACCAAGACCGTTTGGAAGCCTATGGTTGAGTATGATTTGATGGTTGAAGATCCAATGATTTCAAATTGAAATACAATCAATAGCTCAATTGGTGATCAATTCAATGATGCAAACCCTAATTGAATTTCACAAATTTCAATGATGGGATGAGTCAAACAGTCTCAAGACCATTTGGAGGTCTACCAAATGACCTCAAGACCGTTTAAGGTCAGGTCATGTCATGGTTTGATGATTATCCAATGATTTCAATTGAATTAGTTCCATAATGTCAACCATTGATGGTTCCTCGATTTCAAAATCCTAATTGATGGTTTCTTGATTATAAACCCTAGTTCAATTGGGTTCAAAACCCTAATTGAAGGTCCAATTGAAGGGTGATTCAATGGTTTAATTGAAGAATTAATCAGTGGTTCAATTGATAGATGGTTCAATGATTGAAATCCTGAATTGATAAAGTGATGGAAGACCTTTTTGATCCATTCGGTTTTGAGAAAGTTTGGACCAAACAATCTTAAGACCATTTGAGTCCAAACTGTCTCAAGACCGTTTGGGATCAAATGGCCTCAAGACCATTTGGGACCAAACGGTCTCAAACCATTTGGAGACCCAAGTTCATTCAGTTTCAAAATGTGTTGTCTAAATGATTTTATATGTCCAATCAGTTTCAACTTGAGTTGGCTAAATGGTTTCAAACCGATTGAATGGCCAATGTAATCAAGACCGTTTGGAGGTCTAAATGGTCTTAGACCATTTGGAGGTTATTTACTGAGACCGTTTGGAGTCTAATTGGTTAAGACCGTTTGGGGTCTAAGTGACCAAGACTAATTGGGATTTAATTAATCAAAACCGTTTGGACGTCTAAAGTGATTAAAGGTCAATCAACTACTTGATTATTTATGATAAAAATCAATGATGATTACAATGGTTGTACCTTTAAGGTACTAGAGTGATTGCTACCCTTAGTGGGGTTAACCTTTGATGCATATTAATGCAATAGCCCAATACATTATGATAACCCTAATTACATGTATTTGAATAAAGAATAGACTCAATTTGGTTAATATTGGAGTAGAGAACATCCTAGAGAGGATGAGAAAGGGAAATTCATACATGTATAATAATCATGTAGCAATCAAGCCCAACACATTCAAAATGAATGGGATATATAATTAGGGTATGACTCTTGATAAAGAGATCATACAACACTAATTGAGTTGATTGATGAACTTAAACCCTAATTTAGGGCAATACTGAGTGAAACCCTAATCTAGGGGAATGATGTGAACCTAATATAGGATAATGACACGAGAAACTCTAATTCAGGGCAATTCTGAGTGAAACCCTAATTCAGGGTAATGATGTGTAAATCCCTAATATAGGGTGATGAATGTGATACCAAATCCTAATCCAAGATGATGTTATGTAATGTTACAGTAAACCCTAATTTGGGTAAAAGGACATGATAAACCCTAATCTGATGTGAATAGTGCATCTTAACCCTAAATTGGGTAATAGGATATAATAAACCCTAATACAAGGTAATGCTATGTGAAACCCTAATACAAGGTAATACTATGTGAAACCCTAACACAAGGTAATGCTATGTGAAACCCTAACACAAGGTAATGCTATGTGAAACCCTAATACATGGTGATGTTATGTGAAGTCCTAACACAGAGTGATCCTATGTGAAGCTCAGATACAGAGTGATGAGTTATGAATGTAATAAGAAAACCCTTGTATTGCATGGTACTGATATATAATGGATATAATTGTTATCATGAGTACTAATCATGCAGGTATGTTGAGATGATGAGCATAGCCAGGTATGGTCTATGATGCTTTGTATATTGAAAATGTTTTATAGGCCTTATAAGCCTTCATATGCTTTGTTGCTTAGTGAGAGGTAACCTGAAATTAATGAACCCTGTGTGCCATATGACGTTTTAATTATTGAAATTGTTTATGGGCTTCATAAGCCATAATATGCCTTGTTTCCTATTAAGGGGTAACAAGAGGTGATATGAACCTTGTGAACTATGTGGAATGCTTGTGTAGCAAGAATCATGATTACCTTGGTCAGGTGACCTGAAGGTATTAAGTTACCTGATAAGTGGTAACAAGTATTCTATGATTAATTGAGGGTCTGAATACCCATATTCTATGATCAAGATGATAAACTTGTTAAAAAATAAAAAATGTACCTGATGAGATGAGGGATTAAGATGCCAATACTTCATTAAAAGAGTATGGCTACATGCCATGACTCCACAATACAATACCAGGCATTAGCTGTGTGATCTAAGCCTGAAGTGAGAATATGTTACGGCTATAACTCTATAGCGAAGATGTCAATATACCCTGGCAATCTAATTGTAGTTTGATACGTGATATCTATGCCATATAATCTCGTACTGACCGAGAATGTTGATGTTACTCTGCTTAGCATATCCTAGAAGGATAAATGTTATACATGTGCTTTAATTCCTCACTAAATAAGTATCATGTTGACTTATCAAGTTATAGATGAAATGCTCAGAATAAGAATACTGCTCTAATCTATTTAGACATTGATCTATCTACTGTTAAATATATAATTCCTCTTCTCATTGTTAATTCAATAACTACAATAATAATGTTTTGGCAGAGAGTTATCTCTCACTGGGGCAATTTACAATTGTCTCACCCCTGTGGGATCCACATTTTTAGGTGGACACGAACGAGGAGACAGGAACCCTTCAGTAGGTGAAGGACAACATCAACACCAGGAATAGCAGTAAATTCTCAAGTGGAGACACTGGCTATCACGTTTTGTATATGTGTGAATAGAGTCCTATGTGTCGTCTCTGTAATCTCAGGTCCTCGGAGTCCGTAGTTGGTTTTAATGAATCGATATGAGATTTTGGCTTGATGCCTCAATGTTCTTATGCTGTATGTAGACAGTTTAATAGAACAGTTGATGTTGGAATCCTTGAGATGAAATGATACACGATATGTACTAGTGAAACGGAATGAAATCAAATTACTTTGGTTCTTTTCGAAAGAGTTGTCCTTTGTGGATCTCTTTGAAAAGGTTTTAATTTTTGTGATTTTTAGTAATCCGCTGCTAACGAACGCTTTCACTTAAGTAAATTATGTTTTTGTGATTGGTGTGTCACAACAAGTGTCAACATTCTTTCTAGTTGTTGAAAGAAAGGTTAACGAGTGCACCTGTGCTGCTGTTACCTGAGCAAGGGAAGGGGTACATAGTTTTCAGTGATGCATCTAAGAATGGTCTAGGATGTGTGTTGATGCAGGATAATCAAGTGATTTCTTTTGCCTCTCGATAGCTTAAGAAACACGAGGAGAATTATCTGACACATGATCTAGAACTAGCTGCTGTGGTCCATGCCTTGAAGATCTGAAGGCATTATCTTTATGGAGAAACATTCCAGATTTTCACAGACCATAACAATCTAAAATGTATCTTTTCACAACATGGGTTGAACATGAGACAACACCATTGGATGGAGTTAATTAAGGACTACAATTGTACAATTGATTATCATCCAGGGAAGGCTAATGTAGTGGCTGATGCACTAAGCAGGAAATCATCATCACCAACCCTAGATAAAGCATAGTTGAACTCCTTAGTGTGCTTTAAAAGAGATATGCTTATCTCTATGAGGCAAAACAATATACAACTTAAGGTATCGTTGTTAGCCGGGCTGTTAGCTGAGATGCAAGTGAAACCTACTCTGAGACAGCAAATTAAAGAAGCACAACAAGCTGATATTATGGTTCAACAGATCAGGTCAGAGTATGGTAGTGAGAAATGGGATGGCTTTCATGAGTCAGAGGATTAGGTAGTATCTTACCATGGTAGGATGGTAGTACCTGATGCCAATGACTTAAGGAAGTTAGTCTTGGAAGAAGCTCATTCTTCGATGTATGCAATGCATCCAGGGTGCACCAAAATGTATCATAACTTGAAAGATATTTATTGGTGGCCGGGTTTGAAGAAGGATGTAGCTGAGTTTGTTATGCGGTGTCATGTGTGTCAGCAGGTTAAAGATGAACATCAAAAGCCCACAGGAACAATGCAACCTTTGCCTATACCGCAGTAGAAATGGGATCATGTGACCATGGACTTTGTGGTTGGTTTGTCCATAACAGCTAAAAGTCATGATTCCATTTAGGTGATAGTTGATTGGTTGACTAAGACAACACATTTCCTTCCTGTCAAAACAACCTATACTGCTGAGAAGCTTCCACAAATATATACAGATGAGATAGTGCGTTTACACGGGGCACCAGTTACAATTGTTTCTAATAGAGGTCCCCAGTTCATGAGTCATTTTTGAGAGTGACTACATAAAGCTTTGGGTAGCGTAGTTAATGTTTAGTACTGCCTTTCACCCACAGACAGATGGACAGTCTGAGAGGACCATAGAAACCTTGGAGGATTTGCTTAGGGCATGCGTCCTTCAGTTTGTAGGAAGTTGGGATCTATACTTGAGCTTGATAGAATTTGCTTATAATAATAGCTATCAACACAATATTGATATGGCACCATATGAAACATTATATGGTAGACGCTGTAGATCTCCTTTATGTTGGTATGAAACTAGAGAATATCAACTTTTAGGTCCTAACCAAGTGCAATAGACAACTGAGAAGATTAAAATAATACAACAACAGTTAAAGGCTGCATAGGATAGATAGAAGTCGTATGTCAACAAACGGCGAAGACCCTTAGAATTCTGAGTTGGAGACAGAGTATATCTCAAGGTCTCACCTTGGAAAGGTGTCCTTAGATTTGGAAAGAAGGGAAAGTTAGCTCCTAGATTTATGGGGCCTTATCCAATCATTGAACAGATTGGAAAGGTAGCCTATAAACTAGAGTTGCCACCTGAGCTGCATAAGTTGCATCTAGTGTTCCATACCTCCATGATGAGAAAGTGTCATCCTGACACAAAGCTAGTTTTGCAACCTGTGGAGGTAGAATTAAATGATGATATATCATATGTTGAAGGACCTGTGATGATCCTTGATAAGAGAATTAAAAAGCTAAAAAAGAAAGACATATGTCTTGTGAAAGTTCTCTGGCATCACCGTGGCATTGAAGAAGCTACGTGGGAACTAGAGGAAGAGATGAGGAGGAAGTACCCTTCTCTTTTCTCTTGACGATTTCAGGGACGAAATCCCTGTTAGGGGTGGATAATTTGTAACATCCCTGACCTGGGTTATGCTTTAACCCTAGATGTTTTGTTTAAGAAAGATAATTATATGCTTGCTTTTATCTTTTGAAAAGTAATTAAGGCTCAAGAGGAACTTATGTTTCAATTTTAGTCCTTTTGAATAATGTTGAAAAACAATGTTTTGCCTATTTTGGACTAATGTGCAAATTACCCAAGTTAAAGGGTTAACTTGCAAATATTACATGATAAAATGTTCCTCAAGTGTTGAAGCATCATAATAATGAGAATGATGCAGAGATATCGATGCCACTAGCCTGAGAACCAAGAAAGATCTTATTGAGCAATGACTGTGCATTAAAACCTAGTTTTGGTGTAATGTGCAATTTACCCAAAACCTAGGGTTCAATATGCAAAACATGTTGGGTTTTAGGGGAGACAGAGAAGGCAGCGGAAACAAAAATTTTCTCCCCCAAACCCATACCGAGGAAACACGTCAACGTCTATATAATAGGAAATGATGGTTTGTGGAATCATACCTTGTCCCGAGGCTTGCTCGGCGACAATACCTCGCGCAATGCGCGATCTTCACCTCCAGTCTTGGATGGAATCTGTGCAGCTCCTAGTCGTACCGGGACTGATGACTCCTCCTCCTACCGGACTGTCAGATGACAGTTGTCCTCCTGAGCGATAGTGTCCTCCCGCCTCTGTAGTAGTCCACACAGACCACCTGGAACTCCACTCTCCTTGTCCCACAAGGAAGTGGAAGGAGTCGCACCCTCCTGTTGACGTACTAGTCGCCAACACACTCTCCTACCTCCAGTTGCAACTACAGTTGTCCTTCCCTTGCTACACCTCCCTTTTGCGGGAAGCACTTGCTCGGGCTCTCTCACGGTTACCAAAACCAGAGAGAACGACAACTTTGCAGAGCAACTGGTTGCACTGAGTTGTTGTTTGAGAAGCCCCCACTACCCCTATATATATAGGAGGGTCATGGGACATGGTTCTCTATCCCGGGCAATACGGGACTAAACGCATGAGTAGAAGGGTTCGAGATTTTCCACAAAAAGCAACCGGTTCGCAACCTGAAACGATCGATTCACAGCTGAACCGATCGGTTCGGCCATTGAGCCGATCAGTTGGACCTGAGCTGACCATTTGGGACACTCCAACCGATCGGTTGGTGCCCTGAACCGATCGGTTCATGGTCCTAATCTGGCTCAAAAAGACTTTCCTTGTTTCTTTCCCAATTGGTATCGAATACCAATATTATTCCCAATCGAATTGGGCAATTTGAAACCAAAGGAAAATTCTTGCCGACATGACTTTTCCCAACTGGTCGGTTGCACCAGTTGAACCGATCGGTTCAACCCTTGAACCGGTCATTTCAACCTGGTCATGAGCCGATTGGTTGGACACTCCAGCTGACCGGTTCAGCAACCTCAGCCGACCAGTTCAACACTTGAACCGATCGGTTGGGAGTGCAGGTTGTGCAGAATCAGTCAATTGCGATTTCAATCAATCCGATACTCCAATCAATGCGTCCAACACCTTGAACCGTATGATATTGAGCCATCGACTGATTGAATGTTTAATTGAACTACTAAACTCCTTTAGTAATCAATCTAAACATTGCTTTGTGGACAAAACTCCTCTTCCAGGTTAAATCCTATGTGTGTGACCCTGCAGGTCCATTTCACGTTGGCAGTGAAAGTCCATAACACTTATGACTTCACAAGCAAAGAGCAGTGCCTAGTCACACATCAGTGCTACCCAAGTGAAAGTAGAAAGTTGGAGAACAATTTTCATCCTACAATCCGTGAATGGTGTTACAGTGAATGTATAATTCCTTTGTCACTGATATCCCGAATGAACTTGAGGCATGGAATAGTCATCCTGTCAACGTTCATTCACTTTCTTGATCTCAGAGTAGATTGAATGAGATATGTATGACATCAATATCACATACTGATTCACACATGCGTGCACACGTCTATCTCAATCCTACTCATCAAGTGGCCTTGGATATCAAACTCCCTTAGGAGGGACAAATCCCATATCTATCACTCACCCCTCAAAAGCCCCATGTGTCAAAGCCACCCAATCATCACCTTTATAACAACCCATGTTTCAGGACTGCGTTTGATGATGTCAAAGTGTGCCCAACAACATGTGTTGAGTGCAGTGATTTCAGGTCTAAGAATCACACTCACCACCATCATTGTGAGTACTGACTGTGACTACCATCTCATGGTTCCATGTGTCAAACTCACGGTGGGTCTGTCCGATACACTTGTTCTCTAACAAGTACCTATGTGTTTGGTTTGATATCTCTATATCATGAATAATGAGATTCTATCATCAACCAACACCACAATCTAGTCTTGTGTGTCATTGCTGTCTATCTACCTTCCACAATGACATCCGACTAGGGACATAACAAGAATGTACAAACTCTTAGCATCCGTATGATCTCATCGTTCAAGTCATGAACCTGAAGGCATACGTCATTGAGTACTGTCATTCTCTAGACATTCAATCTGTTCTATCACTATCTCGTATGACTGAACCAGAAAGAATTGGAATCTTGCCTTTGATGTTTATCAAATCAATCTCAATGTATCCCACCAATCATCCTATGATTGGCTCTCAGGGCATACATACCAACAGACTCCCACTTGCACTGTGAGCCAATCACTCTTGAATCATATTCATAGTGATATTCAAACATGTCCCACATGTTACTGTGCTCTAGTGCCAACATAGTGAGTAATGGCAACACCTTGCCAAAGTTGGTATAAATTGCATGTCTCTCATCTCTTCGCTATATGTCACACGTATGAGATGGAGGTGCCGTAATATGTGATCTAGTATTCCTTTGCTAACCTTTAGCCATATTGCATGACCAAGGATTCCAGACTTGTCATCAATGAGTGGAATATAAGTTCATCTCATGAACTTTCAGATCCATATAGTATCCACTGCTATTCACTAACACACAAATACTCAACATTTCCTCTTTTAAATGGTTTTATTGGAACACTTCCAATCATCAACAAACTTTCACTTTTATACATCCTATGTGTATTTTGCGATTAATTTTCTATCCTTTCGGAAGTTCGCATCAATGTAACTCTTTACATCGAACTCTTCCTTATCACCATAGAACTAGTACTTCACAAGTTCTCATGGTGTTCCAGTAACGCTTACTGGAAGTAGACAAACATCCACTCGTCATGTCCCACATACGAGTTAACAGGATGAGCACATCAAATTGTCATGTCATACATACAAGATGTTGAATGCATTTTATTCTTGCCATGTCTATACATGCCAGATAATGGGATGATTACATACATGATAGATCCATATCTATTCTTAGTGTTCCCATTCTTCATAAGAATTGGACACTTGGCCTTCGGATACTAACTCCATGTAGCATGGACAAGTTTTCTCCCACTGAATCTGTGCATACTGAACACTTCAGTATAGATTACCAATGTATGCTTTCTCTTTTAGGTCAAGAGATTTTTTACGAGAACTATCTCTATAGATCTCTATTCCTATCACATAGGAAACATCTCTATCTTCCTTAAAGATATTTCCACTTTTGGATTTCCATTCTAGAACATTTCCATTTCACATCAACATGTGGAATGTGAATACGCTCCCACTAAATCACAGATCCCTTCTTTATCTTTGACATATCAGTCAAACCCTTTGACTATATCATCAAAGTAAAGATCCAATTCTAAGTTGCTTGTACTCAATCAATCATATTGATGATTCCATTGTAACTTATATACTTCATTTGCATTAGTGGATTCATAAACCTTATAGGTTGTGTCATGTACACATCCTTGTTTTATTCCTCATAGGAATGCGGTTTTAGTATCCATATGACAAATGTCTTAATCATTAAATTGCAATTAACAAGCATCATCTTTCTCAAAATGTTATCCATGTGTCTTAACATTTAAGACTCATTTGCACTTATGGATTTCATCCAATGGGTGCTACCATCAAGGTCATACCTTATGGTTCACATGGATATCATTTAGGATGTAATGGTCATAAACCATAATTCAGAATTCGATTCCTCATATTTATCTAGATAGTTGACTCATCACATGAACAACTTATCACATAGATAATTGAGGTGTATCTGTTAAAGATATAAGAACTCACAACCCTTGTGATTCTTAATTTCCTTTATTAGTGTGGGGTATTCTTTTATTAAGAAGAATTCAGTTATTTTGATAATCATTCTCTAACTCGTTAGAGTATGATTCCTTCTTGATTTAGACATCACCATGCCTTAATCATGAGTTCACTATGATACACTATCATAATCACTCATAAGGATCTCAAACATTTAGTCCAAGTATTTCATTCATTGATCTCATCAAGAATTAACACTTTACCAAATTTGCACTTGATCTATGATAATCTTGAACACTTCAAGATATTCATATTGGTATTTCTAAACACCATTTGAAGTATTAACATTTGTTCTAATAGGTATGTAAATACGTCACATGTATTATACCTAATAGGATAATCACTCTCCCACTACATTAGTGAAGATTGATTAATCATGTCCAAGATATTCATGTCTCTTACTGGTTCTCTAACCAAAAGAGTCTAGATTTATCCATCATATGGAAACTAGAAATGAATTTCTCATGATTGATGCTAATTAGATTGTTTGAGTTATCTATAACTTTCAGGTATCATTTTATCTTATGCATATCAAATACCACAAGATAAATAAGGCATTGCCACAAAGATCATATCTTTATAAATTGAAACATCTCTTTATTAATTTCCATCATTGTCATACAATATGCAAAAATAAAGTGTTTCTATCTATTGGAAATATATGAAATAGCAGTTCATAACTGTATTACATGTCTTGTAGGCTGAAAATAAACTAAAGTACTCTATCTATGGCGGCAACACTTGCCCCAATTATGAGTGCTTTACAGTTTACATCTTGGTATCATATACCTCAAAAAGTGTTACAAGTTTACTTTCATGACACCTTTAAGTAGAGGCTTCAGTCGCCTCCTTCTTCTTTTGTTCTTCCAGATAGAGAGGACAATTCCTTTTCCAATGTCCTGGTTTTTGACAGTGGTGGCAATTTCCTTTCTTGGTCACGCCTCCCTTGGCCTTGAGAGCTGAAGTTGTCTTGGGCTCCTGGCTAGCATCAGAACCTTTCTTAGCTTTGCCCTTGCCCTTGCGCTTGGACTTGCCTTTCTTGCCCGTGATCACCATCACAGACTTGGGCTTGTCCTTCTTCATCTGTATCTCGGCTGTCCTCAACATGCCCAACAACTCTGACAGTGGCCTATCAAAGTTGTTCATGTTGTAGTTCATCACAAACTGACTGTATGATTCTGGCAACGATTGCAATATCACGTCAGTATCCAACTCTTGGCTCAGTGGAAATCCCAGTCTCTGCAGGTTCTCCACATACCCAATCATCTTGAGTGTGTGAGGACCAACTGGATCTCCTTCTATCATGACACACTTGAACAACGCCCTAGAAACATTGTATCTCTCTTGCTGTGCCTGATCTTCATACATGTTCCTGAGATGCTGAATCATCTCTATGACACCCATGTTCTCATGTTGTCTCTGCAACTCATGGTTCATTGAACATAGCATCAAGCACTTAGCATCAATGGCATCATCAACATGCTTCTTGTAATCATCCCTTTCTGCCCTTGGTGCATTAGGAGCGGGTTCCTCTAGAATTGGAGTATCCAGGACATAGAGCTTACGCTCTTGAGTGAGAACAATTCTCAATGTCCGATACCAGTCGTGGAAGTTCATCCCATTTAGTTTGTCCTTGTCAAGGACCGATCGCAAAGAAAAGTTGTTGTTTCTTGTTGCCATTTGAACTACAAAAAGGAAAATATGCAATTTTAGTCCAAAACTCATTTTGACTTATTTGATTGATTTGAAGGTTTGACGATATAATTAGGCCTTTAATTAATTATCGCTCCCACTATTTTACTTCAAATTGATAGCCCTCACCATAAATTCGGAAGATTGCAATGTACAACCTTCTAGTGGGCAAGATCCTGAAATCCTCGAAGTCATGGACCGGCTTGGGCTGTCACCCACAACATAGATCTCTCAGGTAGGAAACTCTTGCAAATTGCATCATATGCAACTCTTGATAAGATGTCATATACAACTCCTTGCAATGATCATCTCCATGCCTCAAGGCGCTAGATCCTATCTAGGTCACCTTGTTAAGTCTGACCCAAAGCAAACACGATGAATATGCACCCTGCTTGGGCAGACCCACACATTCATCCTTCACGCTTCCACGAGATAGATGGTGCACCACGCTTGGGCGTGCCCACACTTGGTCGATCAAGCTTTTCACGTGTTTCACATTTGGAAGGCATCTAAAACTAAATATTTTAATGAGGGATTTGGTTTTATATACATATACATATCCAATCACCACAATACATAGTACGTATCATATACATGCTATATCCCACAAAAAACATGCACAAAATGATAAAAGCGATGATTATGGCCATCCTAATGTGATTCCTCGAGCCAAGAGGAATCACGGTCATCTAGGTCAACATCACATGCAACCTGTACAAGATGAACATCTGTGCCTTGCCATCCGAGTTGATCAACTCATCACATGAATGATCTGTACTCTCCAGCCGGTCGTCTGGGTGCCACCAGCCAATCGGTTGGCTCCTCCAACCGATCGGTTTGCCTGGACGTTGTGCATCTCATCATGTCTGCCACCCGGTCGTCTCACTCCTCGATCAGTCATCAACCGATCGGTTCACTCCTTGAACCGACCGTATGGAACTTCAACCGATCGGTTCACACCTTGAACCGATCGTTTCAGATGTTGTCTTGATGTTCGCCGGTCTTCGACATAACAGGAAATAAAAATCTATCCTATTTATTACATTGCTTTAAAAAGGGAAACCCCGAGTTACATTCGGGGGGAGCAAAGGTAGGAAAGAATCTTGAATTATTTCGAGTTACATCAGGAATAAGAGAGGGAGGATCGGTGCGTAGACTGAGATGCAAGCAACCACAAACAACCAAACACCGATAGGGGTTTATAGGCCATAATCATGCTACACACATCCACCACAAAACTCGTTTAAGGGCGACGCGTATCGAGTGCATTAATAATACATATCATATATGTAATTTGGGATTTGTGGATTTAGGATTGGACATGCATAAAGCCGATATTATTCGCATCGTATGCAATAAATAAAGGCGACAAACCAAAATCGATCATATCGATATTCCTAAAATATAGAACAGTTGACGTGGCTCTGATACCACTGTTGGGTTTTAGGGGAGGCAGAGAAGGCAGCGGAAACAAAAATTTTCTCCCCCAAATCCATACTGAGGAAATGCGTCAACGTCTATATAATAGGAAAGGATGGTTTGTGGAATCATACCTTGTCCCGAGGCTTGCTCGACGACAATACCTCGCGCAATGCGCGGTCTTCACCTCCGGTCTTGGACGGTGTCTGTGCAACTCCTGGTCGCACCGGGACTGACGACTCCTCCTCCTACCGGACTATCGGATGACAGTTGTCCTCCTGAGCGGCAGTGTCCTCCCGCCTCTGTAGTAATCCACACGGACCACCTGGAACTCCACTCTCATTGTCCCACAAGGAAGTGGAAGGAGTCGCACCCTCCTATTGACGTACTAGTCGCCAACACACTCTCCTACCTCCAGTTGCAACTGCAGTTGTCCTTCCCTTGCTGCACCTCCCTTTTGCGGGAAGCACTTGCTCAGGCTCTCTCACAGTTACCAAAACTAGAGAGAACGACAACTTTGCAGAGCAACTGGTTGCACGGAGTTGTAGTCCGAGAAGCACCCACTACCCCTATATATATAGGAGGGTCATGGGACAGGGTTCTCTATCCCGGGAAATACGGGACTAAACTCAGGAGTAGAAGGGTTCGAGATTTTCCACAAAAAGCAACCGGTTCGCAACCTGAAACGATCGGTTCACAGCTGAACTGATCGGTTCGACCATTGAGCCGATCGGTTGGACCTGAGCTGACCGTTTGGGGCACTCCAACCGATCAGTTGGTGCCCTGAACCGATCGGTTCATGGACCTAATCCAGCTCAAAAAGACTTTCCTTGTTTCTTTCCCAATTGGTATCGAATACCAATATTATTCCCAATCGAATTGGGCAATTTGAAACCAAAGGAAAATTCTTGCCGACATGACTTTTCCCAACTGGTCGGTTGCACCAGTTGAGCCGATCGGTTCAACCCTTGAACCGTTCATTTCAACCTGGTCATGAGCCGATCGGTTGGACACTCCAGCCGACCGGTTCAGCAACCTCAGCCGACCGGTTCAACACTTGAACCGATCGGTTGGGAGTGCAGGTTGTGCAGAATCAGTCAATTGCGATTTCAATCAATCCGATACTCTAATCAATGCGTCCAATCCCTTGAACCATATGATATTGAGCCATCGACTGATTGAATGTTTAATTGAACTACTAAACTCCTTTAGTAATCAATCTAAACATTGCTTTGTGGACAAAACTCCTTTTCCAGGTTAAATCCTATGTGTGTGACCCTGCAGGTCCATTTCACGTTGGCAGTGAAAGTCCATAACACTTATGACTTCACAAGCAAAGAGCGGTGCCTAGTCACACATCAGTGCTACCCAAGTGAAAGTAGAAAGTTGGAGAACAACTTTCATCCTACAATCCGTGAATGGTGTTACAGTGAATGTATAATTCCTTTATCACTGATATCCCGAATGAACTCGAGGCATGGAATAGTCATCCTGTCAACGTTCATTCACTTTCTTGATCTCAGAGTAGATTGAACGAGATATGCATGACATCTATATCACATACTGATTCACACATGCGTGCGCATGCCTATCTCAATCCTACTCATCAAGTGGCCTTGGATATCAAACTCCCTTAGGAGGGACAAATCCCATATCTATCACTCACCCCTCAAAAGCCCCATGTGTCAAAGCCACCCAATCATCACCTTTATAACAACCCATGTTTCAGGACTGTGTTTGATGATGTCAAAGTGTGCCCAACGACATGTGTTGAGTGCAGTGATTTCAGGTCTAAGAATCACACTCACCACCATCAATGTGAGTACTGACTGTTACTACCATCTCATGGTTCCATGTGTCAAACTCACGGTGGGTCTGTCCAGTACACTTGTTCTCTAACAAGTACCTATGTGTTTGGTTTGATATCTCTATATCATGACTAATGAGATTCTGTCATCAACCAACACCACAATCTAGTCTTGTGTGTCATTGCTGTCTATCTACCTTCCACAATGACATCCGACTAGGGACATAACAAGAATGTACAAACTCTTAGCATCCGTATGATCTCATCGTTCAGGTCATGAACCTGAAGGCATACGTCATTGAGTACTGTCATTATCTAGACATTCAATCTATTCTATCACCATCTCGTATGATTGAACCAGAAAGAATTGGAAGCTTGCCTTTGATGTTTATCAAATCAATCTTAATGTATCCCACCAATCATCCTATGATTGGCTCTCAGGGCATACATACCAACAAAACACCACTTCTAGAGAGTCCCTAATGTTTATTGGTATCATTTAGAGTAAAGAAAAGCAGAGGGGTGTCTCATTTGAATCTCTTTGGAGGAGAGAGAATCTTGGTATTAAAATAATCAAGATTTAAGCATAATTGAAACCCTAATTCAATTTAATGCAAAAATAAATATATTAATGAAAGTGACCTTCAACCAAAAATGAGATGATTGAATTTGTATAAGTATGTACGTCCTTGTGCCTTGCAAAGGCAATGAAATATCTAAAGTGAGTGGAGAGCCCACTCACATTAGTTAACTAAAAAGTAATATCCACTCAATTTTGGATATTATTATTATGTTGATTAAGGTGCTTAATTTGTCTTCTTTTAATTCATGGATAATGAAGAGGAATTACAAGGTAGGGGATATGTCTTCGTATGCAAGGGATGGAGGGGAGTAGGTGGCGCCAATTTTGGGAGTTGAAGGAATTATTTATCACTTTCTCTCTCATTGAAATTCCCTTATATACATCCCATTTTAAACCCACATGTAAGGCTTTTTCGACCCCTTTTTATTTCCTTGATTTGGCTGTGCATAAAGGAGCTTAGGAGCAATAGGAGGACGTGCCCCAACCTGTAGGTAAGCTCGATAGTCATCTTCAACCTTGATTTCATGGTGGAAATCGAAATTAAATGTTTAATTTCTTCTTTTCTTCATTCAATCTTCAACCTTAGCCATTCATTTCACTCAAAGACTTGAGGATGAGCCTTGGGAAGTTGAGGAATCTTCATTCACCATTGAGAACGTGAAGCCTGAAGCTTGGATTCAATTTTTAAGGCGGGTTATATAACTTGAACCCTTAAACATTATTATTGTTTTCATTCCTTTATCATATGTTGATTCCTCCTTTACTTTTAGATTTCCTTTTGATTGGTTGTTGAATTCACCACAAGAATCATAATGGATTTCGAAGGTTTTAAGCTTGAAGATGATGATGTCATCTTAAGCACACACCTCAACATAGAACATGTGCAAACAATTTTGCTTTTTGGTGATCAAACAGTTTCAAGGCCGTTTGACACCAAACGGTCTCAAGACTGTTTGAGGGCAAACGGTCTCAAGACCATTTGAGGTCAAGCGGACTCAAACTGTTTGATGGTGAAATGCTGATGTGGTTGGATGATAATCCAATGGTTCCAATTAAATGAATTTTAAAAGGTTCCATGTATGTAGGATCCACCAATTGCAAGCCCTAATCGATTAAATTGATTGAAACCCTAGTTGAAGGAATCGATTTCAAGGTTGATTGACCCAAACGGTCTCAAGACCATTTGAGACCAAATGGTCTTAAGACCATTTGGAGGTTAATGTTTGATTGTGGTGGATGGTTGGAGATCCAAGGGCTACAATCTAATGTACTTTCTATAGTTCAATTGATGGATGGTTCAACGAGTACAAATCTTAAATCGATTTGATGTTGGAAATCTTAATTGGTCCAATCGGTTTTGAGGTGGTTTGGACCAAACAGTCTCAAGACCATTTGAGTCCAAACGGTCTTGAAACCGTTTGGAATCAAATAGTCTCAAAACCATTTGAGATCAAACGGTCTCAAACCGTTTGAATTGTCCAATTGATTTCAATATTCAATCGATTTCAATGTTGGGTTGACATTCGATTTCAATGATAATTTGTTCAAATGATTTCATGAGTTGAGTTCCCAAATGGTTTCAAAACTGTTTGGAGGGCAAATGGTTTCAAAACCGTTTGGAGTACAAGTAGGTCAAAACCATTTGAAGATTCAGGGTAATCAAAACTATTTGGAGACCTAAGGTTATGAAAGACCAATTAACCCCTTGATTGTTAATGGCATATATCAAAGTTAAATCCAGTGGTTGTACCTCTAAAGTACTTAGGTGATTAGTACCTTTAGAGTGGTTAACCTTTGATGCTTATGGAAGCAATGACTTAATACACTATGTCAACTCTTCATTCAAGTTGATTCAATTTAATTCAGATTAAAGTAATTAACCTCCTAGAGAGGATGAGAGAGAGGAATTTATACATGAGTGATAATCAGGTAGTGATTAATCCTCAAAACTTTCAACATGAATAAAATATGTAATAAGGGTTTGATCCATGATGATGAGATCATGAAACCATAATAGAGGAGGTTGATGAGCTCTAACCCTAATTTAAGATAAAGCTAGGTGAAACCCTAATCTAGGGTGATGGTGTAACCCTAATTTAGGGTAATGAAATAAGAAACCCTAATTCAGGGTATTTTAATGAAAAACCCTAATTTAAGGGAATGATTCATGAAAACCCTAATTTTGGGTAAAGCTACATGAAACCCTAATTTTAAGGGAAATGTTATAAGAAACCTTAATTCAAGGTAAGGATGTAATGTGAAACCCTAATACAGGGTAATGTGATATGAAACCCTAATTTAGGGTGATGCTATGTATTATGAAACCCTAATTTGAAAACCTAGCCCTAATTTGTGTAAGGGGATGAGTAACCCTGATTGATATGAATTGGGAAACCCTAACCCTAATAAGGGTATAAGTGGTGTTACTTTGTATAGCATGGTGGTAAAATGTAATTGATATAACTTTTATCAAGTGTACTAACCATACAGGTATCATGAGATGATGAGCATAGCCAAGTATGAGCTATGATGTTTCATTTATTATTGTTAATGGGCCTTGTGAGCCATAACATGCTTTATTTCCTAGCGAGGGGTAACAAGAGATGAAATGGGCTTTGTGAGCCATGTGAGATTCTTGTGTAGCAAGTATCATGTTTACCTTGGTCAGACGACCTGAAGGTATTAGTTACCTGATAAATGGTAACAATTGTCTTATGTTGAACTGAGGGTTTGAATACCCATGTTCAATAATCATAATGATGAGTTTATCAAGGGATGAGAATACCCCTGATGAGATGAGGGATTGAGATCCCAATGCTTTATTAAAGGTTTGAACAATACTTGATAGAAGTATTACACATTCTTTCTAGCAACTAATATAATAACTAATGTTTGGAAACTTGTTGATGCTAAAAGAATATGGTAATACACTTGATTAATCAAGTGATATCATATAATGTAGTTGCCCTAACCACAAATCCATCAGCGTCAGACTTTGCTGAATGGTGAAACGAGTTAAACTTAAAGCGCATATTTTTGAATATGTGGGGGTAATTGGGCAATTATATCCTCATGCCCCATAGGAATGGCTGCGGGGTATATCCTATGTAGGGGATTGGTTACATGCCATACCCCAGTATGAGTATGGATACGGTCCATGAATCCATGATATGATACCAGGCATTGGCTACAGGCCATAACCCTGAAGAGAGTATATGCTGCAGGCTATAACTCTATAGCAAAGATGCCAATATACCCTGGCAAGCTAATTGCAGTTTGACACATGATGTCTCTACTGAATAATTTCGTACTAACTGAGAAAGATGAGGTCTTGGAGTCTGGCTCTTCCATTGACCTTCTGTGGTACTGATGCTTTCCGTAATCATGGTCGGTTGGAGTATGAGCAGTATACCTCATCTTCTCAGGGCTTAAGTATGATTGTAAAATGTAATCAACCGTGTAGCGTATTTGCTTAAGGTTGAAATACAAGAATCATTGGTTGGTGTTATCTTTCTTAGAATATCCTAGATGGATAAATGTTATACATGTTCTTCATATTTCTTATTAAATAAATAATATGCTATTGCATCAGTCATAGCTGAAATGCTTTGAAAATAAATATTGCTCTTATCTGATTTGATAATGAATTATCTACTGTTAAACATTTATGATTCCTCTGTTCAGTTTTATATTATTAAACTACAATAATAATGTTTTGGAGGAGAGTTATATCTCTCACTGGGACATGGGTCTCACTCCGTTGGTCACCAAAACTTTTTAGGTAGACGTAGAGGAAGAGGCAGAAACCCTACAACAGGGGAAGAGCAGCATCAGCAGCAGGGACAACAGTGAATTCTCAGGTGGAGACACTGGCTGTCATGTCTTATATATAGAGTCCTATGTGTCGTCTCTATACTCTCAGGTCCTCAGAGTCAGTAGTTAGTTTAATGAATCGATCTGAGATTTTGGCTTGATGCCTCAATGTTATTATGCTGCATGTGTATAGTATTAAACATGACAGTTGATGCTTGTAATCCTCGAGAAGGAATGGTACAAGATATGTACTTGTGAACCAGAATGTAATAGAATTACTTTGGTTCTTTTTGAAAGAGTTTTACAGTGTATGGATCTCTTTGTAAATGGTTTTAATTTTTAGTGATTTTTAGTAATCCGCTGCCAATGATCGCTTCTGCCCAGTGAATGAAGTTTTTGTTCGATCTATGTATCACAATAGTATTCCTCAAGAGGTGGATTGAACCAAAAGTATGATGTAATCAATATCCTAGTGAGGATGAGAGAGAAACTCATACTCTGTGTTGATTGTCATTTAATGATAAATGATGAGAATAAATAAGTATGATTGAATACTTATGATATCAATGTATGTTCCTAAATTTGTGGAGCAATGGATTAGGGGTTGGATTAATAATATGAACATGAAACCCTTTTTGTCTATAAAATGGGAAACACTAACCCTAATAATAGGAAGGTTGCATTTCTCCCATCGAATAAGCCTTGTAAAGTATGTTAAATACTTAATGTATATAGGTCTTATGACCTAGAAATATTCGTTGCCTAGTGAGAGGTGACAAGATGTGTAATGGCCTTGTGAGCCAGGTGAATAGTTGTTACCTAGTGAGAGGTGACAAGATGTTAATGGCCTGGTGAGCCATATGAAGAATTGTTACCTAGTGAGAGGTGAAAAAATGTTTAATTAAAACAATGTGAGCTATGTGGAATACTTGTATAACAAGTGAAATGAATACCTTGGTCTAAGGACCTAGAGGTAATGGTTACCTGTTACAGAGGTAACAATGCTATGTGATGATCTAAGGGGTTGAATACCCAGTTCCAGTGATCATGATAATGATGATGTGAAAGGATGAGAATTCCCAATAATGTGATAAGGGACTGAGATCCCAAGTATCATGTATCTTAAAGATTTGAAAAGTACGTGATAGATGTATTATACCATTCTTTGTAGCTTTTGTTGTGATTAATAATGATAACTTGGTTGATGCTAAAAGAATGCTGTAATGCACTGAATATATCACTAGAAACCATAAAACATTGCCCTGACCATAGATCCATCAGTGTCAGAATTTGCTAAATGGTGAAACGGGTTCCCCACAGCATAACCTGGAATGCATATTTTTGAATATGTGGGGGGCGTAAGTACGAACGGCCATGCGTGAGCCGATCCCCTTATGAACTCAAAGTGAATGTCTCAATAGAGCATGGTGAATTGGACTGTGGCTCAGAGTATGGTGCCTATGCGACCATAACTCAGTAATTTCATAACTGGGTATGGTTGTTAGTAGATGTTCCCCTAGGAGAGCACAATTGACACTATATCTCTAAGCGAGGATGCCTTTGTACCCTAGCACAACTTTTTTGCAGCTGACATGAGATGTCATGCTAATCCTAAGTGGTATCGTACTGACCAAGACAGGTGAGGTCATGGCAACTGGCTCTTCCATTGACCTTGTATGGTACCGACTTGTGAGAAGTTTGTGGCCAGTTGGAGATATACGGGGTATACTTCATCTCCTCAGGGCATAAGTGTGTTTGTTGAAATATGTTCAACCATATAGCATATATGCTTAAGGATCAAATACAGAAAACATTGTTTGATGTGCAATTCAGTTATACATCTTAGTTGATAGATGTTATTTATGTTTCTTTACATTCCTTGTAAAGTTGATAGATGATTTATAACCCTACCATGGGTAGATACAACATTCTCCTTAAGTAAGGAGATTACTTTGTTATGTTCATACAATGATTAATCCTGTATGTTAATGTAAGAGAATCTCTGCTCAATTTATTAATGCTTATCTGTGGTAATAATATGGTCGACATAGAGTTATATCTCTCGCTGGGACAATTGTCTCACCCCGTGAGATCCACAATTTTTAGGTGGGGGTGCATGAGGCGGTAGAGACCTTTCTGTAGAGGAGGAACAATAGCTGAGGCAACAGTGACAACTCAGGTTGAGTGTACTATTTATCGTGTCTTGTAGATAGAAGTCCTATGTGTCGTCTCTGTACTCTCAGGTCCTTGGAGTCAGTTTGTAATGGTTTCATGAATGATATGAAGATTTTGTCTTGTATGCCTCGAGGTTTTATGTTGCTTCAGTATATGTGTTGTTAAAGCAATTGTTATATGTTGTCCTCGAGATGAGAAGAAACAATGTTTGTACAATGCAAATCACGATATATATATGTTTTGGATTCTTCAGTAAAAGTTTCCTGGAAGAGGATCTACTTGCAAATGGTTTTAATTTTTAGTGATTTTTGTTAATCTGTTGTTTATGATTATTCCACATTAATTAGTAATGATTTGGTTGTTGGTTTGATGGTAGTCGTTACAAGTTTGGTATCAGAGCTTAAGGTTCACTGAGTCTACAAAGACATAGGACTAAGGTGTTGAGTTTGTTCTAGTGTCATCCAGTATATCTTATAGTGACTTTTGCTTATGCAGAAGATAGAGCAACACTTAAAGATGTCTGGAGAACACAAGGAGTACATTGCTGAAAGCAATGATGTTGCACCAGGAGAAGGTGAAAGGGAGCAGGCGAGAGAAGAACAACTGCCTGAGGATCCCCAAGATGATCCAACTATGATAAGGAATCCTTCTTTTGATACCATTGTTGTGCAGGTTAGGACAACAGTGATGCATATAGTGGACTGGGTATTAGTAACACAACCTAGGTTACCAGCCCCCAATAATGAAATTTTGGGCACTAACAAGATTCCTGATCATCAATATGTTAGAGCAATGAAAAATGTCAAAAGAAATAGGTTACAACCTAAAATTAGGGTTTGTTACAGGTGTAGGCATCCTGGACATATCATAAAAGACTGTCCAGTAGAGGATAATGAGATAGGAATTAAGAAAAGACCTATCCAGACTCGAGAATAGAGGCCTAGTAGTTCCAAAAAGAGAAAGTTTTTGGTACCACTAGTGCAACCAATGTCTAGTGCACCAGGGCAGTGGTTACCAAGAAAGGATAAAAGACCTGATGTCCCACCTGTTAGAACTCTTGGTTTGGCCTATACATCAGTTATAAGGATGATAAGGCCATGGAATTCTTATAAGATGTGTTATGAGTGTAAACATATTGGGCATATTAGATCCTTTTGTCTAAAAAGGAAGGAAGAAATGACCCAACCGCCGCGGTAGAGTCAATGAGACTCTCAAAGGCAATGGTCTAGTAGTGGCATACGAGGACATAGAAAAACGTCCCGAATAAGTCCATCAGTACCAGTCAATAGAGCACGACGTTGGAATCAGGCAACGACAAGATTCTATGAAAAGAATCAGCCTGAGGTAGTGAACAATCCATAAGTTGAGGCAGATCAGATGAAATAGTATCATTCTGATATGTCGTTTCATGATTCTATGTGTTAATTATAAGAAAAGTAGTTGTTATTGAGCTTCCTTTGACTATTACTATGAGAACATAAGGAAGATGAGGACTTACATTTTGTTTAATAATCTTTTAAATGCTTTACAATTTCTTTTATCTGTGTGAAAAAGGATGAGGTGTAAAAGTGATGCCTAGAGAAAAGCTAGGGATGCGAAGTCCTATTTTCTTGATGGTTGGAAAAGTAAGGAATATGATAGTAAACAAAGTGCATACTATCTAATCTCATTACTTGTATACCCTGGCCAGGTATTCAATTATTGAAGATAAGGTAAGTATGGAACTCTTAGATTGTTATCTTTCTGATTACTATGATCAAGTAATCATTATGAGACAATCTAGTGAGTATAAAAAAACTATAAATATGGTATGGGCATTTGTATCGCATCCTAAGTGGAATAAAGAGGAATGTGAGATGATCTCAGATCAATCTATGTGTATGAGGAAGTAAAAAGTATAATCCTCATGATAAGAGAAAGAGAACAAGGGAGATGATCCCTGTCTGATAAAGTCTGTTTGAATAATAAAGATCTTTTCCCATAATGTGGAAATGGGAAAGATGATAAAACCATGAAATGTTCATGAAAATGTTAGGCAATAACAAAGAAATGGATGATGATATGTAGTTGTCCAAATAATTCCTATGCTGATGGCAAGGAACCTAAAATGAAACAAGTGTAATTGATTTATGAAAGGTGAAAGTTCATGTAATAATCTTAGGAGATGATGATGTCTCCTCTTTTATGAACAACCCTGGGTAATGATGGGGTGATGAAAGGAATATGTTTCTTTGTGTTCTTTCTTTTCAGGAACATGGCAATCAAGTGAGTCTAAGGGCACTTGATGTGCATGAGTTAGAAGTAATCTGTTAATGAATACTTAGAAAAGTATCAATTTTTCCTAAACTTTGGTTCCAAGATAAAGATATGTGTAATATATTATGTCCCAAGATAAAAGAAAGATCCTTTTTATATGTTTGACTTTGGTATAAACAATAGAGAAACATATATGATAAAGATATGATGTGTTTTCAACACATGTGAAGGATACTAAGGTAAGGAATTCTAGTATCCAAAATGTGCCAGAAGGTATGGGAGAATGAGAATATGACTCCTGATAAGAAGAATAATGTTTGGTTACCTAGAAGGGTCAACCTTGAGATAACTCTAGTAGGGAAATCATATGTTAGGGGTTTATGCACTCCATAAACATAACCTTGATAAAGATGTATTTGTTGAAGGAATAATTGTAGAATCATTTTGAGAAGAAGCTTATCAAAGATAAAAATAATTCCTTAATGTAACCCTATCTAGATCTGTTGAGGTGGTTTATTCATAATATCTAGAGATATCTTTGAATTAAGTTCTTTAGTAAGTGACTTTCTTTATGAAAAAAGAATGAATAACTAGAAAGATAGTTGGTACAAGTCATGAGAAAGTTTTGTGTTGTGTCAACAGATTAAAATGGCACAACAAATGTATGATAAGATTTGTAGTTCTAAGAGGGTGACAAAATGTAACCCTGATCTCTCTTTGAAAGTGAAATGCTAAGCTGATAAAGGAGTATGGAAGACTCCCTAGAATCTTGTCATATAAAAGATGTGAGTCAATATGGTTTGACATCTGAATTATTCTTAGTACTTTTCTAACTTAGAAAGTGTTACTTGACACATAGTTGACCTCACAGTCAGTGATGGATAGAACAACTGAGTATGTATCATGTACGATAGATCTTATGATGATCTTTGGGCTTGTGTTGGTCAAAGTTATTTGACATCTCCAAGTTCGAGCTTAATTGCAAACTATTTGTGCATTATATGAAAGTCTGAGTGAAAAGTGCAATTTACCCAAGATGAGGGGTTACATTGCAACATGTCACATGTGGAATGTGTTCTAAGTGTTTTAGTATCATATGAGTGAGAATTATGCTAAGTGGTGTCTTGTGGAAAGCCTAAATCTCAAGTTATAACTTGTTTGAATAATGCTAGTACCTTGTGCATCAATTTTGGTACAATTTGTAATTTACCCAATGTATAGGGTTGAAATGAAAATTACCACCTCTAGAGTGTCCCTACTCCCTCTATGTATCTTTTATAGGAAATATAAAGAAGGAGACACTATGTTTGAATCACCTTTGAGTGGTGATACTCTTGGTAATGAAAGACCAAGAATGAGTTAAAGGCAAAAGCCTTATATGTGTGGTATCAGGTTGTAGACTTGACATAGGAGTCCTATCAGACAAGGAGCCATGGTAGAGGACTCATATTAGTTTGTTGACCCTTGGAAAAGGCCATGGAAGGCAAATAACCTCAAGGAGGTGGTCCATGATGAGTTGCAAGTTCCTTACAAAAAGTGTATCGGGTTGCCTTGTTGATGAGATAAAGATGAGGAAACTTGTCCAACAAGATAAAGGATGGCCGAGATATTGTCTCTAGGTTATCCTCAAGACTCTTTCATGGAAAGATATAAATGTGTGCCTACATGGACACGTGTCAACCATGCATGACCATGTGTCATCTAGTAGCTTGAGGTGAAGACACCTCTTATTTTCTTTATCTCATGAATCCAAGTATATATATCTCACCTTCCACCAACTTATGAAAGTTTACGAACCCCACAATCCTCTACCTTGGAGATATCATGCAAAGACTCTTAGATATCGTGTAAAGAAGCTCAAGGAGAAAGGGGAGCTCGAACACCAAGCTTTATGTAAGGCTTTGTTCATCTTCAACCTTGGTTGAAGATGAATATTGGGTTATGGATATTCCTTCCTTTACTTCTTCACCAAGTGCTTAACTATGGTGATTTCTTGTGTATGGAGGAGTTGTGAACGAGCCTTGGACCTTGAAGAAGTTCATCTTCAACCTTAGGAATGTGAAGCTTTGGAGCATGGAGCTTTGAAGTTGTTCATAAGGCGGGTTATATAACTTGAACTCAATCATGTTATTATTCATCACCTAAATTGCTATACTTAAATGAACTACTTTTAATTCCAAAATCTTCAGAAATAGTTGATGAAATTATGAGTTCTAGTAGTTTCTTAGACCTATTTCCATGAACTATAACATTTAGAACAAAGTTCTAGATCTTGAAGAAGATGGTATCACTTTATAAAGTGATATCGGGTTTTAGTACACACACATAGCTCTAACCCGATATGGGTATGTGCAAACATTCTTTGCACGATATGAATATAAGATTTCATCTCCCTGCATGATAAGGGGATGGAGTTCATTCCTTGAAAAATGATATGGTGTTAACCATACACCCTTCACACGATAGGAAGGCAAGTAAGGTCTCCATTCATGATATCGTGTCAAGTAGGCACTTCAAAGAAATTGATATGTTAAAACCCTAGTTTGGATAAACCCGATATGAGTAAGTTAAGCAAGTACCTCTTGCATGATATGATCATATGAGTACACACATTGTACATTATATCATGAAGCACACATCTGATTAATGATATGATGGATGGAGCATACACTTATGCATAATAAAAGACATAGATTCAAATACATGGTATGACCCGATAGGGTTGAAATACCTTAACCAAATATGAAACTCGAGATGGGGATTAACTCGATATGGGGATAAAGGATAACTCATACATGATATGAGCCATTCCTTTTGCACAATATGGAAGATACCTACTTACCCTTACAAGTCTAGACTACACCTCTTACATAATATAGAGGTAGTAAGCACTCTAATCAATATAGAGTTGGACAACCCAAGGTGATGGGTAAGCCGATACAAGTGGTGAGTTATACCACATGGACAATATGAATGATATCCCTTAGAGGATAGGACTAACACCTACTCCTACTTTGTGAACGATATGAGGTTCAATTCATACTTCATGCACGATATGACATAATCTACCCAATATGGTGGAAAACCCTAGATGATGGATTGAAACCCGATATATCCTACCCTTTGTGTAATGGATTGTGGTATTAGAAATTTAACAAGACACCTAGCTTGTCAAGTAACTATATGATAAGGTTGATCCTTGAAGGAATGAAGGGGTTATGAGTCTAAGGGACTACCTAACATGGTAACCTGATATGTTACCTGATATGATAATCCTGAAGGGAAACCGATATGGTATCTAGTGTATACCACTCAAAATGATATATGATGAGGCATATGTTCTATGCCCGATATGGGGCACATATTGTACATGATATGGCACCAAGCACGTAGCTTATACCCAATATGGGGTCAAGCACCTAGCTTATACCCGATACAAAGCTAATTTGAAGTGATAAGATCTAAGTGATAGTCCATCTGATATGGGTATACGGTATGGTGATTAGGGAATAGACCCTAAAACATGACATGGTGATGTGGTTATACCACATGCCTGATATGGATACACGACATGAAGTAAAGAATGTGGTTTAATATATAATATGATAATACACACATCTTGATACCAATATAGTAGAGACACTTCAATCATGTGTAATTGATTGAGTGACATATGTTGAATGTGGTGCTAATTAAAAGATGATGTGAATTGTTAATGATGGACTAGTATTCCTTAAGAGGAGGATTGAACCAAAAATATGATGTAATCAATATCCTAGTGAGGATGAGAGAATAATTCATACTCTGTGTTGATAATCATTTAATGATAAATGATGAGAATAAATAAGTATGATTGAATACTTATGATATCAATGTATGCTCCCAAATGTGTGGAGCAATGGATTATGGTTTGGATTAATAATATGAACATGAAACCATTTTCGGCTATAAAAGGGGAAACCCTAACCCTAATAATAGGAAGGTTGGATTTCTCCCATCGAATAAGCCTTGTAAAGTATGTTAAATAATTAATATCTATAAGTCTTATGACCTAGAAATAGTTGTTGCCTAGTGAGAGGTGACAAGATGTGTAATGGTCTTGTGAGCCATGTGAATAGTTGTTGCCTAGTGAGAGGTGACACAATGTTAATGGCCTGGTGAGCCATATGAATAATTGTTACCTAGTGAGAGGTGACAAGATGTTTAATTAAAATAATGTGAGGTATGTGGAATACTTGTACAATAAGTGAAATGAATACATTGGTATGAGGACCTAGAGGTAATGGTTACCTGTTACAGAGGTAACAATGCTATGTGATGATCTAAGGGTTTGAATACCCAGTTCCAGTGATCATGATAATGATGATGTGAAAGGATGAGAATTCCCAGTAATGTGATAAGGGACTAGGATCCCAAGTATCATGTGTCTTAAAGATTTGAAAAGTATGTGATAGATGTATTACACCTTTCTTTGTAGCATTTTTTGTGATCAATAATGATAACTTGGTTGATGTTAACAGAATGCTGTAATGCACTTAATATATCACTAGAAATCATAAAACATTGCCCTGACCATAGATCCATCAATGTCAGAATTTGCTAAATGGTGAAAGGGGTTCCCCAAGGCGTAACTCAGAATGCATATTTTTGAATATGAGGGGGGCGTAAGTACGGACGGCCAGGTGTGAGCCGATCCCCTTACAAACTCAAAGTGAACGTATCAATAGAGCATGGTGAATTGGCCCGTGGCTCAGAGTATGGTTCCTATGTGACCATAACTCAGTAATTTCATAACCGGGGATGGTTGGTAGTAGATGTTCCCCTAAGAGAGCATAGTTGATGTTGTAGCTCTAAGAGAGGATGCCTTTGTACCCTGGAACAACTATTTTGCAGCTGACATGAGATGTCCTGCTAATCCTAAGTGGTCTCGTACTGACCGAGACAGGTGAGGTCATGGAAACCGCCTCTTCCATTGACCTTGTATGGTACCGACTTGTGAGAAGTTTGTGGTCGGTTGGAGATATACAGGTTATGCTTCATCTCCTCAGGGCATAAGTGTGATTGTTAAAATATGTTCAGCCATGTAGCATATCTGCTTAAGGATCGAATACGGAAAACATTGTTTGATGTGCAATTCTATTATACATCTTAGTTGATAAAGTTATTTATGTTTTTTTACATTCCTTGTAAAGTAGATAGATGATTTATAACCCTACCATGGGTAGATGCAACATTCTCCTTAAGTAAGGAGATTACTTTATTCTATTCATACAATGATTAATCCTGCCTGTTAATGTAAAAGAATCTCTTCTCAGTTTATTAATGCTTGTCTGTGGTAATAATATGGTCGACTGAGAGTTATATCTCTCACTGGGACAATTCTCTCACCCCGTGTGATCCACAATTTTTAGGTGGGCTTGCACAAGGCGGTGGAGGTCTTTCTAAAGAGGAGGAACAATAGTTGAGGCAGTTGTGAAAGCTCAGGTTTAGTGTACTGTCTGTTGTGTCTTGTAGATAGAAGTCCTATGTGTCATCTCTGTACTCTCAGGTCCTTGGAGTCAATTCGTAATGGTTTCATGAATGATCTAAAGATTTTGGCTTGTATGCCTCAAGGTTTTATGTTGCTTCAATATATGTGTTGTTAAAGTAACTGTTATATGTTGTCCTCGAGATGATAAGAAACAATGTTTGTACAATGCGAATCACGATATATATATATTTTGGATTCTTCAGTAAAAGTTTCCTGGAAGAGGATCTACTTGCAAATGGTTTTAATTTTTAGTGATTTTTATTAATCTGCTATTTATGATTATTATGCATTAATTAGTAATGATTTGGTTATCGGTTTGATGGCGGTCGTTACACTTACGATTTGGTTATGGACATGCATATTGTATCTCATGTATGTTGCATTATTTTGATGCATATTGGGAAATTATCATATGTCCCCTCTCCCTACCTAATTGAGACATATTTCTCTACAATCCTCTCTTTCATGTATGATAGTCACATTTGAGTATGTTATATTTAATTGATCATTTTATTTTCTAAAATTTTTGTAACCTCCAGTTGATCACTGAGTGTTGTATCTTGTTCATCTTGTCTTGATTTGTGCACTACTTATGGAATTGGACTATTCTAGATCTCTTTGTGTAACATAAAGCCTAATTTCCATATGAGGGCCATATTATTATCTCAAGTTGCATCATGATTGTGAAGTTGATTTGTTTGATCCATATTTGTGGTTTTTCCCTAATTTGGATTCTTCTGACGATGATTTGTACTGCACTTAATCATTCCTCTCTATTAATATACAAGTGATTATGGTGACTGGCATAACATAATCAATTATAACACTTTAGATGGTGATGCATGTTGTGTGTGTATTTTTATTTATAATGGAACTAGGTATTGAAACCCATGCTCTAGTAATTGAGTGGTGACACCCTTTACTTATATTGACGCATGTTTCATATATTTATATATATGTAGTTGGATATAGGTGTAATGATTTTTATAGGCATTTGGGTGGCGATGCTTGTTCTCTAGTAATTAGTTGGTGATGTTAGTTACTCAGAAGAATTTATTATTAGATGGTTATGAGCATTGTTTTATGTGGTGATGATCATTATTTAAGGTGGTGATGCCTCTTGTCTGTTATTTTGTATGGCAATTCCCAGTTATTGGAAAATTGTGATGCCTATTTCATTCATTCAGGATGATGATGTCCATTAGTTTGTGGTGGTGATTCCATGAACCTTATACTGTATCTATTGTAGTTTTCTTATGAATGTGCTTGCTTTTCATAGTTTTGAATTATGTCGTGATTAAGGAAATATATGTTGCCTTTGTTCCTTCACAAGTTGAATATCATCTTGTCAAACATGTTCTTTTGACATCCATTTGGATAATAATTTTCTCTTACTTTGGAGGGAGCCTTGTTATCTTTATCGTTATCCTTTTAGTCATTATATTTTCTAGTTCACTATTTATATGCACATATAATCTTTTGTTGATGTTTTCCATTTGTTCATATTTTGTGGGTTTATGTTTCCAGCCCCTTAGGTTAAGGGAAGTTCAGAAGGCTATTTACAATGAATTTGAAAAGAAGTAGATGTTATTTGAGAGATAAAGTTGAGACTGTCGGCCTGACTTGTGCAGACAATCAATGATACTTTTGTAAGCCATATTCCTTTATGCATCCACCATGTGGGCTTCGAGCCTTGTGAAATTATACAATTTCAATTATCTATTTACATTTCAATACTATTGGGTTTTTAAAACATAATTATTGAATAATGGATACACATCACTAAGTGAAAGAATATTATGGTGTGTTTCTCTTAATCAATTGATTAATAAGTGATCCTTATATTAAAATTCACTCATTACAATCGAGATGCAAGAAAAAATCTCTTATTATCACTGTAAAAGTTGGCTAAAAAATTGGTGGAAATATAATTGACTGACATATTCACCCACTCTAAAATCATGATTATCACAAATTAGATGCTCACACTAATTTTTTTAGAGATTATTTTAAAGTGGAAGGAGAAGGATCAAACTTTCTTATGTTAGACATTATATTTTTTAACGTGACTTTAATGTTTTTAGTATATCGTAAACCATCCAAAAAAAGGATGCTTGGTTTGATTTGAGGCATGATGAAATATAAAAAAATGGTTTGGAAAATACTCTATTGACAATTTCTCGAGCTTTCAGATTCTTAAGCTATGACTAAAAATATGCTGATCCCAAGGTTACATTGTAGGATATCATATTTTAATGATCACATAACCCTTTTATTTAGTTGTATAGTTGTATATAATCAATATATTGATGATGTTAATTTCACAAAACATACTCTATTTTCTCATTATTGAAAAACCCTAGACGGAGTTGAAGTCAATCCGTACTCAAATTCAATTAACTTATATTGTGACTATATCTCTTTAAATGTTTCATATAATCATAATGATCAATTTTTTCTTTTAACTGATCTCATATATGTAATGACTTAGTTGGAACACAATTTTCAAACTTGATTTCTCACAAAAGAACTTATTGGATATGTGAGTTGGATGAAGTATTTAGAAATTTGGTTTTTGTGAAGATAACTATATCTTCTACAGATTCTTCATAGAACTTCACCTAAATATTGTTGACCTGAGAGTTATACATTGCCCATATTTTGATAATGACTTAACCATTCCATTCATATGTATCTAATATGTCTACTTGAGATTTATTTTAGGCATTAGGTACATGAAAAGGATCAATCTGATCAAGCCCTAGCTTGATCAAGTTCAAGTCAAATGCAATGCAAATGCACTTTATTGGAAAACACCCTAAAACCCTTGGGATGATCTTTGTAATCATTTGTATTGATGTAATGACTTATAAATAAGATGAGAAAAACTAGGAGCCCTTAATTCAAACATTTAATCACTCTAATGACATTTTCCAAAATTTATTACACGGTGTTTTTGGTCGAGTTTCTCCTGTAACAAACTCAACCAATCCCGTTGATGCATTTTGAGAATGTCCATATTTGGTCAAGTTTCCTATACACATAAATTGATCACTCCCTACACTGGGAAAAACTAAATTTAAGTGATCGACTGAGTTTTATCCAGGATAAACTCGATCTATGCTTCAAATTTTCTTTGTCACATAGTGCAATTGGTCGAGTTACCATTATTAAAACTTGACCAAATGTACTATATTGAAAGTGCATAAAAAGTAATTCTAATTGTTGGAGTGTTGCAAAACTCAAAATTACATCCGTTGCAACACCCCAAATGGCTAGAAAACATTCCCTAGTGCTCCCAACCTCTAGTGGACACCCACAGCTATAAATAAGACCTCTTAGAGTTCATTCCAAGGTTGATCCTTCATGCTATTCAAGATCCTAGCTATAGTTTAGTATATCCAATCCACTTAAGCCCCTTTCTCTCTCTTGTTTACAAATCAAAACATCCATATGAGTGAGATAGGATATGTGTAATAGAGCTACTGCATTGTAGACTTGTAAAGCTATCAAAGCTTCCCTTTCCCCAACATCTTTCTTTAAAATCAGATTGGTGAAAGCTTCTCCAAGTGAAGGAGAAGGTGCAAGTGTCTTCAAGCTGTAGAAGAAGGTGCAAAAGCCTCTCCAAGGTAAAGGAGAAGGTTAAGGCTGAAGATCTAGGGGTAGAAGTTGGTAAATACTTCAAGGCAAAATACTCGATGAAAGAAGGGGATCTCCTTGGTGAAGGTGTCTAGCTGCTTGCAAGAGTGGGTAAGACCTTGTAGAGGTAGAAGAATCTAGATCATCCAGATAGGTAAGGCCTTAGTTGGTTATTGTCTCCCTTATCCTCAAAGGAAATGTTGGGTATCCTTGACCCAGAAAAGTAAGGTCATCTTGTATGTCTTATAATGGAATATAAGTATACATTGGTTGCAAAATCTTAGGGATTGGCCTCTCTAGGTAGTGGACTAACTTTCTCCTAGTTTTCGGATTGGAACCACTCTAAATAGCTTGTGTTCTTGTATTTATTCAATCTCTATCATCCTTTCTATGTGTGTTTAGTTTCACTACAACTGAAATTTATGCAATGCCATACATTATAGTAACTTGAAGGTCAAACAAATTTTATGCAAGTGTTTTTAGCTCTATTCACCCCTCTAGAGCCCATTTTATCCAACAAGTGGTATCAAAGCCATAGTCTTCTCTGACAAGATCTCCTATGAGATGAGGAGATGGGTGACAACCTACTTGGGTCTCCGAACTTGGAAGGTGGTTTCTCACAGGATTCCCATTCTTCGATGGAAAAAACTTCCTCTATTGGAAGAGACAGATGTAGTTATACCTTCAAGGGATGAGATATGACATGGAAAGTAGCCATCCTCACCTACAAGGATCCCGAGGGTGATGTAACTACTTGGGATGAAGCTACAATCAAGATGACACAACTCAATGCAAAGTCTATAAGAATCATATGTGATGCCCTCACACCCTTTGAAATTCAACTGAATCTCCTCTTGGGACACAACCCATGAGATATGGAACAAGTTGTTCATCACCTATGAAGGCACAAAGCAAGTCAAGTAGTCCAATATCTACATGCTCAAGGGTCTCTTTGAAAACTTCAAGATGGGAAGGAAGGAGAGAGTGGTTGAAACACATAAAAGGATCAATACCATCATCAATAGATTTTCTTCTTTGGGCCACACCATGGATAGGGAGACCATCAACTCCAAAATTATAATGTATCTCCCCAAGATATAGGAATGCAAGGTGAATTAGTTTGAAGAAGTTAAATGCCTTGGTGACATAGCCACCGAATAGCTCATTGGAAACCTTTGAGCTCATGAGCCAAGACTTGACAAGTAAGAGGAAGATGAGAAGCAAGAAGAGAAAGAATCAAAGAAGATCAAAGACAATGCATTCAAAGCTCAAGTGGAGACAATGATTCCCCAACAACAACTTGCTTGCTGGTCCTCTCCTCTATCCTCAAGTTAAGATGAAGCCCTTAGTGAACATGAAGCAAACTACTCCTAGGGAAAGCACTTCAAGGGAAGGTCTTCTTCATCCTCCCCTATAAGATTCTATGAATGTGGGAAAAAAGGGCACTATAAAAATGAATGCCCCAAGGCTAAGAAGTCCTACCACAAGAGCAGCCACAAGAAGAGGGAGGACTATAAGAAGGAAGGCAAGTACAAGAGGAAGGAAAAGAAGGACAAGAAGGACAAGAAGAGAAAGGATGCAACTCATGCTACTTGGGAGGAATCCTCCTCTAGTGATTGCAACTCAAATGAAGGAGAATTCCATCTTGCACTCATGGCCTCTACAAGTGAAAACATTGGTGATGTAAGTGAGGTAGTCTTACATGAGTTATCTAAGGAAACTTTAATTGATATGATTAATGCTAGCCTCTCTTCTTATTCTGAATGCAAATCTAAGAAGAAGAGATTAGGGAAGATCATATATGATTTGTATGCTAAAACTGATATTCTTGATCAAAATGAGAAATTGCATCTTGATAGCATTGATTATTTGCAAGGATAGTCTCTTGACCTTGAGCTCCAATAAAATGGAGTTGAAGTAGAGAATGGTATCTACCTTAAGAATATCAATAGTCTTAAGGAGGAAAACCAAGCCTGAATTGATGAGCTTACTTAGAACTGAAAATCATGATCTTAGACATTCTTGTGATGCTATTAAAGATGAAAATATGATTTATCTTAAAGATCTTATCATGCTTAGAACTAAAAATTCTAGATTGCTTGCTCAAATTAATGATATATCTTTTAAACTTCTATTGCCTAGTAATGATGTAGCTAGGCATTACTCCTGATAGAGATTCCTATCATACTAAAGACCTCTATTTGGAGGTTGACTTACTTCATGTACAAGATGGTCTTGCTAATTTATCTTCTACTATGATAACTCTTAGTGATGGTAATCACAACCTTAAAGCTTCCTTGCAGAAATTCCTCAAAGGGAAAAAGTCCCTCAATGAAGTCTAGATCACTCTACCAAATATAGTGGTAAAAATGGTTTGGGATATGAAGGATCTCCATAGAGAAAGAACAAAGAGAAGTGTAAGAAAAAGAGTAAGGGACATCCTATCCTCCATGGAGAGTCTTCTGACTCTAAGAACCCTATGGTTTGTGTGAATTTCAAGAGTGATGACCATTAATCTACTTATTGTCATTATAAAGAGAAGGGACCAACTCAAAGATGAAATGGGTCCCCATGCTAACACCGAATCCCAAGGTTTGAATTGGGAACTGATATCTTCTTGTAGGTAAAAGGAAAATGGATTGTTGATAATGGTTGCTCAAAGCATATGACAGGTGAAACCAACCACTTCAACCAATTCACAAAGAAGAAAGATGGATCAGTGACATTTAGTGACAACAACAAAGGTAAAGTGATAGATGAGGGTGATGTAGGTGATTCAGTATGCATCAAGAATGTTCTTCTTATGGATGGCCTACATCACAATTTAATTAGTGTTAGTCAATTATGTGATAACATCTATCTTGTTCTTTTTACCTCACTTGAATGCTTGCTTCTAGATTCCCTCTCCTATAATGTTATATATAAGGGAGCTAGAAATGGTAATCTCTATGTTATTGCTCTTGGATATATTAAGCCTATTATTGGTAGATGCCTTGTTGTCAATTCAAATGATATTTTTATGGAACATAAGGCTTGGTCATGTAAATATGCATTAGTCGAAGAAGTTGAGGAAAAAGAAATTGGTAAAGAGACTTCCTAAATTAGATTTTGAGAAGGATGAGGAATGCCAACCTTGCACCCAAGGAAAGCAAACCAAATCCTCCTTTAAATCCAAAGGAGTCCTTAGTACCAAAATAACTCTCGAACTACTTCACATTGATGTATTTAGACCAATGCAAATGCAATTGCTTCATGGTAGCAAGTATTGTCTTGTGATTGTCAATGATTTTTCTCGCTATAACTGAACCTTTTTTCTTGTTTCAAAAAGTGATACTCTTGATGTTTTCTTGACTTTTTGCAAATGAGTTGAAAATGAAGTCTGTTTCTAAATCATCTCTATCTATAGTGACCATGAGGGAGAGCTTGAAAATGACTTGTTTGAATGATTTTGTGAGGAATCTGGGTATGCACATAATTTTTCTTCACCTTGAACACCTCAACAGAATGGGGCTGTAAAGAGAAAGAATAGGTCACTATAGGAAATGGCTAGGATTATTTTTCTAGAGTATGATACTACAAAGAAGTTTTGGTCCAAAGCTGTAGTACTTCATGTTTTGTGCAAAATTGGATTTTCACTCATACATCCTTAAAGAGAACCCCCTATGAGTTATGGTGTGGTAGACAGACCTCTATTGATTTATTTCATGTTTTCGATTGTCCTTGTTTCTTTTTGAACACCAAGGGTTCTCTCAATAAGTTTGATGTGAAAATATACAAGGCTTTCTTTCTTGTCTATAGCACCACTAACAAGGCTTACAGAGTGTTTAACATTGAATTGTATAAAGTACAAGAATTTGTCATTGTTAAATTTGTTGAGAATAACCCCTTTATTTTCAAGGATATTGTTAATGACGATGTTGTAGATGAGGTGATACCTCACTTGAAAGAGCTCAACATTGTTGATAAAGGAAAAGTGGTGATAGTTTATGAAGAAGAGAAAGAAGAAGAAAAGAAGGATCCAACTCCCTACTTTGCAAAGCATCATCCAAAAGAGCTCGTCATAGATAATCCCTTAGAAAGGGTGAAGACACAGGCTTCTTACAACAAAGAATAAACCGGAAGTGTCTTCATATCTCAACTTGATCCAAAGAATGTCAAAGATGCTCTAAAGGATGATGAATGGATCCTAGCCATGCAAGAAGAGTTAGAACAATTTGAAAAGAACAAAGTGTGGACCCTAGTGCTAAGACCAAGTAATAGAAAGATCATTGGCACCAAGTGGTTCTACCACAACAAGACTGATGAAAGAGGAAATGTGGTAAGGAACAAAGCAAGGTTAGTAGCTCAAGGTTACAACCAACAATAAGGTATTGATTTTGATGAAACTTATGCACTTGTTGCTAGACTTGAATCTATTAGAATGTTACTTGATTTTTCTAATTATAAGAATTTCCTACTTTATCAAATGGATGTTAAAAGTGCATTTTTGAATGGTAAAAGAGTAATTCTATGTGTCTCAACCTCCCAATTTTTAACATGATAAATTTCCTAACCATGTTTATTTGTCACAAAAAGCTCTCTATGGACTCGAACAAACACCTAGAGCTTAATATTAGAAAATAAATAACTTTTTGCTAGACAATGGCTATATCATGGGCAAAGTCAATTCTACTCTATTTATTAAACACACTTCTAGCAACTTTTTGATCACACAAATTTATGTTAATGATATTATCTTTGGCGGAAGTGATCTTGATCTTTGCAAGGAGTTTAGTTCTCTTATGCAGAGTGAGTTCGAGATGAGCATGATGGGGGATCTTACTTTCTTCCTCGGCTTCCAAATCAAGAAAACCAAGGAAGGTAACTTCATTATCCAAGGCAAGTACACTACTTAACTTCTTAAGTGATTTGGGATGGAGAACACGAAGCCGATGGACACCCCCGTGTCAAACACCACCAAGCTTGACAAAGATGAAGAAGGTGAGAAAGTGGATGAGAAGCTCTATAGAGTTATGATTGAAAGTTTACTTTATTTAACTACCTCTAGACCTGACATAATGTTTAGTGTTGTCTTGTGTGCTCTCTTTCAATCATGTCCAAGTAAATCACATCTCATAGCGGTCAAGAGGATTGTGATGTATCTAGCCAAAACTCAAAATTTTGGACTATGGTATCCCAAGTCAAGGGACTTTACTCTTACTGCCTATAGTGATGCCGATTATGTAGGTTGTTTGATTGATAGAAAGTGCACAAGTGGCACTTGCTTCTTCCTAGGTCCGTGCTTGGTTTCTTGGTTATCTATTGAGGCTGAGTATATTGTAGCTGGGAGTTGTTGTGCCCAAGTCCTATGGATTAAGCAAATGCTCCAATACTTTAACATTCATTTTGATTCTTATCCTATCTATACTGGTACAATGAATCTCTATTATAATCCTATATTGCATAGTAGAACTAAACATATAGAGGTCCGTCATCACTTTCTTCGTGAACATATTTCCAAGACGGATATCTATATCACACATGTGGATATGGAGAATCATCTTGCGAACATTTTCACTAAACCTCTAGCTAAAGAGAAATTTACTTTTATTAGATCAAAACAACTCATAACTGCTCTTGATGATATAGAAATGCAATATATCTAGATGTTATCTTTCCAATATGTTTCTTGCTTATGATTGTTCATGAATTACTTGAAAGTGCTAAATTATCCATGTTTTCATGCATTGTTTCACTTGTTTTTGGTTATTTTTCACAAACATATGTTTTACCACAAAAAGTAGCCAATGATGGTGGAATGTGCTTAAGTATGTTCAAAATGCATGAAAAACTAGAGAAATAATTTTATATAACATGCTAGAGGCTTAGAATTATTATTTCTATGTTTTAAACAGGCTGACAGTAGAGTTTGTCCTGATACAATTCGACTGATCCCTGGATGATGACCAAGCTATAACGTAGGTTTGGTTGAGTTTTCAACACGTAGAACTCGACCGATCGTGTGACTGGATGCAAATTAAAAAGGGGATCGGCCGATTTTTCTCCCTCTCAACTAGAGAAAGTCGATCAAATACCCATCCTCTAGTGTTTATCCTCAAACCCTAGGCTAGACCAACCCTTCCTAGCCTCTGATCAGCTCGTTGCCTCTCCCCATTGTGACCTAGGTGGTTAGGAGACATGTCTCTTGTGTTCTCTACTTCACTTGGTGGTTATCTCATCTCCATCCGACCATATGCCCTCCAACCATAGGAAGAGATATGCCCCAACTGGAGAACCATCTTCCTCCATGAGTCCAAGACATGTATCCTTTGATGGCACATATTTCATCTCAAGTCAAGCCTTGAATAGGAATACCCTTCCATTTTGAGCCTTGTTTGAACCTCATTTTGCAACGAGTGAGGTGATTAAAGAGGTATCTAGGGTGTTCAAAGTACACCATCTCAATGCTGTGTGTGAAGAGCGCTTGTGTTTTACAAATTTCATGTCAAGCACGAAGGGTGTCCATGATTTCTATGCGAATTTGACATGGAACTGCACCACCCTAGTCCCACCATCTAATACCCAAGTCATATTGACTTCAATGATAGCCAATACCAAGATAACGATCTCCGAGGATTCTTTGAATTCCTATTTTTTTGGTATCGATGGCATTGCTTCTTGGGTGTCTTCCTATCCATAATACCATGACCTTTTAGACCCTAAAGGTTTATATAAGAGATTTGACCCCATTCTTACCCTTCTAGATATCCATAATTTCTTAAAGAAACCCAAAGTCCCTTATAGGAAGAAGTCAACCCTACCCCCTCTTCCCTTGATACCAAGATAAGATTGATCACCTTAGTAGTCAATTACAATAACCATCCCAAGAGGAATCAAATAAAAATGGCAAAGAACACTACAATGATCATATATTGTTTGTTGAATGATATTGGAGTTAAGTGGTCTCATTACATTCTGCATCATATGACCCTCTTTGACTCTAGGAAGAACACCATCGGAACCCATCTCCTTGATCTGTGGTGTGTTTTCTTACCATGCTGAAAAATCCCTCTCCCATGATCATGGCTACAAACCAAGTTGCAAAGGGGTTTGCATTAGTGAGACAACCATAAAGAAGACCTTTCTTCCTACCTCTTCCACCACACCAGGTTCCTCTACCTCCACCCAGGCCCTCCACCTCCACCACCCAAACCTGACTATGCCTCATAATCTGTATCAAATGAATCCCTCATGGGATATATGATACATCAACAGACATACAACCTTTAGGTTCAAGACCACCTCCACCAAGACCTTGTTCAAATCATGTCTCATATAAATCTATCCTGCAACCATCCCTACACACCATACCAGGCTTACCTAGGTTTTGACTATGCTTCTTATACATATAGTCAGTTCTACCCTGACCCTCGACCTACTGTTTCCACTACACGTACTGCTTCTTCTGATGGTGTACTTGCCCATGCCTCAGGTGCTCTTCCACTTCTAGATCTTCCTATTGGCCCTCCCACTTCTGTGCTTGTTTCCTATGATGGAGTTTCTACTACCACCATTCTGTAAGAAAATGCATTACATGCATGTGGCATGTCTTGGGCTGAGCAGAATGCCAGATGGCCTGGTAGTCATGCTTTTGGACCTCCTACCATTGAGGAGATGCCTGACCAGGATGCTGAGGAAGAAGCTGGAGATGATGATGACGATGAGGATGCTGATGATACTGGTGATGATGGATCTTCTGGTGGTGATGATGGTGAGGCCACAACTACTACCACTGCTGCACCCTCAGATGATGATGATTACCATCCAGAGCCCAAGGATGATGATGCTGATGATAATCATGTTGATATATATTCCCTAGATGTTTAGTTCTTAGTCTATAACATGCTTATCTAGATATATTTTAGTAGAATTTTTATGCATTGAACATTTGGGCACTACAATTGAGGTTTACTATTTTCTTCTATCAGCGTTTCTCACTAGTTTGTAGTTTTCACATCGAGAGGACATATCTAGTGTTGTAATCTTAATCCTATGTACCTTAACTCTTTGCTTGGTTACATCTTATGAATTGATGGTATGTTCTCCCATATTTTGATTATGACTATAGATTGTTTGTTTCTATCTGTTTTGTCTATGTTTGATGCTTTCTTTAGTGATTGCTTGGGAAGTTTGTGCCTATGGAGAAGACCTATGTTTTATAGCTCTTCTACCCCCTACCTTTTTGTAATGACAAAGGGGGAGAAGAATACAAGAGCTCATGTACTACAGGTACTACCGTGGAAAAATGAGCTCAGCCATATTGAAATTATCTCCTATGTGATTCTTTTCTAGTCAATTATTTGTTATATCACGTGACTTGCGAAAGGACCATGTAGTATATATATGTGCTAAGGTTGTTTGCGGAAAGACTAACCATGTAGCTAAAAGTAAGCATGAATTAATAGGGAACAATTAATATTGTTCATTCATGTATCGCCTTGCAATTCACAAGGTAAAGGTTTAAATTTTCATATCCTTTTCAATATGTTGAGGAATGGTTTGCCATTGTCAAAAAGGGGGAGAATGTTGACCTGAGAGTATACATTGCCCATAATTTGATAATGACTTAACCATTCCATTCATATGTATCTAACATGTCTACTTGAGATTAATTTTAGGGATTAGGTACATGAAAAGGATCAATTCAATCAAGCCCTAGCTTGTTCAAGTTCAAGTCAAAAGAAATGCAAATGCACTTTTTCAGAAAACATTCAAAAACCCTTAGGATGATCTTGTAATCATTTGTCTTTATGTAATGACTTGTAACCAAGAAGAGAAAAAATTAGGAGCCCTTAATTAGAATGTTTAATCACTCTAATGACATTTTCCATAATTCATTGTAGGGTGGGTGTTTTTTGGTCGAGTTTCTCCTACGACAAACTTGACAAATCCCCTTGATGCATTTTGAGAATGTCTAGGATTGGTCTAGTTTCCTATACATAGAACTCGACTAATCCCTACACTGGGAAAAACTAAGTTTAAGCGATCATTCGAGTTTCATCAAGAATAAACTTGACCGATGCTTCAAATTGTCTTTGTCCTATAGTGCAATCGACCGAGTTACCTTGATTAAAACTCGATTGAATGCAAAGTACGAGAAGTGTAGAAAAAGTGATTCGTGTTGTAAAATTCAAAATTATATCCATTGCAACTCCCCAAATGACTAAAAAATGTTCCTTAGTGCTCCTAGACTCCAAAGGACACCCCAACTATAAATAGGATCTCTTAGAGTTCATTCCAAGGTTGCTCCCTCATGCTATTCAAGATCCTAGATATGGATGAGTGGATCTAGTCCACTTGAGCCCCTTTGTCTCTCTTGTTTGCAAATCAAAATGTCCATATGAGTGAGATAGGATCTGTGTGAGAGAGCTACTTCATTGTAGACTTGTAAACTCTCAAAGCTTCCCTTTCCCCAACCCCTCTCTTTAAGATCATGTTGGTGAAAGCTTCTTCAAGTGAAGGAGAAGGTTCAAACATCTTCAAGCTGTAGAAGAAGGTGCAAAAGCCTCTCCAAGGTGAAGGAGAAGGTCAAGGCTAAAGACCCATGAGTAGAAGTGGGTAAATCCTTCAAGTCAAAAGACTCGATGCAAGAAGGGGATCTCATTAGCGAAGGTGCCCAACTTCTTGCAAGAGTGGGTAAGACCTTGTAGAGGTAGAAGACTCTTGCTCCTCAGCATAGGTAAGACCTTGGTTGGTTATTGTCTCTCTTGCCCTAGAAGGAAAGGTTGGGTATCCTTGAACTAGAAAAGAAAGGTCATTTTGTATGTCCTATAATGGAATATAAGTATACATTGGTTGTAAAATCCTAGGGCTTGACCTCTCTAGCTAGTGGACTGATTTTCTCCTAGTTTGGGGATTGGAACTACTCTAAATAGCTTGTTTTCTTGTGTTTGTTCAATATCTCTCATCCTTGCTATGTATGTTTAGTTGCACTACAAATTCAATATTTGCAGTCCTAGAATGTCTAATGATTTTTTTGCAAGTGTTTTTAGCTCTATTCACACCCCTCTAGAGCCATTTGATCCAACAAATATCTGCATGAGAAAATACATATCATTGGATAAAGATACCTAGAAATCTATAGTTCTCAACAACTTATGTTTTGCACCAGCAATGTGCGTCAGTGAAGAGTCTTAAAATCTCCATCCAATGACTACATACATTCAAAATGGAAGCATGAGTTAGATTATGTTGTTTTGGCTCACTCATTTCCTCAATCTTGAGTTGGATCTTACAAGTGGTACCAGGGCAAGGAGTTATTCAAGACAAATAATCTATCAAGTAGGAGAGGATGGCCGAGAACTTTCTTGGACAACTAAACTCTAGGAAAGCTACTCCACCTACCCACATGTGTTAGATGATATAAACTACAAATATTGTTAAATATAGATACAAATTCACATTTAAGGGATTAGTTTTGATATCTGGGAGGTGATGGTCCTTCCTTACAAGATTCAAAGAGGTGAATTAAGTACATGGGATAAAGACACCATAAGGAGATGCAACTGAATAATAAATACATAAAAAATATTCTATACTTCACTCTCTACTTGTAAGTTCAATTTCATACTTTTTTGAGAGACAACCTATGAACTTTGGAGAAAGATTTGGTCATCCATGAAGGGAAACTCTAAGTGAAGGAACCCAAAATTGATATGCTACAACATCCACTGGAACTATTCAATATGTCATTGACAGAATCCATTAGAGAGATATAACCTTACTTCTCAAACCTCATTAGTGGTTAAGGATAACTTGTAGAACACTTAGAGGAGAAAGAGGAAATAATAGACTCATAGTGATTGAAGAATCCTCCAACCTCAAAACCCTCTTGTGAGTGACCTCATAGGGAACCTTCCAACCTATAAGGTGAACCTTAGTGCTAGAGAGGATGAGGATAAATAAGAATCTAGTAATAATGATAAATATGCATTCATCAAAGTAAAATAATCTTCCTTGAATGATGAATATTCTCAAAATGAATATGATTTGCAACACACCAAATGCAAGCCCTATTTATACCATGGATATGAATGCAATTATAAGAGGCCCAAGGATGAATTATTTAAGGTGAAGAAGTCTCATGGATACAAAGCAAAAAAGATAACAAAGACAAATACAAGAAAAATGGCAAGAATGAAAAGGATACAACACATAAAGTGGATTGGGACTCATTCAAGAAAGTTGTAGATCAAATGTTGAATAAGATGTGTGTGATGTGGAACTTATGGGAAGATACGATCAAGATGAGAAGGAAATTAAGGCAAATATTCTTGAGCCCCCTGAATTAACTATAGTTCAAATAAATTTTAAAATCTTATGCCACTCTTTGTACTCAAAAGCCTAAGAAAGAGAAATTCTATAAAATCCTAGATTCTTTATATGAGTAAATTGTTGATAATAAGAGTGTCGATAATAATGTTGATTTACATTCAAATGGAGAAGAAGTAGCAAATAATATTTATATTGTAAAGTTGCTAATCACGAAGTTGATAATGATTCCTGTTTCGTGAAAATCCATTAGAAGCATAACCTATTTTTCTGAGTAAAAAATTGAAATAGTCATTCTTAATCTTTAAAAGAACTCTTATGTAACCAAATCCCTTTTCTTAGAATCTAATATTATTCATATTATAGATGTGTTTTCTAAACCATATTCTATTATTACTTCTCTAACCCATGGTAACCATATCCTTTGAGCTTCTTTATAGAAGTTTTTAAGTGGAAAGAAAACCTTTAATGAAATCCTACATGATGATATATAATTAATTATTATAAATAACATATGATACGATGATGGGAGAAACAAAAATAAGATCTCACCTCATTCTTAAAATGTTGAATCAACTATATTGAAATTTACTAGTAACAATTTTCACTATTATTCTTATTGTCCTTTCAAGAAGGGGAAAAACATAGTTTGAGTTCCTAAGAAAGCCCCCAACCTAAAGAGATAAAATGACAATGATTTTTTCCCCTCATATTAAACTTGTGAATGGATCGTTATGGAAGATTCTAAAAGAAAATTGCCACTATCAAAAACCTATATCAATTCATTCAAAAAAGAGAGGATGTCCATCGACTCTTAATTTTAAAAGGAAGGTAATATGGGTCGACAAATTAGGATGTTCCTTATGAATTAACATGTTCTTCTTATTAATGACCTACATCACAATTTCACAAAGTTTAATTTACTTATGTGATAATGAATACCTTATTCTCTATGATTGTTTGGAATGCTTGTTTCTTGAAACCCTCACCTACAATTCTATAATAAACTGCATACATTCGATCACTTGTGTATTATTGCTTTAAATTCTCTTAAACCCATAGTTGGTACTTGCATTGTTGTTAATAAATTTTTGGGATGTATATGGTGTGGACTATTTAGTCACATAAATTTTAATGAAATGAACAAATTAATTGAAATGAAGTTAGTAGGAGCATTTCCTAAATTAGTGATTAATGCCAACATAGCTTTTAATAAACAAATGAGTTCTTCCTTTAAGTCTAAGGGAGTTCATTAAACTAAGATGTCTATGGAACTTCTTCACATTGATATTTTAATACCTATGCACACACAATTACTTCAAGGTAGAAATTTTGCTCAATGATTGTTGATAGTTACTCAAGGTTCAATTGGACTTTCTTTCTAAAGTTTTACGCTTAAATCTTTCATTTAATTTTGAAAAAGAGTAAAAAAAATAAATAACATAATAAAGACAAGATATATTTATCAATAAAACATCAATGGAATAATTTTGAAAAAGAGTAAAAAAAATAAATAACATAATAAAGACAAGATATATTTATCAATAAAACATCAATTCCATAAGTAAGAAAATATTTTTAGGTTACTTTTTAACTTGATAGTATATGAATGAGAACACAAACCATAAGTGTACATTTACATGTTTATATGTGCATAAAATAAGTACTTATGTGAAACCCTAGACCTAAGTTTAATATGTAATAATAATAATTTTTTGACTCATTTAATATACAAAGATGACCTACATGATGATGATATATGAATTGGTGAATCTTAGTGTATTTTGATGCAAAATATTTAACCTTTTTACCACTTAATAAATGGACACATGGGCCCATATTTTATACATGTCATTATGATAGTCAATATACAAATAAGACTCAAATATAACGAATTGTTACTGTATATGCATTGTAAGTTGGGTGGTATATAAATAAACATTGGTTTGGCATTTGGTATAATTTGGATAAATTTATTTGTCAATCAAGATAAACTTGGTTAAATTATATCTTTGAGGTCCACCCTTCTAACCGAAACCCTAAAAAGTTCATTAGAATAACTCTTCCAATAAAAACCCATTTTTAAATAACATTCAACAACATTTGTCAACAAAGTGAATAGGCAATTCAGGTAAAATTATGTTTTCCATAATGAAGCATGTATATAGAAATTTCAAGTCAATGGATAATGTCAACAAATTAGATATACCCATTTGTCTCACCTTCCAGACATGGAACACATTTTGTCATCCTAAACCTAAGAAAATTATTCATATTCCAAGCATGACTAACACATTAACACTCCCGCACAACATCATAGAAGAAATTAGGGTTGATGATGCATAATACTTCAACCATGCAAGCTGGTAGATAGATAACCAGATCACTTTTATAATAACTATAAAAAGTATTTTATAAATAACTCAATAATAAATATGTTATAACATCATCCACAACTGACCACTTTTACAAATTGCAAGAAGTAATAAGGAGAACATCATAAATTATATCTTATAAATTGCCTACTCAACACTATGGAAAATGAGAGTATATGGACACTCTAATTGATCTATGTTTATTGAATCCTTACAATTATGACCTCTCCAATACATATAATGGAAGAACCATGTGAGACTCATAAAGATTCTGATCAAGAGGAGAACTCCTACTAAGATAGTTAATGTGAAATGTTATTATATCATATGAATGAAAATAAACAAGAAAAGTATTAATTCTCCATTCAATATCTAACTTGATAGTTTAATTAGATATAAAACATCCCATCACAAGATATAAAACCATCTTATTTTACAAAAATAGATAAAAAAGGATATCACTTTATTCTCAAATAGTAAACATACCAACACTTACAATTCTTGGAAGATCACATGTAGATATCGTGCAAGAAATCATGAATACAAATAAGACACATATATTTATTCAGTTGTAGTATATTTTAGTCACTTTACCTAGTTAATTTGGAGCGTACTATCCAATTTTCAAGAGTATTACTATGAAGTCCCTAATCCATGAAGAGATTTAGGAGTGATCAGTCCACTAAGATTCCACGACGCCCCAGTCGGTGTACGTATAAAAGTAAGGGCTCATCGACATGTGACCTACATAAACATCATGTCTACTTGGAGAGATAGGTCATGAAATCTATCATATCACATAGACAATACTTCCTTTTAACCATTTTGAATTCATATGATATCATTCACATTAGCAAAAGTTTTAGAATGACAAGAGATACCTCATCGAATGCATTCAACTAGTGGATGATTTTAGGGCATTGATGGAACCATACCTCATATGAATTTGGACAAACTATGTGTACTCAATAATACATGACTTAGAGTAGCTTCTCAAAATTGATACATTGCTACATGAATACTTGTTTCCCTTCCCCAAATTTCAAACACTAGTAAAGTTCTACTATCAAGGGAATACACTAAATGATTAGAGATTCATTCATTGCTTATTCTAGTTACTCATATTTTAGGTTCATTTTATAAAATTACTATTATGTTTCTTAGTATGATTAAATTCCTTTGGAGTATGATTGCCATGCAGATACAACACAATAAGTAGAGAAATACCAAACTTGAAAAAATATAAATGCATAACAGAAAAAGAAATACATTAATAGACCACACACATATAATAATCACTATCTTTACTCAGATATACCTATAAGTCTTACAATATGGGACATATGTTCCCTTATGCCATATATACTCATCATTAGCCTTGAACAACAAATCAAAATCACCATTCTCAATTCATCATTTCAACCAATATTTCCTATAACAAACTTTCAAGTTAACATCACTTTCACATATTTATAACTTTTCATCAATTACCACTAATAGGAAGGCAAAACACATTACAAAGATAGGCATCTACATTGCAAGCGTAATAAGTTAATAAAGGAGATTATTACATTATAGGTTTCTAAAGGATCAACAAACTCCAAGAACAAGCTCAAATTTCTTTCCCAAGGCCTTATTACCGATCATATAATGTTCAACAATTTTTTAATCAATGTAAGTACCAAAATAATACATGAACATTCATATCGTCAAAACTCAAAGCATTCTTGAATTATCCAATATCCTCATATTTTATTTAAATCCAAAAGATTCAATGCTCCCCGTCCATGGATCCTTTTCATCGACCCAAGTTACAAACCTCATAACATTGACCCAAAGGCATCAACCCCAATAACACACTCTCATATCTCACTCTCAACCTAGGTATATATCAAAATATTAGGTTAGACCTTTTCCCTTATCTTGTTTACTTAATATCACAATGATTAGATAGAGAAGGGAAACATACTTCTTTCTTTTAGGAGGGTAGAATCCTTAAGTATGATTGGTTCCATGTAAAACTAACCCATATCAAGAAACCAACCATATTTATTTACTTATTCAGTGAATAACCCTTGTTCATGCTTTATTTTTGTTGAAGTGCATTTTTCTAAATTCAAACAAATACCTAGTGTAACGACCCATTTCCAGATTAATCATCTAATTAGGGTTTACTTAGATGATTGCATTCTTAACTAAATTAATCATTGTTTAAAGCTTGATTAATGATGGTAGTTTAATTATGATGTTTTAAAGATAATGATAATCTTTATTCATACTTTGATTCATATAAGTAGGATTTGAGAATTGAAAACCCAAATAGGTCAAGCATTTGGGTTTTGGTAACATATGAATACGAAATTTGATGAGTATAGTGGTATACTAAATGATTTTTAGTATTTTATATAAAACTCTGACTGAGTTTAAATTTAGATATGGTTTGCAGAACTCAATTATTAGATTAATGTAAAATATCATAATTTTGTAAAGAATTTTTTTGACTTGTTTGATGGCCGAGTTTCCCCAGGTCAAACTCACCCGACCATGTATTCATATTGAATTATAGCAATGTGGTATTTGAATTTTATTTTTTTACTGGTGAATCTAATTGATCTGAAATTTAAACTATATCTTAGGAACCCCACTTTAGACATTTTATTAAATTTGTATAATTTTGAATGATGGTTGAATTCTACAGAGTGTGGTGTCAGTCGAGTTTTCCTTGGACAAACTCAGCAGACCATCATTCTAGATTAAAAATAGTAGTCCAATATTTTATTTGTACTTATTTGTTGGTAACTTGGATTGATTTGGAATTTTTACTAGAGATATGAAATGTTGTTTCAGACAACATACTAGTTTTTAATAATTTTTAGAGGTGATTTGACTTATTCAATAGATGATTTTCAGTAACATATTTTATGTGAATAGAGAGAAACCCTAAATCCAGTAATCTCATTACAATGCACATGGTTTCATTAGGTCCATTCACATGCATGGAAACTGTAGTTTCCACTTTCACACATTTCATTCATCAATCATAAGTATACTATGATTAATTGACTCATTTGGTTCAATCCTTCAACACAAACCCTAAATAAGGAATATAGACACCTCATACTGATCCTTATGTATGGATCATATTCAAATTCAGTAAGACTCAAAATAACACTTGTATAATTCATTCTACTACAATTAAAATATGATTCTGTACATGTCGATTCAATTCCCAGATATTTTGCACATTGGGATGCTTTTTAGGCAATATTCACATGAAATAGCATAGCCATCTATCCATATAATTTTCAATGGATTCTCAATCAATATATTAGGAACTAAGAAAGTTCCGATCAATGAGAAATAATGAAAATCAATAGAATTTGATTCCCTAATATCTTTTCAAATAATACCCAATCACATATATATACAAGCAAGGTTTCTAAATATTTTAGTAGGATAGAACTAGACTTTCAACTTGAATACAGAACTTAAGAGGGAGAAAAGCACTCACTTAAGGTGACAAACACCTTAACAATGTAGGTCAAACTCTAAATTTCATGTTGAAAGCATAATTCTATGAGGCTAAAATATTCAGAAACCTTGCTGATATATATATATATATATATATATATATATATATATATATATATATATATATATATATATATATATATATATATATATATATATATATATATATATATATATATGGGAATCAAATTCTACTTATTTCAATTATTTCTCATTGATAATAACTTGCTAAGTTCCTGATATATTGGTTGAGTATACATGGAAAATTATATGGATAGATGACTATGTTATTTCATGTGAATATTGCCTAAAAATTAGCCCAATGGCCGATATGTTTGGGAATTGAATTGACATGTATAGAATCATATTTGAATTGTATTAGAATGAATTAGACAAGTATTTTTTTGAGTCTTACTGAAATTGAATATGATACATACATAAGGATAAATATGAGGTGGTGACATTCCTTGTTTAGGGTATGTGTTGAAGGACTGAATCAAAGATGTTAATTAATTAATGTATACTTATGATTGATGAATGAAATGTGTAAAAATGAAAACTAGGGTTTCCATGTTTGTGAGTATCCCTAACGACACCCTGTGCAACATGATGAGTTTACTGGATATAGGGTTTCTTTCTAATCAATAGAGATGTCCCAAAAATGTGGTATCAATATTTGTTAATAACTAGTAACAATAAAAGTATATAGATATCTTGCATCACTCATCATATAGATTTATCATACAACATATATTTATTCCATACAATTTCAATAGATGCAAATAAATTTCATGCATAAACATGGATAAAACACTTACTCCTCTTCTTATTTTATTTCACATTCTTCCGTTAGGGTTACTAATCAACACATTTTGAATATAACTTGAATGATGTGCATACTGACTGAACTCAATATCCAGATACTCATTGTCAAGTTTTGAGTGTTGAGATAAGATAGTATGGAACTGCTGACTGTACTTCTTTTGGATGTCCTGATCGAGCATCTAGATGACTACATTCTGGGAGTATAATATAATGCATGAAAGTAAAAAAAAGAATGGTGATAAAATGGTGAAAGAGAAGTGATTTTATAAAATATGAAGCCTATGACAAGTACAAAAATTTCATATAAGAAAGATGAATGCCTAATGGATTATGAAGATAATTCTTAACGAGTTTGAATATAAAATTGTAAGAAAAAGCTAAGAACTAATAGTGATGATCTTTTTATGAATAAAATTGATGAATGTGAATAATAATGTAGAATGAATTCTAATCTTGATCTTATGAGATACATAATAAAATTTTAAAAGATTATGAATGGTGATGTGAATCACATCTTGATATGTATTAATAATATTTGTGAAGGAAGTGTTTCTAATAGCAAAAGAGATATACAATGATGACAAGGAATGAATATATCCATCCAATGCAATAAAAAGAAAATGAATGAAATCATGTCATATGAAATAAAGTTAAATTGGAAATTAGTCTAACTTGATGTTCAGCGAGATGAACAATTAGATGATATGATATTCTTCCAGATCTTTTTATGAATTTTGGAAAAAAATCCTAAAAGGAGGGGAGAATTTGTAACGACATGTTTCCAAATTAATCATCTAATCAGGGTCTACTTGGATGATTGCATGCTTAACTAAATTGATCATAGTTTAAAGATTGATTACCACTAGGAGAGATACCCATTTTTCAATTCGACCATGCACTCATAAAATAGTCATTGATGGATTTGATCTCCTCATTACACTCCTAGTAGAAAGAGACATTATATGGACCAGAGGATCAGTCATCCAGATTCATTTCTTATCGCAAATATTCACTTGTATCCAGTAGGGAAATTTCATTCATAGGGGGGTGCACCTTTGGATGCTACTTTTCTAAAATCAAACAAGGCTTCAGCCAGTCACCCACAAGGGTGGGTTCTCATTCAAAATTGACTAGTTGAAATGGTTCAATACTTATTTAGAGTAGATCGTTCGACACCTGTAACGGGGGTGGATGAACCCTTGTAGATATCAGGTAACCACATATAATGATTCTTTTACAATCTCAACGTAGGCTAGGTAGGTTGACTCATTTTTATAGAAAAAGGCCCTTCCTTTCGTCCCTACTCTCTGGCTCATCCTTTAGACTAGTCCATTATGAAAATCCTACCCTACCTTCTTCTTCTTGTTCTTCTTGTAGTTTAGTTTAATAAACTCAAATGATGTGGCTGTCGTGGACACTCCTATCTCAAAGGAGGAGATTGAGTGATGATTTGGCATTGAATATGTGGAATTTGGTGAGAACTAGGTCTACACCTTTTGGTGTAGATCTGGGTAGGGTATCTATCAATGCTCTTTAGTGACATCCAACAAGTACCTACGACTCCCATCTATAGACTGCCTGTAGAACTGGCAAATTGCTCTCACCTAGTCCCTTCCCATGATGAATTAACCGATACACTGAGTGAATCAAAAAGTGTCCCTTCTTTTCCAGATCCCAGTGGACATTCCTCATGCTGCGGTTCCTTCCGGTCCATTCCCGAGTTGTGTTAGGGGAACATCCTTGTGATTTTCTCTGCAGATCTAAAAAGCCTCAGCTCAGGGCGGGGAATTTTGCCAAAATATGGACACCCGATGCACCCAAAATGCAAAATCCAGCCCATCAATAGCAGAAATCAGGTACAAAGGGACAAGCGTTCCCCTTCATCAAACTATCTGCACTTTCTAGGGCATACCCAATCACGTGGCGGGATCAAATGTCATGGTATTTCCATGATTAAATAATATGGCATTCTGGTTGTTGCCACCAAGTCTCTTGCTCCTATTAAGCTCAACCTTAATAGAAGTAGGTAACAACACTAGGTGGATGGCCGAAATCCAATTGGAAGGCCCTAGCTAACTTTAACTCCTCGCTACCAACTAGAATTACCTACACTTTTGTGTCTCTCATTGTGGTTAGAACTAGGTGTTTCCATTAATTATGATATTTTAAACATAATGAGAAGATTTAATCATACTTTGATTAATATAATTAGGGTTTGAGACATGAAAACCCAAACTGACCAAACATTTGGGTTTTGGTAACATATGAATACATAATTTGGTAAGTATAGTGGTATACTAAATAATTTTTAGTATTTTATATACAACTCTAATTTAGTTGAAATTTAGATATGGTTTGGAGAACTCATTAGTAGTGTTTATGTAAAATTGCATAATTTTTGAAGAATATTCTGACCTATTTGTCAGCTGAGTTTTCCCAGGACAAACTCAGTTGACCATGTATTCAGATTGAAATATAACAATGTGGTATTTGAATTTTATCTTTTTTATTGGTACACGCAGTTTCTCTAAAATTTTAAATGTAGATTGGGAACTTCATTATAGATTTTTTTTTAAATTTGCATAATTTTTGTATGATGTTGAATTATTCAGAGTGTGGTGTTGGTCGAGTTTCCCCTAGACAAACTCATCCAACTATGCATTTTGGATGAAAAATAACACTCTAGTGTTTGATTTTTATTTATTTATTGGTAACTCAGATTGATTTGAAATTTTTATTGGAGCTATAAAATGTTTTTTTGGGACAATAGGATAAATTTTCATAATCTTTAGAGGATATTTTACCTATTCAATATTTGATTTTTAGTAACATATTTTATGAGAGAAAATCTGTTGAAATAAAAAAAGTGTAAGTTGGGTCAATTTACAATTGACCCAAGCACCTTAATTGATCTATATGAGAAACCTATCACCTAAGGATCTCACATATTTCGTGATGCATTCTCGAGAAACAAGATCCTATAGAGAGAGGAGAGCTAGGGTTTTGAGAGGAGAAAGTGGTGGAGATGTTGATCTAGGGTTTCACTATCTGAGATATGATAAAATCAAGTAAGTTTAACTTCTTTGTATAGTTTTTCATGGTGAATATACTCTCACATGTCAACAGTCCATCCCTCATCTGATTTGATTCAAAATTATATCAAATATCCCCCTTCTCTCACTTTTTCTCTCCTAATCTCCATTTCTAGGGTTTTCGAGATTAGTGGTGGAAAAAGTGGACTCCAATTCTAGAGTTCGATTGGATTTCCAGAAATTTAGAGTTTGGCCTATGTTCTTAAGGTTCTTTTCACCTTAGATGAGTGTTTATACCCCTTTTAAGATTTTTATTTATGTTGAAAGCATAATTCTAGTCGACTAAAATAATCAGAAACCTTGCTTGTATATGTATGTTATTGGGTATTGATTTGGGAAGATATTAGGGAGTCTAATTCTACTGATTAGTTCTCATTGAATTGAACTTTCTTAATTCTTGATATAGTGATTGAAATTCCATATAAAATTATATGGATAGAGGACTTTGTTGTTTCATGTGAATATTACCTAAAAAATAGCACAGTGCCCGACATGCTTGGGAATTGAATTGACATGTGTAGAATCATATTGAACTGTATTAGAATGAATTAGACAAGTGTATTATTGAATATTAATAAAATTGAATATGATACATACATAAGGATCAATATGTGGTGGAAATTTTACTTGTTTAGGGTTTGTGTTGAGGGATTGAATCAAATGGGTCAATTAATCAATGTATACTTATGAGTGATGGATGATATATGTGGTATCCAACTTACAAAAACATGATTTACTTAAGCAGAAGCGTTCGTTTGCAGCGGATTATTGAAAATCACTAAAAATTAAAACCTTTTCCAAAGAGATCCAAACATAGGAAAACTTTTATAACTAGAACCACAATATTACATATACATCCTAGTTCTTAAGTACATATCTTGTACCATTCCTTCTCGAGGATTACAAGCATTAATTGCCCTGATAAAACTATACACAGGCAGCATAATAATCTCGAGGCATCTAGCCAAAATCTCATATCATCATTAAACTAACTACTGACTACTACTCTGAGGACCTGAGAGTACAGAGACGACACATATGACTCAATATACAAGCATGACAACCAGTGTCTCCACCTGGATGTCACTACTGTCCCGGTTGTTGCTGCTGCTGCTGTTCTTCACCCATTGTAGGGTTTCTGCTTCTTTTTCTATGTCTACCTAAAAAGTTGGATCCCACGGGGGTGAGACAATTGAAATTGTCCCAGCGAGAGATATAACTCTCTGCCAGAAATATTATTTTTGCAGTTAATGGAATAAAACTGAGCAGAAGAATCATAAATATTCAGCAGCAGATAAATCAATTATCTAAGCATATTAGAGCAATGTTCTTCTTCAGAGTATTTCATCTTGTAACTTGGTAAAGAAATATGTCATTTATCCAATAAGGAATATGAAGAACATGCATAGAATTTATCCAACTAAGACATACTAAGTAATGTGACATCAACCATTGATTCTCATATTTCAACCTTAAGCAAATATGCTACACGGCTGGTTACATTTTACAAACATACTTAAGCCCTGAGGAGATGAGGTATACCGCTCATACTCCAACCGACCATTGCAAAATCAAAATCAGTACCATAGATAGGTCAATAGAAGAGCCGGATTCCCATGACCTCATCTTCCTCAGTCAGTGTGAGGATCAAATGCATGACATCTTGTGTCTCTGCTAAATAGCTTTCCAGGGTATATTGGCAACTTCGCTATTAGACTTATAGTGGCATGTTGTACTCTATTCACAATCGAGAGATATTATATTTATCTCATATCGATCCAGCATTAACATTATCGGGAGATTAATGATACATCCATCCCGGCATTTGGGAGATTAGTGATACATCCATCCCAGCATATATAATGAATGATTGAGAGATTTAATGTTTACCTCACATCAATTCCTCCATTAGGGCGTAAGGATATTCACGCCCATAACCCCCACATACTAATAGTATGCCTTCTAAGAGTTCCCATAGGAAAACCTATTTCACCACCACCAATTACTGACGATGATGGATCTATGGTCAGGGCTCTACATGATATTATTTCACTTGATTAATTAAGTACCTTACTATATTCTTTTAGCATCAGTTAGGTTTTCAAACATAAATAATTATAATGAATGCTACAAAGAATGAGTACTATTTCTATCAAGTCCCTTTTAAAGCTTTATAAAACATTGGGATCTCAATCCCTTGTCACATCAGGGCATTCTCATCCCGTAACATCTCATCATCATGATTGTGGAATATGGGTATTCAAACCCTCAATTCATCAAAACACTTGTTACCACTTATCAGGTAACTTAATGCCTTCATGTCATTTGACCAAGATAACATAATATTTGCAATGTAGGAATTTCATATGGCTCTTAAAGCCCATAAATCTTTTGTCACCTCTTACTAGGCAATAAGGCATATTATGGCTCACAAGTCCCATAAAGCAGTTCCATTAACAAAATATCATAGCTCTTACCTGGATATGTCCCACATCTCATGAAACCTACATGATTAGTGCACATGATAACAGTTATATGAATTACATATCAACATTATGCAATGTAAGAGTAACATCACTATTTCCTCATTAGAGTTAGGATGTCCCAATTCATGTAAATTAGGAATACTCATACCATTACTCAACATTAGGATTATGGTTTATCATCATATTACCCAACATTAGGGTTTCATGCCCTATGACCCAAAATTAGGGCTCCACATACCCTTACCATTTATCAGGGTTAGATTTCATATCAAGATTTCACATCTCATTACATAGAATCACCTTAGGTTAGAGATTCACATCACATAATTGTATTAGGGTTTCATTTAAACATCACCCTTGATTAGGGCTTTACATAACATCTCTGTATTAGGGTTTCACTTGACATCATCATTAATTAGGGTTTCATATCACATCACTGTGTTAAGGTTTCATATAACATCACCGTCAATTAGGGTTTTTCATATGACATCACCCTCAATTAAGGTTTCACATGACATCACCCTCAATTAGGGTTTTACATGACATCACCCTCAATTAGGGTTTCACATGACATCACCCTCAATTAGGGTTTCTTATAGCTTTTCCCCAAATTAAGGTTTCATCATTACCTTAGATTAGGGTTTATTATTCACATCCAATTAGGGTTTCTCATATTCCTAATACCCAAATTAGGGTTAGGATGTACTATTCACATCCCATTAGGGTTTATCATTAAAATACCCTGAATTAGGGTTTCTCATGTCATTAACCTAAATTTGGGTCACACCATCACCCTAGATTAGGGTTTCACCTATCATTGCCCTCAATTAGGGTTAGGGCTCATCAACCTTCTTAATTAGGGTTTCATGATCTCTTTATCAAGGATCATACCCTAATTACACATTTATTCATGTTGAAAGTGTTGAGACTGGATTGCTACATGATTATTATACATGTATGGATTTCTCTCTCTCATCCTCTCTAGGATGTTCATTATTCCAATCTTTATTAGATTGAGTCAATCCTTTATTCAAATACATACATTTAGGGTTAGCATGCTGTATTGAGTCATTGCTTCCATAAGAATCAAAGGTTAACCCCTCTAAGGGTACCAATCATCTAAGTACACTAGGGATTCAACCATTGTACTTATCTTTGATAATTATCATTATCAATCATGAGATCAACTGATCTTTCATCACTTTAAGTCTTCAATCAATTTTGTATATGTTGAACCTCCATTCGGTTTTGACCTTTGAATATCCAAATGGTTTGAAGTCAATTGCCCTCCAAACGGTTTTCAAACTATTTGGGCATCTAGGGTTAAGACCATTTGCCCTCCAAATGGTTTTGAAACCGTTTGGGCACTCAACATTAGAAACCGTTTGAACAATTCATCACTAAGATTGATTGAAAAAACCAATAGTTGAAACCATTTGAAAATTGAAACCACTTGGTCATTCAAATGGTTTTGAAACCGTTTGATTCCAAATGGTTTCAAGACCGTTTGGACTCAAACGGTCTCAAGACAGTTTGGTCCAAAACATCTTGAAACTGAATGAATCATTTTGGGTTACTTTCAATCAATCAAATAGGGTTCCAAATATTTAACCCATCAATTATTGTATTAATTGGAATTACTTAAATTGAAACAATTGAATCACCATTCAATCATGAACTCAACTGACCTCAAATGGTCTTGAGACCGTTTGACCCATCCAATCACTGAAAATGATTGAATTCAATTAGAGATTCTTTAACAAATTGATTTAGGGTTTGCAATCAAGAATCCCTAAAGTATTGACCCATTTTGAAATTAATTCAATTGAAGACCATTGGATCATCATCAATTTATAACAACACCTGACCTCAAATGGTCTTAGGTCTTAAGACTATTTGATCCCAAACAGTTTTGAAACTGTTTGGTTTCAAACCATCTTGAGACCGTTTGGTCTCAAGTCATTGAAACCATTTGCACTAGATCTTTGTTAAGGTGTGTGATTAGGATGATGTCATCATAATCAAGCTACAGACCTTCGAAACTTGCTATGATATTCATGGTGATTTCATCAATTTACCAAATAAAATTTCGGGAATGAAGAAAGAATCAACAATTGATAAAAGAGTGAAATCAATAACAATGTTTGAGGGTTCAAGTTATATAACCCACCTTCAAAGAAGCTTCAAAGCTCCAAACTCCACATCTTTAATGGTGGAAGAAGCTTTCTCAACCATCCCAAGGTCCATCCTCAAGCTTTTGAGTTAAAAGGATTGGCTAAGGTTGAAGATTGGATGAAGAAAAGAAGAAATCAAGCATTGATTTTCGATTTCAACCATGAAATCAAGGTGAAAGAAGACCATGGAGCTTACCTACAGGTTGGGAATCATCCTCCTATTGCTCCTGAGTTCCCTTGTGCTCGGACAAAGGAAGGAGAGAAAGAAAATCTGAAAAAGAGTCCTTATGTGGGTGGAAAATGAGATATGTATAAGGGAATTTCAATGAGAGAGAAAGTAATAATTAATTCCTTTATTTTCTTAAATTGATGCCAAATTTCCCCCTCAACTCCTTGCCCACGAAGCCATCTTCTTCCCCTTTGCAATTCCTCTTCATTATCCATGAATTAAAGGAAAACAAATTAAGCACCTTAATTCATTATAATACTAATATCCAAAATTGAGTGGATATTCATTTTTAGTTAACTAATGTGAGTGGGCTCTCCACTCACTTGGGATATTTTCATTGCCTTTGCAAGGCACAAGGACGTCCATTCTTATGTAATTTCAACCAACACATATTTGGTTGAAGGGCACTCCCATTAATATATTTATTTTTGCATCAAATTGAGTTAGGGTTTCAATTATGCTTAAATCTTGATTATTTTAATATCAAGATTCTCTCTCCTCCAAAGTGATTCAAATGAGGCGCCCCTCCCATTTTATTTTCTCTACATGATGACAAGAAACATGAGGGACCCTCTATAAGTGGTATTTTGCATATTGAACCCTAGGTTTTGGGTAATTTGCACATTACACCAAAACTAGGTTTTAATGCACAAAGATTGCTTAACAAGCTCTGTCTTGGTGCTCATGCTATCACAAGACATAAATCTGCATCATAATCAATCCTATGATGCTTCAACATATGAGGAACATTTTATCATGTACAATTTGCAAGTTAGCCCCTCAATTTGGGTAATTTGCACTTTAGTCCGAAACTATCAAAACATTGTTTCAACATTATTCAAAAAAGACTAAAATTGAAATATAAGTTCCTCTTGAGCATTAATTACTTTTCAAAAAATAAGAGCAAGCATATAATCAACCTCATTAAGCAAAACATCTAGGGTTAACACATAACCCAGGTTAGGGATGTTACAAATTATCCACCCCTAACAGGGATTTTGTCCCCGAAATCATCAATGAAAACATTAAGAGAAAAGAGAAGGGTACTTCCTCCTCATCTCTTCCTCTAGTTCCCACGTAGCTTCTTCAATGCCACGATGATGCCAGAGAACTTTCACAAGACATATGTCTTTCTTATTCAGCTTTTTAATTCTTTTATCAAGGATCATCACAGTTCCTTCAACATATGATATATCATCATTTAATTCTACCTCCACAGGTTGCAAAACTAACTCTGTGTCAGGGTGACACTTTCTCGGCATGGAGATATGAAACACTGGATGCAACTTATGCAACTCAGGTGGTAACTCTAGCTTATAGGCTACCCTTCCAATCCTTTCAATGATTGGATAAGGCCCCATAAATCTAGGAGCTAACTTTCCTTTCCTTCCAAATATAAGAACACCTTTCCAAGGTGAGACCTTGAGATATACTCTGTCTCCAACTTGGAATTCTAAAGGTCTTTGCCATTTATCAGCGTATGACTTCTATCTATCATGTGCAGTCTTTAACTATTGTTGTATTACTTTAATCTTCTCAGTTGTCTGCTACACAAGCTCAGGACCCAAAAGTTGATATTCTCCTATATCATACCAACATAAAGGAGATCTACAACGTCTACCATATAATGCTTCATATGGTGCCATGTCAATACTGTGCTGATAGCTATTATTGTAAGCAAATTCTATCAAGCTCAGGTGTAGATCCCAACTTCCTACAAACTGAAGGACACATGCCCTAAGCAAATCCTCCAAGGTTTGTATGGTTCTTTCAGACTGTCCATCTATCTGAGGGTGAAAGGCAATACTAAATATTAACTGCATACCCAAAGATTTATGGAGTCGCTCCCAAAAACGACTCGTGAATTGGAGACCTCTATCAGAAACAATTGTAACTGGTACCCCGTGCAACCGCACTATCTCATCTACATATATCTGTGCAAGCTTCTCAGCAGTGTAGGTTGTTTTGTCAGGAAGGAAATGTGCTGTCTTAGTCAACCTATCAACTATCACCCATATGGAATCATGACCTTTTGTTGTTCTAGGCAAACCAATCACAAAGTCCATGGTTACATGATCCCATTTCCACTGTTGTATAGGAAAAGGTTGCATTGTTCTTGCGGGCTTTTGATGTTCAGCTTTAACCTGCTGACACACCGGACACCACATAACAAACTCAGCTACATCCTTCTTCAATCCTGGACACCAATACATATCCTTCAAGTTATGATACATTTTGGTGCTCCCTGGATGCATTGCATACATCGAAGAATGAGCTTCCTCTAAGACTAACTTCCTTAAGTCATTGGCATTAGGTACTACCATCCTACCGTGGTAACAGACTACCTGATCCTCTGACTCATGAAAGCCATCCCATTTCTCACTACCACACTCTGACCTGATCTAATGAACCACAGTATCAGCTTACTGTGCTTCTTTAATCTGTTGTCTCAGAGTAGGTTTTATGTGCATCTCAGCTAAAAGCTCAGATAACAATGATACCTTAAGTTGTACATTGTCTTGCCTCATAGAGATAAACATATCTCTTTTAAAGCACACTAAGGAGTTCAACTGTGCTTTATCTAAGGCTGGTGATGATGATTTCCTACTTAGTGCATCAGCCACTACATTAGCCTTCCCTAGATGATAATAAATTGTACAATCGTAGTCCTTAATTAACTCCATCCAGCGGCATTGTCTCATATTCAACTCATGTTGTGAGAAAATATATTTCAGATTCTTATGGTTTGTGAAAATCTGAAATGTTTCTCCATGGAGATAATGTCTCCAGATCTTCAAAGCATGGACCACAGTAGCTAGTTCTAGATCATGTGTTGGATAATTCTCCTCGTGTTTCTTAAGCTGTCGAGAGGTAAAAGAAATCACTTGATTATCCTGCATCAACACACATCCTAGACCATTCTTAGATGCATCATAGAAAACTATATACCCCTTCCCTTGCTCAGGTAACAGAAACATATGTGCACTTGTTAACCTTTCTTTCAACAACTAGAAAGAGTGTTGACACTTGTCATTCCAGACAAAAGGAACCTCCTTCCTAGTCAACTTGGTTAGGGGTAAAACTATAGAGCTGAAGTTCTTAATGAACCTCCTGTAGTATCCTGTCAGTCCTAGGAAACTGCGTATCTCTGTCAGTGTCTACCACATGTTCCAAGAATGCAAAACATCCTTGCCTCATCAACGTCTCAGCCACCATAGCTGACACAGACAGGTTGGAAGAATCTTTCGGTCTCCCTGAAAGATCCATGTGTCACCATCATTAGTGAACACAACTTGCTTGGACTCACAATCCAAGACAACCTTATACTTTTCTAGAGTGTCCATCCCAAGAATTATATCGAACCCATGCATCTGAAGTGGTATAAGATCCACCTGAATGCGATGTTCAGAAAAGGAAAGAATGCAGGGAGAACACACCTCCAACAGCACTGTAGATCCCAACAAAGGGGTTTCTAATAAAAGACTATCTGCTCTATGACTGATAGTCATGTTGTAGTCATGGATCACTTTTCTAGTGATAAAGGAATGCGTAGCACCCTGATCAATTAAAATAGATACGTAGCAGGATGAAGACATATCAGAATGAAACAGTTCCATCTTACCTATCTCAACCCGAGGGTTGACTACTACTTCGGGTTGATTCATTGCGTAAAATCTAGCCGTTGGTTGTTGTTGACCCTATGCTCAATTGTTAGGTGCCGATGATCCAGCTTGGGACGCTTGTCCATGTCCTCGAGCACCACTCAGAAACTGTCGCCTCTGAGACCCTTGCTGACTCTGCCTCTGAGGTTGAGTCACACTTGCTTCTCTAGCTCGACAATCCTTCATCAAATGCCCTATCTTTCCACATATAAAACATGCTCTGTTCATTGACTGTAGCCTGGGTGGTCCTGTCACCGACATAGATGCTGAGTTGTGGGCTCCTTCTGGTGGTAAACTATGGCCTCTACCCCTATTCGACGTCCATTGTGTCTGGGTATTAAACCTTGGTGGTGCTATTGGTGTAGAAAACCTTGATTTCTTGAAACTTTTGGACCCTTATCCTTGAAACTAAGTATACCCCTTCTTACTCTTGGTCTGATGCTTCTCAACCACATATCTCCCTATTCATCTAACGGATTCCACAAAGGTGGAAAACCTCTCCCTGTTCTCTAAGGAAGACATAGGAGTGGTCAAATCAGCAGTTAGCCCCTTCTCAAAATGCCAAATTCTTTCCTCATAAGTAGCAGCCATATGCGGACAGAACTGCAAAAGCTCCATGAACTTAGCTTCATACTCACTAATGTTCATTGGTCCTTGCCTTAACCTCTCAAACTGAGAGATCTTCTCATCTAGAAATGTCTTAGGAGAATATCTACTGACGAATTCTCATCGGAATACTTCCCATCCGACCTCAACACCTGACCTTTTGCCCTCTTCTATGGTCCACCAGTGACCAGCACTCCCTTTCAGAAGGTATACCGCATGTCTAACCTTCTAAACTTCTGGGATATTATGGATTCTGAAGGCCTTCTCCAACTTTTTCAACCACATGTCTGCATCTGCTGGGTCAGCTGTTCCAGCATATTCTATGGCTCTAACCTGGCAAAGTCGTTCAAATGTCTTGCCGACCCCTTGTGCTTCATGATGAGCTGGTGCCCTAGGTGCAGGTGGTGGCATTCTATTCGCCATATGCGTCATAGTTGCCATGAACTACCCAAATAGAGTGTTGAAGGCTGGATTCTCTATCATGGCTGGGTCAAAGTGAGGATGTTCAGGTACATGTTCCTCCCTAGCTTGGTCCCTTGCACCTCCTCCTGGTGCAGCAATGCTGCTCTCAACAGCATGTTCCTCGTGTGATCCAAACATCCTTAAGTTCTTCTTCTCCTCCTATATGAGCAGAAGACACTATCAGATTACTGGAAGACACTAGAACAGACTCAACAACCTTAATTATATGTCTCTATAGACTCAGTGAACCTAGAGCTCTGATACCACTAAACTTGTGGCATCCAACTTACAAAAATATGAGTTACTTAAGCGGAAGCGTTCGTTTGCAGTGGATTACTAAAATCACTAAAAATTAAAACCTTTTTCAAATAGATCCAAACATAGGAAATCTCTTATAACAAGAACCACAATATTACATATACATCCTGGTTCTTAAGTACATATCTTGTACCATTCCTTCTCGAGGATTACAAGCATTAACTGCCCTGATAAAACTATACACAGGAAGCATAAGAATCTCGAGGCATCAAGCCAAAATCTCAGATCATCATTAAACTAACTACTGACTACTACTCCGAGGACTTGAGAGTATAGAGACGACACATAGGACTCTATATACAAGCATGACAACTAATGTCTCCACCTGGATGTCACTGCTATCTTGGTTGCTACTACTACTGATGTTCTTCACCCACTGTAGGGTTTCTGCTTCTTTTTCTGTGTCTACCTAAAAAGTTGGATCCCACGTGGGTGCGAAAATTGAAATTGTTCCAGCGAGAGATATAACTCTCTGCTAGAAATATTATTATTGTAGTTAATTTAATAAAACTGAGTAGAAGAATCATAAACATTCAATAATAGATAAATCAATTATCTAAGCATATTAGAGCAATGTTCTTCTTCAGAGTATTTCAGCTTGTAACTTGGTAAAGCAATATGTCATTTATCCAATAAGGAATATGAAGAACATGTATATCATTTATCCAACTAAGACATACTAAGCAATGTAACACCAACCATTGATTCTCGTATTTCAACCTTAAGCAAATATGCTACATGGCTGATTACATTTTACAAACATACTTAAGCCCTGAGGAGATGAGGTATACCGCTCATACTCCAACCGACCATTGCGAAATCAAAATCAATACCATACATAGGTCAATAGAAGAGTCAGATTCCCATGACCTCATCTTCCTCAGTCAGTGTGAGGATCAAATGTAGGACATCTTATGTCTCTACTAAATAGTTTTATAGGGTATACTGGCAACTTCACTATTAGAGTTATAGTGGCATGCTGTACTCTCTTCGCAATCGAGAGATATTATATTTATCTCATATCGATCCAGCATTAACATTATCGGGAGATTAATGATACATCCATCCCAACATTTGGGAGATTAGTGATACATCCATCCCACCATATATAATGAAGGATTGAGAGATTTAATGTTTACCTCACTTCAATTCCTCCATTAGGGCGTAAGGATATTTGCACCCATTACCCCCACATACTCAATAGTATGCCCTCCAGGAGTTCCCGTAGGAAAACCTATTTCACCACCACCAATTACTGACGATGATGGATCTATGGTCAGGGCTCTACATGATATCATTTTGCTTGATTAATTAAGTACCTTAATATATTTTTTTAGCATCAATCAGGTTTTCAAACATAAATCATGTAATGAATGCTACAAAGAATGAGTACTATTTCTATCAACCTTTTTAAAGCTTTATAAAACATTGGGATCTCAATCCCTTGTCACATCAGGGCATTCTCATCCCTTAAAATCTCATCATCATGATTGTGAAATATGGGTATTCAAACCCTCAATTTATCAAAACACTTGTTACCACTAATCAGGTAGCTTAATGCCTTCAAATAATTTGACCAAGATAACATAATATTTGCAATGTAGGCATTTCATATGGCTCTTAAAGCCCATAAATCTCTTGTCACCTCTTACTAGGCAACAAGGCATATTATGGCTCACAAGGCTCATAAAGCAGTTCCATTAACCAAATATCATAGCTCTTACCTGGCTATGTCCAACATCTCATGAAACCTACATGATTAGTGGACATGATAACAATTATATTAATTACATATCAACATTATGCAATGTAAGAGTAACATCAATATTTCCTCATTAGAGTTAGGATGTCCCAATTCATGTCAATTAGGAATACGCATACCATTACCCAACATTAGGATTATGGTTTAAAATCATATTACCCAACATTAGGGTTTCATACACTATGACACAAAATTAGGGCTCCACATACCCTTACCCTTTGTTAGGGTTAGATTTCATATCAAGATTTCACATCTCATTACATAGCATCACCTTAGGTTAGAGATTCACATCACATCATTGTATTAGGGTTTCATTTAAACATCACCCTTGATTAGGGATATACATAACATCTCTGTATTAGGGTTTCACTTGACATCATCATTAATTAGGGTTTCATATCACATCATTGTGTTAAGGTTTCATATGACATCACCCTCAATTAGGGTTTTTCATATGACATCACCCTCAATTTGGGTTTCACATGACATCACTCTCAATTAGGGTTTTACATGACATCACCCTCAATTAGGGTTTCACATGACATCACCCTCAATTAGGGTTTCTTATAGCTTTTCCCCAAATTAAGGTTTCATCATTACCTTAGATTAGGTTTTATTTTTCACATCCAATTAGGGTTTCTCAAATTCCAAATACCCAAATTAGGGTTAAGACGTACTATTCACATCCCATTAGGGTTTATCATTAAAATACTCTGAATTAGGGTTTCTCATGTCATTACCCTAAATTAGGGTCACACCATCACCCTAGATTAGGGTTTCATCTATCATTTCCCTCAATTAGGATTAGGGCTCATCAACCTTCTTAATTAGGGTTTCATGAACTCTTTATAAAGGATCATACCCTAATTACACATTTTATTCATGTTGAAAGTGTTGAGATGAGATTGCTACATGATTATTATACATGTATGAATTTCTCTCTCTCATCCTCTCTAGGATGTTCATTACTCCAATCTTGATTAGATTGAGTCAATCCTTTATTCAAATACATACATTTAGGGTTAGCATAGTGTATTGAGTCATTGCTTCCATAAGCATCAAAGGTTAACCCCTCTAAGGGTACCAATAATCTAAGTACACTAGGGATTCAACCATTGTACTTATCTTTGATAATTATCATTATCAATCATGGGATCAACTGATCTTTCATCACTTTAAGTCTTCAATCAATTTTGTATATGTTGAACCTCCATTCAGTTTTGACCTTTGAATCTCCAAACAGTTTGAAGTCAATTGCCCTCCAAACAATTTTGAAACCATTTGGGAATCTAGGTTAAGACCATTTGCCCTCCAAATGGTTTTGAAACCTTTTGGTCACTCAACATTAGAAACCATTTGAACAATTCATCACTAAGATCGATTGGACAAACCAATAGTTGAAACCATTTGAAAATTGAAACCACTTGGTCATTCAAACAGTTTTGAAACCATTTGATTCCAAATGGTTTCAAGACCATTTGGACTCAAAAGGTCTCAAGACTGTTTGGTCCAAAACATCTTGAAACTGAATGAATCATTTTGGGTTGCTTTCAATCATTCAAAGAGGGTTCCAATTATTCAACCCATCAATTATTGTAATCATTGGAATTAATTCAATTGAAACAATTGAATCACCATTCAATCATGACCTCAACTGACCTCAAATGGTCTTGAGGTCGTTTGACCTCAAACGGTCTTGAGACTGTTTGGTGTCAAATGGTCTTGAGACCGTTTGACCCATCCAATCACTAAAAATGGTTGAATTCAATTAGAGATTCTTCAACAAATTGATTTAGGGTTTGCAATCAAGAAGCCCTAAAGTATTGAACCATTTTGAAATTAATTCAATTGAAGACCATTGGATCATAATCAATTTATAACAACACCTGACCTCAAATGGTTTTGAGGTCATTTGACCTCAAATGGTCTTAAGACCTTTTGATCCCAAATGGTTTTGAAACTGTTTGGTTTCAAACGATCTTGAGACCGTTTGGTCTCAAGTCATTGAAACCGTTTGCACTAGATCTTTGTTAAGGTGTGTTATTAGGATGATATCATCATCATAAAGCTACAAACCTTCGAAACTTTCTGTGATCTTCATGGTGATTTTATAAATTTATCAAATAAAATTTTGGGAATGAAGAAAGAATCAACAATTGATAAAAGAGTGAAATCAATAACACTATTTGAGGGTTCAAGTTATATAATCCGCCTTCAAAGAAGCTTCAAAGCTCCAAACTCCACGTATTTAATGGTGGAAGAATATTTCTCAACTATCCCAAGGTCCGTCCTCAAGCTTTTGAGTGAAAAGGATTGGCTAAGGTTGAAGATTGGATGAAGAAAAGAAGAAATCAAGCATTGCTTTTTGATTTCCACCATGAAATCAAGGTGAAAGAATACCATGGAGCTTACCTACAGGTTAGGAATTGTCCTACTGTTGCTACTAAGTTCCCTTGTGCTTGGCCAAAGCAAGGAGAGAAAGAAAATCCGAAAAAGAGTCCTTATGTGGGTGAAAAATGAGATATGTATAAGGGAATTTCAATGAGAGAGAAAGTAATAATTAATTCCTTTATTAACTTAAATTGATGCCACATTTCCCCCTCAACTCCTTGCCCACGAAGCCATCCTATTCCCCTTTGCAATTCCTCTTCATTATCCATGAATTAAAGGAAAACAAATTAAGCACCTTAATTCATTATAATACTAATATCCAAAATTGAGTGGATATTACTTTTTAGTTAACTAATGTGAGTGGGATCTCCACTCACTTGGGATATTTTCGTTGCCTTTTCAATGAAAAAGGATGTACATTATTATGTAATTTCAACCAAATCATATTTGGTTGAAGGTAACTCCCATTAATATATTTATTTTTGCATCAAATTGAGTTAGGGTTTCAATTATGCTTAAATCTTGATTATTTTAATATCAAGATTCTCTCTCCTCCAAAGTGATTAAAATGAGGCGCCCCTCCCATTTTATTTTCTATACACTATGCCAAGAAACATGAGGGACCCTCTAGAAGTGGTATTTTTCATATTGAACCCTAGGTTTTGGGTAATTTGCACATTACACCAAAACTAGGTTTTAATGCACAAAGATTGTTTAACAAGCTCTGTCTTGGTGCTCAGGCTATCACAAGCCATACCTCTACATCATACTCATTCCTATGATGCTTCAACATCTGCAGAACATTTTATCATGTATGATTTGCAAGTTAACCCCTCAACTTGGGTAATTTGCACTTTAGTCCAAAAATATCAAAACATTGTTTCAACATTATTCAAAAAGGACTAAAATTGAAATATAAGTTCCTCTTGAGACTTAATTACTTTTCAAAATATAAGAGCAAGCATATAATCAACATCATTAAGCAAAACATCTAGGGTTAACACATAACCCAGGTCAGGGATGTTACAATATATGTGGAAAAGGAAAGTAGGGTTTCTATGTGTGTGAACAACCCTAATGAACCCCTATTAACCATGATGAGATTACTGAATGATATGATTATTAAGATGTGTTGAATTAAGAATGACCTCTTTAAAACCCTAGAATCTTGGTATTAAGATGAGTATGAGTAATAAAGCTAGAACTTGTATATAATCGTGTAAATGTGAGGAAATGATGAAATGTAGGTATTAATACTTCAATTGAAGATGACAAGTCTTATAAATATGATCTAATCCTAATGCATGTACTTTAGTATAATTTATGGAATAATGAGTATCCCTCACATGAATGTGGTTCCTTTTATACAAGCTACATAAGAATGAATTATGAAGGATGATTAGAGATTATGGCGTAAAAGATGTAACCCTAATTAATTCTTTTTACCTAAAGTGAGTAGTAAAATAATAAATGATCATTATTGATTTTGGGTATTCCATTAGAAGTTAATGTCATGGTACACTTATTTAAATATAAGAAACAATATGAACAAAAATGTACTGAATGGTGATGGCAAGTTAAAAATGAAACTAATGAAGTTATTATGATGACATCTTTAATCTTTTATTTTTAGTTACATGCGGCTTAACCCAAATTGAATGAATATACTAGAATTGGACTTTGATGAATTTAAATGAGAAGAGAAACATTACATATCAAATGAATTAAGAATGATCCGTTCCCATAATGTAATGAACATGAAACAAAAGAAGTTGAGACAGATGAATATAAACTGAAGGAAAGAGATGAGAATTATCATATGAATCTAAGAATCTAACTCTAAACCTAAAATGATGAGCTATATGATAATAATGAATAACAATCTCAAATGAGGGATTAAGTAATGCACATAACTGTAGTTGAATTCAATTAAAAGATGAGGCTCAAGCATTTGAATTGATTTACAATAATGTATGCTTGGATTGTGATTGTCTAATAGAATACTTATACTCTGAGAATGGACTATTTTGATGGACTTGAAATGATATTCAACATGTTTTGATTAGTAACCCTAATGGAAGAATGTGAAATAAAAGAATAAGAGAGCTAAGTGTTTTATGCATGTTTATGCATGGAATTTATTTGCATCTATTAAAATTGGATTGAATAAGTATATGTCATATGATAAATCTATTCTGAGTATGATGAATGATGCAAGATATCCATATACTTTATTGTTGCAAGTTCTTATGTCTCTATGAATATTTTTTGAGAACTATGATATAGAATGAACTAATAAGAAATATCTTGAGATTGGATTTAACATGCACTGATCAGAAACCCTGATGAGTGTAAATGCTGCACAATGAGATTATGTCTCAGGCAAAATGCCCACTGATCATGATAAATCCCTAATGGAGTAAATACTAGACAATGAGATTATGTATTGGTATGAAAGTTCAATGATAATAACTGGTATGAGATGATGTGGAAATGTAAAGAATTATATGTGCTGCAAATAACTGATATTGTTGTGATATGTGATATATTGTTTTGTTGGTTCCTATCTCGTGTACCCAAGATGAGGACATGAGCCTAGGCAACCCTGAGGTGGCCAGGGTCTACTGTTGATATCTTAGGGTGGCCAACTAAATCCTAAGATAGTGACGGTGAGTCGTTGACACAAGAATTAGGCGTGGAAACTTCTACTTGGTTTGGTACAAACCAAGTACTTTCAGGGAAAATGAATAAAAGATGACTAGCCATGTAGAATATGATTTGAATGTTTGTTACATTCCTAGTACTACTAGCTGATAATTTTCCATTGTTGATTATGTTTCTTGTTATGTAAAATAATCATTATGTTATAGAGATTATCTGCTTCTTATTCTGACCTGTCTTGTTGACAAGTATTAAATGTTAGTGTTTATATCCACTTTGAATATGAATTGGATTGCTTGTCATTTGATACTATTGTTTTGTAGACATGCCATATGTGTACTTCAACTTCATGATTGTGAGATGTGTTCTTGGTCCGACTGTTGGAGTGTCACAAAGATGATGTTACTATTATATATTGATTCAAAATGATTAGATCTTGACTTATTACTCATGCTGAAGGATTCTAATATGAACTAAGAAGAATCTACTGATTTGTTCATAGACATCCTCTAAAGATGTTTCAAAGTTATTTTTGGTTTTAGTGATTACATTATTAGTTTGATTATATTACCATTGTAAACTAGATTTGACTTATGCTAGAACTATCTTCTAGACCTTTCAATATATGCAAGTTTCTTTTGAGTTCGTTATACTTAATATGATGTTGATGTGTGTACTCAGCTTGAGTTGGAGGTATCCACTCATTGGGGCTCTATATGAGTCTCGGAGGTTGTTTAAAATGTTTTTAGGTATAATGCTATCCAACATAGAGGTCGTGACAAAGAAGACATAAATAGAATGATCTAGATAGATTAGTTGTCCCTATACACTCTCTTTCCCAGGATGGGTAGTATGTTGAGTTTATTATTTCATTTACAAGTATTTGATGTAAACTGAACTATATGTAAGTAGTAAGATTTGATTATGGATTTGATAGAGTCAAATATGATATGTGATATCTAAATGTGATGTCCTTGATGTGACATTGGTTTATGAAATTGTGAAAAAAGAAAAAGGAAAAAATTACCTATGTTTTTCATATACTGTGTTATTCATGTTTGTCAATAATGATGTGTTTTGGTTCTTAATTGGGGTTCAGATTTAGAGATTCTCTCTAATGGTTGGAATTTATGCTGATCAAAAGAGAGGTCCTGATACCTAGACCCATCATTAAAACTAATGGTTACACATAATCACTAATTCCATTTCATTTTCACCTCCAAAAAGTAGTTGACATTTTAAATTATGAATAATAATTTGATATTTTCAAGCATAGTTATAAAGTGTAATTTCATTAAGAGAAAGTACATTAGCTCACTCATTCATTAATCACTCGATTTTGGCACCAAAAGCTTCATTAGGGTACCATTCAGCCACATACAAGCATGTATGAAGGAAATTTGTCAAAATTCCATTTTAAGGATCTTTATTATGTTTATAAATTTAATAGGAACACTAAATATGCATGTAGGCTAATAAGATTGTGTTTCAAAAGGGTCCCTAGATTGTATCCAAAAACATAGGGTCATCAATATGCGTGATTGCTTAAATATTAATTACTCTTACAGTAGGCCTTAACATGTGCATATATCTAAGGAGAAGTAAATTGATTTCCTAGAGAGAACTTTCCAACATGAACAATCATTAAACCTATATCTCTAGCTCCACCAAAAAAACCAAGACATCCATCCTTGCATGCATTGGCACTAACTAGGTCAACAAAGGAAGAAGGAAGGTTTTTAAGAAAAGAAATGAGATTTCTAGAATGCATCATGACAAAATATACCTAAGAGGATATTGAAGTCATAAAATATAGATACAATGGGAATAAGGTAAAAAATCTTACATGGATTTGTTCACTAATAGGTTAACAAGATGTTTCTAGATTTGATATTATAAGTTTCTAAACCACCACACACAAGGGATTTCCAATCATGATTGTTTTCTTCCAACTCAAGAACAACTCCAACATTTACACAACAAAAACATGATCTAACAGATGCTAGTCGAAGTGTTTGCATATTTATAGGCTAATGTAAGGCCGCTAAACATACTTAATGAGTTGAATAAGCTTAATTATCATAATTAAATTCTTATAACACTAATCTAACCCTGTGATATGCTTTGAAATCATAATATAAGCTTAATTTTCAAATTTGGTCCAATTTAGACACTGTTTGAGCAAGTTATGCAATTTTATGCACATTTTGGACTTTTCTACAATTTACCCAATTGAGAGGTTTTCTTTGTAATTTATTACTTGCATTAGGTTTTTTGGATATTCTATCATCATTATTGAGTTTTTTAAGCCCTGGGGCGCTTATTTAAACCTTGTTTTGAAGGTGTTTTCCTCAACGGTATTTTATGGTTTACCCCTTCATGGATGAGCTAACTTTAGTAGCTATCAATTAATGAATTAATTGTTTTGCTTGGAAATTCAAGAAATGAGGTATAATCATGTATCTATTGATGGTGGGGGATCTACTTATGTGAGTGCTTGTATATTCATAATAGTTTAAGGTCATGGACACTTGGAAAGATACTAGAACTTCAACTTTATCTTTTTCTTTATCTTAATGTTTCATATACTTATACCTAAGCACCCAAACGAGCCATTTTATCTCCACCACTTCCCTCCTTCTATGAGCCTCATTCTCCCTATGTTCTTTTGTGAATTTCCTGTCCAAGGAAGAAGAAAGAGGGGATCTTCTTGGAAAAAGAATCTAGGGTTGCAATTGACTTCCTTTTAGAGTTTGAAAAGCTTTATTCTAGTGATATTGACCTAAAAGAGTAAGAATCCCCTTCTTTCCTCTATTTATTTGTTTGTTATCCTTCCTCCTACCTTTCTCCAGGTCGTAACCTTGCTGTTCCATGGTAGAAATTGCTCTAAAGCTCTAAAACCCTACCTTTCTTGCTCCTTATGCTTAGGGTTTGCTCATTTGATGAAGAAAGGTGCTAGATGGACGAGTTCACATCTTATGCTTGGATTTCCTACCCTACCTGCTTGTGTTTTCTTCTGTTTGGGAGTATATCTTCTAATTAAAGGCAAATTTTATAACTTTCTCTACATTTATTACTTACCATAAGCTTGCTAGCTCATGTTCTTTCTTTTAAATGATGATCCATGCACTAAAAAGATATGCTTGACTTGGATTTCGATTTTTATAATATTCCTTGTTCTGAATTCAGTTCTATATGAACCTGTGATCATGTGTTCATTATTCCTAAGGTATAATATGACTTGGATCAGGTTGGTTTGACAACCTATGGTGCTAAGCACCTATCAACCAATGGTCAAATTTAGGGTTTTAAGCTGCTTTCTTCTATAAACCCATGACCTGATGATGGTACCATTACAACAACCCTATGGTGTTGTCTTAATGACAACTGATGGTCGGGATCAAAGGTGTCAGATGATGGTGACAACCTATGGTGAACCCCTTATGTCAGGTTTTGGATCAATTAGAAGTTTAATGATCAACCATTAAGTACCCTACTGATATTATCAATAAATGATGACATTAGCTTAATATTTGATGCTGATTAATGAATATAGTGCTGATCTAACAACCCGTGGTGACTTAATGGTCACTAATGATGGTGGATTGATGAATGCATATTCATCATGTTATTCAGTCGCCATCTTGGGCTCATTTTGATTCAATACATCCAATTTCATTTACTATACATCACAATGTGCAAAATTTCTTAATTGGTTCAATTGTCAAGGTTTTAACTGCATTTATGTTGATTTTATGCAGGTCATTATGAGGTTCAACCATCAGATGTCACCCACCTCCATTCAACCCTAATCCACAAAAATCACCACCATTCAATCTTCATCTCAATCAACCATCATCCATATCAAACCCTTATGAGTGGGACCCACCTTTCTCAACCATAGATCTACCTTCACTCATCCTTGGTCTTGACCAATGGGTTTTAACCAAAGGATCTCGATCAAACGGTATCATCCATATAGTTTCATCCAAATGATTTCAACCTATCGGTCCTAGCCACTCATCCATACAATCCTGATCTATTCAGTTTCACCCCATTCAATCCTGGGATTTCCCTTCACCACACGATCATGGATCGACGACCCCATCCATCTGACCACACGATCTTAGCCCTCCATTGCCTACATGGTTTCGAACTCTTTTTTTTCATACGGTCTCAAGATCTTATGGGCAACCTCTACCCCAAGACTATTTGGACGTTGGGAGCCGATACCGTTTGGGCAAATCGACCTACAGCTAGCCATGACAACAATGGCATCATTTTCCCCCTGCCGCCAATGACCACCACTGCCTAAACACCTACTTCCCTTCTTCTTCTTCCTTAGTCCCCACCTGCAAACCCTAGCGAACGGAAGCAACACCTCTCCCTCTTCCTTCCTCCGCCACCTTCGCCCTGACACCACCAACGACCCTGTGCCTGTGTTGCTCTGACCACCACATCCCCACCCACCTCTATGTCACCGTCACCCAACACCACACCACCTGCTCGACCAGGACCTGCAGCATAGGCGACACACGATCTCAGACCAATAGAACAGTAGGCCACCAAACCGTTTGGGTGCGTGACTGATCAAAGGTCCAAGACCATTTGCACAGACCGATCAAATAGAGAGTCCGAGACCGATCGACAGAGACCGCTTGGATCATTGAATGCTCGAGACCATTAAAACGGAGACCAAGACCGATTGGTGATGACCGTTTGGACATCGGAGATAAAGACTGGTTGGCTAGCGTAATTGGTCTTATAGACCATTTGGACAACGATGAACGCAAGACTGATCGATCGATCCCAAACCATTTGGGCGTCACAAGCTATAAGACCGATTGGGATGATCGGTTTCTGAGACCGTGTGGAGTCACAGTCCAAAACCGTTTGGACACTTCAGCCTCCCAAACCATTGGCGATGAAGACCGTTTGAAGCTGTTGGTTATGAAGACCGTTTGATCACTGAACACATGAAGACTGTTTGGAGGATACAAAATGGTCTTGGAAGACCGTTTGGAGGAGGCACTCCAAAACTGATTGGAGGCATATATCCAAGACCGTTTGGAGATGAAAAGCACAAGACCGTTTGGTCATATACACCAAACTGTTTAAGCAAGTTGTAAAAATTGCAAATGGGCCCAAATCGTGAGACCAGACCCGCGCCTATAAATAGGACCAACAGGGTCCTCATTTGGGGCATCGGATCCAGGATGCCGCCAGGCTACCCGAGCACATGATTCGATCCAGATCTATCATCTACGCCTGTGTCACTTCACCTGCTACTCCTGCTGTGATCTAGGGGACTGAGGAGAGAAGGAAGGAGGAGTGAGAAAGACTGCCCAGTCTGTCTTGGCATCCCCCGTTCCTCATCCAAAATTGCAATGATACGACATAGAAGATCTTCACCGAGCTGCGACCACCTTCAACATCATGCTCAGGGTAGAATCTTCCCTCTCTCTCTTTCTTCTTGTTTCTCGCATCATTAGCGAGTAGTTCCTTTTCATTGGGGTGCGGGGAATAGCCCCGCTGCCCATGCAAGCATGTCCTTTTGTTAAACATTTCATGTCAATGTATATAACCTTTCATTTCGTTGTTAATCATTAATGTTTATAATTTTATTACCTAGTTGTTTTAATCTTGTTCTTCCCTATTTTTTGAGAACCTCTTTATGTAGGATAGAATGTCGATTAACGAGGTTGACTCCCAAACTAGAAATAGAATGGGATTCCTTGAGGTCGTAAGTGTATGATCCGTGAGGGGATGAGCCATCTAGCCTACGGTGACGCTTCTGTGTGCCTAACACCATATAGGGGGCCCACAACCTTAGTTGGATTTTGTATCTTCTTTGTTAATTGTCGATGTTTGCTGGTAGATTAATTGATTACTTGCTTAATGTTTAGAACGGTTGACTCCCAAACTAGAAATAGAATGGGGTTCCTTGAAGTCATAAGTGTATGATCCGTGAGGGACAAGCCATCTAGCCTACAGTGATGCTTCTGTGTGCCTAACGCCTATATAGGGGTCCACATCTTCAGTTGGATTTCTGTATCTTCGGAGTCATAAATGAGTGATCTGGATGGTGACGAGACATCTGATACCTAAGGTGATGCTTACGCAAGCCTAATGCCTGTATGGGGGGTTTTGCAGTAGCTCCATTTGGATGGTTATATCTTGCCTGGATGTTTGATGTTTGGATGTGTTTGCATGTGTAGTGGTGGTGAAACCTGAGACCATCCCAGCAATTCCATACCATTAATCTAGATCCAACTTTAATTCTGCTATTTCCTTTCTTGCAATTAGTTTAACTGACCTCAAATCAACCAATCGTTCTAAATATTAGTCTTACTCGAGCTAGATTTGACTAACAACGATTCTTAAAAATGTTGTCTCTTGGGATTCGATCCTCAACTATACTGCAATAAGACCCGTCCACTTGCGGGTGGTATTATTGCACACGGTTTTGGTAAAAGCTCGGGGATTTCAACCATGAGTGAATTTGTTAGTGTGATAATAAACCATGTCAAATTCTGCCGCCGTTGCTGGGGACAACAGAATCAGTTAGTCAAATCTAGTTCTTTTAAGGCTAATCTAGTATTTTTGTTTTTCTTTTGATACAATCGATCATCTACTTGAATTTCACTCCACTCCATCAATCTTACTTTAGATCTTTTCATTTCAGGTACCACCAAGACTGGTGCATGCACTGTCTGAACAGTCCCGGACTCACCGCTAGCTTTGACCCTAAGATAGATAGAACTTTTCATCGTCATATCAGGGAAAACCTTGCAAGAATGGCTCAAGAGGAGGAAATAGCCTAAAGGGTGGCTCAAGCTATCAATGCACAGAGAGAAAGGGTCATGCAAGAAGCTAGAGCTGTCGTTCAAGAAGAAATCCTAGCAGCTCAAGCAGTAGCGCAAGAAACAGAACTACAAAAGGATCTTAGGGAGTTCTCAATCCCTAAAGCTGTCGGTGTTCATCACTCAGTTCAACCTCCTCCCATCCATGCTCCAAATTTCCAGATACAAGCACATTGGATCACCCTGCTTCAAAACAACCCATTCTATGGTAAATAAGGAGAAGATAGTCAAGAACATCTTTTGAGGTTCATTGATCTATGTGCCATGAAAAAGCAAATTGGAGTGTCCGACGATGCCATTAGACTTCGTCTTTTCAAGTATTCGCTTGCTGATAGAGCTATAAGGTGGTACAATTCCTTGCAATGTGAGCCCATAACTACATGGGAACAACTGCAAAATGTTTTTCGGGAAATTTTTTACCCTCCTTCACTCATTTATGAAATTAGGGGTCGAATAACAATGTTCACTCAAGCCCCTGGAGAAACCCTTGCAGAAGCATGGGAAAGGTACAAAGATCTTCTACGCAAATGTCCACACCATGGAATCTATAAGAATTAGCTTACTGAAATCTTCTATAGGGGTGTGGGCGATGATATCAAAAGGTTTTTAGATTCCTCATCTGGAGGAAATGTCATGCGTCAGAGTTATGACAGCGCATGGAGGGTTGTCACCCTTGGAGCTGAAAATCAAGCTAATTGGGGTAGGTATGTATGTAAGGGAGTATTGAAGGTAGCTATGGTAGAAGTTATTCCAGAATACAAGTCTATCTCCGAAACCCTCAAACTCCTTGTCGCCAAGCAAAACCATATCGAATCATCCCTTTCTGCATTTGGAAGAGGACGTTCACCCCCTCAACAACAAGAACAGATCAAGTCAGCTTCATTGTTCTGTGAAGCATGTAAAGGTACCGATCATTCCACTTTAGCATGCAATGTTCTCTACAATGTTGTTCTAAGCAATGCATGTGGACAAGGAGATAATAGTCAAATGGAAATTCTTAATGCTGTGAACACCATTCCTGGTCAAGGATACTATAATCCGAACCAGAATAGGAACCATCCAGGCTTTCAATATGGAAATCCTTCAGGAGCAGAAAACTCACGACAACTTGGTTCAACTAATCAACAAAGAGGCCCACCAGGATTCCAGTATAACCAACAACAAAATTTTGGGAATCAAGGAAACCTTAGGGGTAACTTTCAGATCAGGAACTACAATCAGTATCAGAACAACCCTCAGTTGTAGAATCTCAACCAAGTTCCTTATCAACAACAAGGACAACAAGTCGGTCTGATATCTCCGGATGACAAACTAAAAACCATTGAGAAGATGTTGCAGTCATAGTAGACTATGATAGCTAACCAGCAAGCCCATCAGAAGGCTATTGAATCTCAACTAGCTCAACTTGTAGCTAGCATGAAGCCACCTACTGGAGCCTTTGCTGGCCAACCCGAGAACAACCCTAAGCATCCCGAACAATTGAAGGCTGTCACCACTAGGTCTGGAAATGACTATTCTAATCCTCCTTTCAAGACACCTGTGGTTATTACAGACGAGGATGAACTGATGATTGTTCAAGACTCTAAAACACCCGAGTCTCAACCAAAAGAACTAGTCACTACTGATAAGACAGATGAGGGAAGTTTTGAAAAATCTATTACAAAAGAGGAAGAAGCAACACCAGAACCTGATATCCCTGTATACAAGCCTCATATACCTTTTCCAGCTCATCTGAGGAAAACGAAGCTTGATACTCATTTCAACAAGTTCAAAGAAGCTATGAAAAAGCTTCATGTTGATATTCTCTTTCTAGATGCTCTGGATGAGATACCAGCATGGAAGAAGTACTTAAAGTCACTTCTAATAAGAAAATATATAACTGAGGAATATGAGATAGTAAAGTTAGCGACAACCACTTCAGACATCATCCAGAGCAAGATGCCCAAGAAATAGAAATATCTAGGATCTTTTGGGATCTCCTGTCATATCAGTGATTCATCGTGTAAGAAAGGATCATCCGATATTGGTGCCAGTATCTCCATCATGCCACTTAGCCTTTGCAAAAGGCTAGGGTTTGCTGAACTGCTCCCAACCGGCATGACAATACAACTTGTAGATAACACCGTGACTCTACCCTTAGGAATAATTGAGGATGTCCCTGCCAAGGTTGGCAAATATTCCTATGTCCCTTGTGACTTTGTCATCATGGATATAAAAGAAGATACTATATATCCACTCATCTTTAGACGTCCATTCCCGCCACTACAAGAGCCCTAAGTGATGTTGAAGTAGGAACCCTGTTGCTCAGATTTGGTAAAGAAACTCTCGAATTCAAAGTTTTTGAAAGCATGCAAAGACCAAGTATGAAAGAAGAAGTATACTTGATTGAATGCATAGAGAAGATGACACTGCTTACGCAAGAGGATTATGAACAAGATGACCCTTTAGAAGTGGCTCTAACAACCCCATCTGCTGATGATTCCATTGATGAACAAATAAAAGATTGTGATCTCCAAATCAACACTGCTAAGGAAGGCCCTGATGATAAATTTGAGGTACTCAAAGCTGTGGATATTACTGAAGACTCGTGTGAGAAACCACAAGCCCCTGAAATGAAGCCCTTACCCAAAGGATTGAAATACATATTTTTAGATGAACTCAAGGTCTGCCCAGTCATTATAAATTCAGACCTAACAACAAAACAAGAAGATAAACTCTTGACAGAATTAAAAGAAAGAAGAAAAGTAATAGGGTATAAGATGAGCGATCTCACTGGGGTCAGTCAAGCACTGTGTATGCATAAAATCCCCATTATGGAAGATCACAATCCAACTGTTGAACACCAAAGGAAGCTTAATCTGAATATGAAAGAAGTTGTCCGCCTTGAAGTTATAAAGTTGCTCAAGATAGGAATTATCTATCCGATCTCCGATTCACCATGGGTGAGTCTTATACACGTTGTTCCGAAGAAGGGTGGAACTATAATGATATGGAATGAAGACAATAAACTCATCCCCACTCGAACAGTCACAGGGTGGAGGATGTCTATTGATTATAGGAAGTTGAACAAGGCAACTCGAAAGGATCATTTCCCAATGCCTTTTCTTGACCAAGTCCTAGAAAGGTTGGTGAACCAAGAGTATTTCTATTATCTCGACGGTTATTCTGGATTCTACCAAATTCCTATACAACCAGATGACCAAGAGAAAACAACCTTTACTTTCCCATTTGGAACATATGCATTCAGAAGGATGTCATTTGGACTTTGTAATGCTCCTGCCACTTTCCAACGTTGTATGGCAGCTATTATTGATGGACTTACTAAAACCATTATGGAAATTTTCATGGATGATTTCTCTATGTATGGGGATTCGTATGACTCATGCCTGAAGCACCTCTCCCTAGTCCTCAAACGATGTGAAGAAGCACATCTTGTGCTAAATTGGGAGAAATGTCACTTTATGGTGAAAGAAGGCATTGTCCTTGGCCATAGGGTCAGTAACCCATGAATTGAATTGGACAAGGCCAAGATCGAAGTGATCTCCAAAATCTCTATCTAAACCAATGTAAGAGAGGTTCACACATTCCTTGGTCATGTAGGTTTTTACATAAGGTTTATCAAAGATTTCTCCAAGATAACCAAGCCTATGACCAACTTGTTACTAAAGGATGCTGATTTCCACTTTGATGAAGAATGTGTTAAAAGTTTCAACAACCTAAAGCATGCTCTTACTACAAAACCCATCATTAGAGCTCCCGATTGGGATCACCCATTTGAATTTATGTGTGATGCTAGTGATTATGATGTACGAGCTATTTTAGGACAATATATAGAAAAGAAACATTATGTGATCTACTATACATCAAAAACCCTTGACGAGGCTCAGAGGAATTATGCAACTACCGAGAAAGAACTCCTTGCAGTCCTGTATGCCTTTGACAAGTTCATATCTTACCTCATTGGTTCAAAAGTCATTATCTACAAAGATCATGCTGCCATCTGTTACCTCCTAGCTAAGAAAGATGCTAAACCTAGGTAAATAAGATGGATTCTCCTCCTACAAGAATTTGATCTAGAGATAAGAGATAAGAAAGGCACAGAGAATGTGGTGGCAGACCACCTCAGTTGCATCCACACCCTAGAAATTGAGAAGATCCCGATTAATGATTCTCTTCCAGATGACCAATTAATGAAAATTTCAGAAGCTACACCTTGGTACTCAGACTATGTAAATTACCTCACCGCCGGTGTCATCCACCCTGAATGCACCAAAAATGCACTGAAGAGATTTATGCATGATGTGAAATAGTACCACTGGGATGAGTTGTACCTCTTCAAGCTCTGTGTTGATGGTTTTTACAGACGTTGTATCACTGAAGAAGAATCCAAACTCATTTTAGAACAATGTCACTTAGGCCCGGTTGGAGGCCATATGAATTCTAAGAAAACTGCTATAAAAGTTTTGCAATGTGGCTTCTTTTGGCCAACCATATCCAAAGACTCCTATAACTTTGTTCTATCATGTGACAAATGTCAAAGAATGGGTAACATAACAAAAAGAGATGAGATGCCACTGAAATTGTGGCCAGAAGTCGAGATATTTGATGTTTGGGGTGTGGACTACATGGGTCCATTCCCATCTTCTCATGTATTTTCCTACATCCTTGTGGCGGTGGATTACGTCTCAAAATGGGTAGAAGCCATACCAACCGTCACTCGCGATTCCAAACCTATCATCAAAATGTTCAAAGATATTATTTTCCTCCATTTTGGAGTCCCACACACTGTGATATTTGACAGAGGTTCTCATTTTATTGAAAGAAGCTTTGAAACATTGCTGAGGAAATATGGTATAACTCACAAGGTAGCCTCCCCTACCACCCACAAACAAGTAGACAGGTGGAGGTTTCTAATCGTCAACTCATGGTTATTTTGGAAAACACAGTAGGCCGCAATCGAAAAGACTGGTGAATGAAAATCAATGACACATTGTGGGCCTACCGAACAACTTTTAAAACTCCCCTTAGAACTACACCATTCCGATTGATCTATGGAAAGTCTTTCCACCTGCATGTAGAACTGGAACACAAAGCATGGTGGGCAATAAAAAAAACTGAATTTTGACATGAAGAAAGCAGGCCAAGCCAGGATTCTACAACTCCAGGACCTAGAAGAACTCCATACGACAGCTTATGAGAATGCACGAATCTATAAAGAATGCACAAAGCTTTGGCACGATGGTCATCTCAAAAGAAAGGACATTCAAGTCGGAGACCAAGTTCAAAAAGAAAGGACATTCAAGTCGGAGACCAAGTTCTTTTGTTCAATTCAAGACTAAGGTTATTCCTAGGAAAACTCCGTTCTCGCTAGTCTGGACCTTACATTATCAAGAGCATCTACCCACATGGTGCTTTCTCTTCGTGGAGTGAAATGTCAGGCGAATTTGTGGCAAATGGTCAACGATTGAAGAGATATTTTACCTTTGCTGTCACAGGCTCTGAAGCAATGCTAGATCTCACCAATCCAACGTATCCACCATAAAGTTGAAGGAATCAAGTCGAGCCATCGACGTAAAACAAAGGCGCTTGTTGGGAGGTAACCCGATCAATAAATTTGTATTTAGTTTTAAATTTGAACTAGGAATTTTTCTTAATTTTGTTTCTACTTTTTAGATAATTTTATGCCACATAAATATTGCATCGCAAGATGCTATCTTGAGTTTTGATTGATCTTTGTTTTTGAGATTTTCAGATGAAGGATGCACGTCGATTAGAACACAACCACATCTGGTGGTCTAACTGGCATGAATTTTCCCCTCCATCTCGGATTTAGAGTTTTCTCGAGACGAGCAAATTTCTAAGTTCGGGGTGGAGGGTGGGTGGTACATATTTCACTTTCCACCTACACCCATCCTTTCCTGACTAAATATTTCACTGTTGCATTTTTGACCAAAATTTTCAAACAAAATTTTAAAAAATTTTAAAGTTTCCAAAAGAAATTTGAACATATACTGGATGAAGTTTTGACACTTTTCGTTTCAATCTCTATGCATTTTGAATCATTATACCCTCCTTTTTTGAAGCAGATCCTCAAAAGGACCTTCTTCTAAAAACTAGCCTTTTGACTGAAACCATCTTGTAAAGCTTATGAATCCTAACATCATGATCTTTACACAAAAATGGCAAGTGTCTGCCAAACTGATAGGGATCAAACACGTCGTGCTTCCTAACTAACTAGTAGATCAACAACATGGAGTCCCCACTGGATCCTCATCAAGTCATTATTTGAGCAGAGTATGATAAAGAGAACAACCCGATGCACGAAATTGTAAATCAAGTTGCATTCTGATCTGAACTCTCTTCTACACTTCTTCTATCATCTTCGTACCCCTCCATCCATAAAAAAGAAACAAAAATAGCCAAAATAGTGCCAAACCCTAAGTTTGGGATGGCACACCACTTCCCTCTATATCCACTTCTACCATACCCCTCACAAATTAATAGGTCCGTACCATCAAGAAAAGATGCCAAAGCGCACACAAAATAGGCAATCTTGAGTTGAATAGAGGAGATATTTGCACAAAAAATGCACTAAATGAAATTGCAAATAATATAATAAGAATCTCGAGTCGAATAGAGGAGAGATTTATTTCTTCCTTCCATACCACCCTTCACTCCCTTTTCTACCTAAAGGCATAATAAATGCCTCCACTACCTTGAAATACACCAGTGTCAGATTAGATGAACACTTGTTGTTCTACATGTACCTCTAGACTCTTATGAAACTCTTTGACATGCTTGTTGTTGGAAAAAGTGAGGAGGAAGTAACGTTGAAAAGCAAACTCAGGAACAAAGATATGGAAGGATGTGTTCAGTGATCTCAAGAGGTTGAGATACTTAGTCATACTGAGTAGAAAGAAAACAATCGTGATGTGAAGAGGAGCAAATCGCAAGATCAGAAAGTATTTATTTGGTGACCGTTTCAGATTTTTTGTTACTCGTGGACTAGCAACATTTAAGTTTGGGGTGTTTTGATGAATGCATATTCATCATGTTATTCAGTCTCCATCTTGGGCTCATTTTGATTCAATACATCCAATTTCATTTACTAAACATCACAATGTGCAAAATTGCTTAATTGGTTCAATTGTCAAGGTTTTAACTGAGTTTATGTTGATTTTATGCAGGTCATTATGAGGTTCAACCATCAGATGTCACCCACCTCCATTCAACCCTAAGCCACAAAAATCACCACCATTCGATCATCATCTCAATCAACCATCATCCATATCAAACCCTTATGAGTGGGACCCACCTTTCTCAACCATAGATCTACCTTCACTCATCCTTGGTCTTGACCAATGGGTTTTGACCAACGATCTGGATCTAACGGTCTCATCCATACCATTTCATCCAAATAGTTTTGACCTATCGGTCCTATCCCCGCATCCATACGGTCCCGATCTATTCAGTTTCACCCCATTCAATCCTGGGCTTTCCCTTCACCACATGATTACGGATTGACGACCCAATCCATTCAACCACATGGTCTTATCCCTCCATTGCCTCAACGGTTTTGAACTCTTTTTTGTCATATGATCTCAAGACCATATGGACAAACTCTACCCCAAGACCGTTTGGATGTTGGGGGTCGAGACCATTTGGGCAACTCGACCTGCAGCTAGCCATGACAATAATGGCATCATTTTCCCCTTGCCGCCATCAATGACCACCACCGCCCAAGCACCTGCTTCCCTTCTTCTTCTTCCTTAGTTCCCACCTGCAAACCCTAGTTCTTGGCAGCATGCCACTCCTTCTTCCTTCCTCCGCCACCTCTGTCCTGACACCACCAGCAACCCTGTGCCTATGTTGCTCTGACCACCACATCCCCACCCGCCTCAATGCCGCTGTCGCCCAGCACCGTGCCACCTGCTTGACCAGGACCTGCAACATAGGTGACGCACGTCTCAGACCAATAGAACAGTAGGCCACCAAACTGTTTGGCCGCGTTATCGATCGAAGGTCCAAGACCATTTGTGCAGACCGATCAAATAGAGAGTATGAGACCGATCGACGGAGACCGCTTGGATCACTGGACGCTCGAGACCGTTAGAACGGAGACCAAGACCGATTGGTGACAACCCTTTGGACATCATAGATAAAGACCAGTTGGCTAGCACAATCGGTCTTATATACCATTTTGATGATGTTGAACGCAAGACTGATCGATCGATCCCAAATCGTTTGGGCGTCGCAAGCTGCAAGACCGCTTGTGGTGATCGGTCTCTAAGACTGCGTGGAGTCACAGTCCAAAAATGTTTGGACACTTAAGCCTCCCAAATCGTTGGCGATGAAGACCGTTTGAAGCTACTGGTTCTCAAGACCATTTGATCACTGAACACATGAAGACTGTTTGGAGGAGGCACTCCAAAATCAATTGGAGGCTTATATCCAAGACCATTTGGAGATGAAAAGCACAAGACCGTTTGGTCATATACACCAACTTGTTTAAGAAAGTTGTAAAAATTGCAACTGGGCCCAAGTCGTGAGACCAGAGTTGAGCCTATAAATAGGACCAACATGGTCCTCATTTGGGGCATCAGATCCGGGACGCCACCAGGCTTCCTGAGCATAAGATTTGATCCAGATCTGTCATCTACGACAGTGCCACTTCACCTGCTTCTCCTACTACGATCAAGGGGACGAAGGAGAGAAGGAAGGAGGAGTGAGAAAGACTTCCTGGTCTATCTTGGAATCCCCTGTTCCTCATCTAGATCTGCTCTGACATGATGTAGAAGACCGCATCATCTTCACCGAGCTGCGACCACCTTCTACATCATGCTCATGGAGGAATCTTCCATCTCTCTCTTTCTTCTTGTTTCTCGCATCATGAGAGAGTAGTTCCTTTTCACTGGGGTGCGGGGACTAGTCCCACTGCCCATGCAAGCATGTCCTTTTGTTAAACATTTCATGGCAATATATATAACTTTTCATTTCGTTGTTAATCATTAATGTTTGTTGTTTGATTACCTACTTGTTTTCATCTTGTTCTTCCCTATGTTTTGAGAACCTCTTTATGTAGGGTAGAATGTCGATTAATGAGGTTGACTTCCAAACTAGAAATAGAATGAGATTCCTTGAGGTCATAAGTGTATGATCCGTGAGGGGACGAGCCATCTAACCTACGGTGATGCTTCTGTGTGCCTAACTCCTGTATAGGGGGCCCACAACCTTAGTTGGATTTTGTATCTTCTTTGTTAATCGTCAACGTTTGTTGGTAGATTAATCGATTGCTTGCTTAACATTTAGCATAGTTGACTCCCAAACTAGAAATAGAATGGGGTTCCTTGAAGTCGTAAGTGTATGATCCGTGAGGGGACGAGCCATCTAGCCTACAGTGACGCTTCTGTGTGCCTAATGCTTGTATAGGGGGCCCACATCTTCAGTTGGATTTCTGTATCTTCAGAGTCATAAGTGAGTGTTCCGAATGGTGACGAGACATCTGATACCTAAGGTGACACTTATGCAAGCCTAACACCCATATGGGGGGGGGGTTTGCAGCAGCTCAATTTGGATGGTTATATCTTGCCTGGATGTTTGATGCTTGGATGTGTTTGCATGTGTAATGGTGGTGAAACTCGAGACCATCCCAGTGATTCCATACCATTAATCTAGATCAAACTTTAATTCTACTATTTCCTTTCTTGCAATTAGTTTAACTAACCTCAAATCAACCAATCGTTCTAAATATTAGTCTTACTCAAGCTAGATTCGACTAACAACGATCCTTAAAAACGTTGTCTCTTGGAATTTGATCCTCAACTATACTGCGATAAGACATGTCCGCTTGCGGGTGGTATTATTGCACAAGGTTTTGGTAAAAGCTCGGGGATTTCAACCCTGAGTGATTTTTTTAGTGCGATAATAAACCACCTCATGGATCAGGTCTCCAAAACTATGGTGAGTTAATCATATAGTTGTAGCATCAATTAAGACTTAGACTAATGGTTTCTTGGGTCACTTGATGCATTGGTCGGACCTATACTATAATTGAAGGTCTTAACATATGAACTTGACCCAATGGTCAATATCTAATGTTTATTCATCCAATAAAGTGGAATGATGGCTAATGTAATATGTTGGTTCTAATAATGTGATTTAGATGGTTTCGTTCATATGATCAACGTAAGGAGCTTACTTGTTGACAATGGATGGCTTGTTTTAAATGAACAGTCGATTGTGGGTTTTACCCTACTCTCAATGTAACTTTTTGTGTTGTTAATCAAGGGATGTCTAGGGTTAGATGGTGACTCTTTATAGAGAACAAATCACGGACTTCATATGTGGTTTATCCAAGGTGTTTACTTATGTAAACAACCAATGGTCTTACCTTTTAAAAATCCAATGGTTATGGGTGACATTGTGGTATAGTGATATGGGTTGAAAGATGATGTAACAAATGGAGGGTTACCATTAATAAGGTAGTCTTACCTATTCACTCATATGAATAGTAGTGATGATAACCATATTGTGTTGATATGTAACCCTAATGAGGTATAGCTTGTTATACCTAGCTTTAATATAACTAAATGATGGTAATTGGGTATGAATAGTCCTTGAATGATTAATACAATCATGGAGTACTCTCTTATTGTTGTGGAAACCCTAGTATGCTATAACCCACTGGCTACATCTTGATTTATGTGTGGGTTCATACTTGAGAATAGTATGGAATGTGATGGTGATGATTCACCTTATGTATCCATGATCCAATGGGGATGCCGTGAGTTAGGATTTGGGTATACATGCTAATTAGTAACATTAATATAATCTATCTTGTTGAGCCAAACTCTAATGCAAATGGATAAATATGAGTATTCATATTTGTAACAGACTGAATTTCAGGGTCTTTCTTGCAATTTACCCATTTTCAAGTTTTTTTACTTTCAAGTTCTTTTGGACCATTTTCCTAAATTTCCCTATCTTTTATATCCTTTTTGGCCCCAATGTGGAATTTGAGATTTACTTGAGGATTTAAATCATATTTACCCACATTATGCTAATGAATGGGGTTTTGCACAAAAATAACAATTAATGTGATACGTGGGGATTAGTAATGCAATTTGACCATCAATGAGAGATAATTAGTGGATACTGTTAATTTAGAGCTATTATATATTTTTGGATAGGATATGAGCAATAATGTGTATTTGAATTAAGTTATGACAATAATTAACCCATTTACTTTCTCTCTCCTCTAAATGGACCATAATACATCAATGAGAGGATAATATGGTGGGATCTGACTCTTAATATTAATATGTGATGTCTATCTCGAATTTCACCCTAATATTGCATTAAAAGATTCTCTTTGTAGTAACTCACTCTTTTTATGCATTAATAGACAATATAATAATTAAGGGCCAAAGTTTTTTATTTATGAGTAACTAAATGTATAGCATTAATCTAGGAGTCGTAATTAACCTATGGTTAAAATTTGGTGGCTTTTGGACTTTATTTGACCCCTAAAATTGAATTTATGAGTTTTAATATAGTGTAACTATGGTACATGAATCGATTTCATTCATTTAATGTGTCACACTATGATTTCATTTAATTTCTCTATCACGTGCCTCCTTGGATGCAATCCAACGACTCTGGTTTGACATCATGTTGATTCGACGACCGACAACCCTTCTTCAACCTCCAGCCTGATTGGCTGTTCTGACTCCTCGGTCCGTGACCCTGATCTCCCTCTCCTCTCCACCATTTTGTGAAATTTCTTCACAATTGGCTTCATCTCCTTGAGCCACTCAGTTTGATCCATGGCTCATCGACTCCCATGCACCATGACTGAAATGCCCAATGGTGCTGGCCAAGCCTTCTCAACACCACTGTTTCAACTCATCAAGCCTCCTCACCTATAAATGACACCACCCTCACCTCTGTTGGCCATCATGTGATCTTTTCCGCGTGCTAATTAGCCCAAAACTTCCACGCATAGCCACCGACATGTCTATCTTATCCCTGCCTTGCAGCACATTTCCCGACTCCTTGGTGTTAGCTGCAACCCAATTGACAACTTTGGTGAGTTCGTCCTTGCATTCTCTTTGTTTCGAGTACCTAAACTTGCAATTTGGTCCATAAATGAGGAAACACCCAAATAGGCAAGCTCCTCCTCTGCGGTAATGGCTCACATGAGAGGAGGAAGATGACCCATGGGTTTTTTTACCATTTTTCCCTCACGCGCATCTCCCTTCGTGTTCTAACGCCAGGGTCACTTCTGTCCTTTCACGGTTCTGCTTTCTCACCTTTTACCAAGGCCCACGTGGACACAGACCATGACTGAGCCTCACGCCATTGGTCCATGCCAGCATGGGCCCAGCCGCGTGGCTCGTGCCCTCACGCAAGCCATTTAGCCTACATGGTATTTTCTCGCCTTCTAATTGGTCCAAAGTAATTAATTCATAGAAAATTGATACTCTATCGGAAAAATGCGAATATATAGTCGTTGGAAAGGATTTTTAATGTAGAATCCAATCTTTTAGTTTTTGAGTCCTAATTCAAATTCCGTTTTTGAAGTTTTCTTTGAATGACATTTTGAGATTGTTAAATGTTCTAAAATTATTAATTTATTGATTTAAACTCCAAATTGGGAAATTAAGTATGTTTTATTAATATGTGAAACCTAAGTGAGATTTTGGTCCTAGTTTTGGGTCCAAAATTAGTGGTTTGCAAACAAGGTCTAAAATGGGTATTTCCTTTATACTTTATTCTTAATAAATACTAATTCATGTCAAATATTTGTAATTAGGGAAAATGATCTTGGATACAATCTAATCAGTGATAATGATGGGTTTGAATCTACAAAAAGGTATGTGACACATATTTATGTATGTGAACACTATTTGTATGTGACACCTATTTATGTCTGTGAATCCTATTTAGGTATGTGAAACCTATTTATGTGGATTGTATGAATGTGAGATCTATGTGCAAATAATCCTATTCCTCAGTTGGGATTTTACCCAAGCCCTAATTTCCTAATGAGGAAAATTCTAGCCTTGGAATCTCTCTCTATTACCTTTATTTGGCTCTTTATTTATTTGAATTACTTGAATCTTTCTATTGCCAATGTTGGCTCATTTATGTGATTATTTCTTGGGTTGTGAAACCTCTTTTGCTGTGATGTAGTGTTACTCTAATATTTTCACTACTGCCAAGTGAACTATTCAACATGATGTATTTTTGGCCAAATGACAATATAGTGTACATGAGTACAAACCACCCATAGTGGGCATGAGCCCATGGGAATATTTAAATTCTCCCCAGGGGAATGTTAAAATTCTCCCCATTTTATATATATTTTGGAGGTTAGGGGATGTTAAAATCCCCCTTCTCCTCTAGGTGTAGGTTCAGTAGGTGCCTCACCCTACATTGGTATGATTTTGTGTCATAATATCATTCATGCTATGTTGATTATTTTTGTTGTTGGACTATGGCATATTTCTATTTCTTATTTGATTATTTGCCTCATACTCTTGAAATCTCTTAATATAGTGAATCATTCTATTATGCAATGTTGTGCTTTATCATTTGCTCTTATTCCTTTTGACTAAAACATACTTTTATCTCTCTCTTGCTGGGTGATCCCAACCAACCAAGTATAGGATAAGAGTGTGCATCAGAAGCATGTCGAACCAACCTAAGGCTAAGAGAAAGGAGTTCACTTGTATCTTAGGCATAACTACCTATATATTAAGTTGTTTTTTTTTGGAGACAATATTGATTTGGTTTTAGTCTTCCTCTACCTAGATACTTGTATGTATAAAGATTGTATACCCATTTGGGAATTTTGTGATGCACTCTTTATACAATTGAATATAGTCAAAGTTAAAAATTCTGTTGTTTCACATTGGTGTTTTTGTTTACCATACTTTTAGTAGAGAGTTGGGTTATTATCTCATCTCTTTACAATGTAAACATTCTTATATGATGGAATGATGGTGAAATAACCTCTTTAATATGATCATAACCTTAACATGTTAATTGGTGGTTATCATAGCCACATGGTTGACACTTTCTTAAGATAAACATGTGCATTATGAATATGATGGGGGTTAATCATATCTCAATTCCTTGCATGTTGATGTAATAAAGGAATGTTCTTAATGTTAATATAACCCTGCTATGATTGTTTATGAATATCTCCTAGATCATTAATGCAATATTGTGCTGATCTGGTGTATTATACGTAAGTGATGTTGTTGAGCCTTGCTATAAGGCATGGAATGATACTGATGATCATGCAAGGAATAGTATGATGGTCTTGATGACCTTTGGGCATGGTTGAGCCCTGAATGAGGTGTAATCCACTTGTGTGGATAAGGGTTGATACCTTGTGATATTGTGAAAAGGATTTATATCTTGTGATAGTATGATGACTAGTGTAGCCTCATGAATGGCAAGTGAATAGTACCATGTGATGATGAGATGAGAAATTATGTTTCACATGATTTATATATTTTGAAGTTGTGCTATTTATATGCTTGTTAGAAGTGAATTAGGGTTTGTATGTCCACTTGTTTGATGCAGCCTTAATTCACCCAATCGGCATAACTAATCAAGTGAAACTCTAATCATGTACTGCCATGTGCCATAAATCCATCTGAGTGTCAGAACTTGCCAGATGGTGAAATGAGTATCGCTAAGGGAAACTCAGAGCGCATACTGATGAGTATCTGGGGTGCTTGTCATCCTGAATTCAAGTGTTTAGGAAGGATGACTGTTGTCACATCTTGCCCTTAGTTTGAGAACAACTGCGGTCGTGTCTCGGTGATTATACATGTGACGAGATTGGAGGAAAACTACGGTTGTACCTCGGATGGTAGGGTATGCGTACCCACCTCCTTTCACTATTGTTGTATCATGTACCAAGGATGAACTAGATTGTTAGCAACTTGACCTTATGTGTCGCTATGGCAGACCCATACTGACTGGGGGCAAAGAAGATCTTAGGAGTCCAGCTCTTCCTAGATGCGGAGAAGATCTTAGGAGTCCAACTCTTCCTAGATCTTGTATGGCACTGATTGCGACCAAGCGGTGGTCAGTCGAAACTTGAGTGGTATCCTCAAATTCCTTAGGGTTTAATAAAATATGTAATATAGCCATGTAGCATATTTGTTTAGGGTTATACATGATGTTTCACATTGGATGATAACCCTTGTTTGTTATATTTACGTAAATATGATGCTTAGTGCAATTAAGAGATAGTAGATATACTTAGGTTGAGGATATGCTTAAGATTGTAGATGCGTACATAAACTATCTATGCTTATGTTGATAACTATACTACTACTGTTAATTATAATCATGATGATAGCTATCTCATGTTGTTAGTTGTGTTTAGCATGCTAGCCATGCCTTTGTAACTAGAGATGTATATACTGGTAATCATGATTATCCAGATAGTTGTACTTATGTTGTTAGCTCTTCTTATGATGTTGATATGTTCAACCTATTAGACATGCTGATGTTGTTAGCTATGCATATGATACTAGACTTATTCATGATGTTAGAGATGCTCATACTGCTAGACTCCTTTTACTTTTAATAGGGATATGAGAATAGTCTGGCTAATGAAGATAGTTATTATCTGCTCCTTTATATATTTTTTTAATCATCAATGCTGTTGAGACTGCTTAAACTGTCTCATTAGCTAAAAATGTTGGAATCAATAAATGTTGTTGGAGGTTATATATCTCTTGCTGGGACATGGGTCTCACCCTTGTGGTTCACCACATTTTTTTAGGTAATCAGAAGTGATGAAAACAAACCCTGTGGCAGCAAAGAGGAGCTATATTCATGACTTTTTGAGAAAGTTGATTAGATGTCTAGTGTTTCCTAGAGTCATCCCTGTACTCTCAGGTCCGGGCAGGAAAAGTTTGTATATGGTGTTTCAAACGAATCAAAATTTTGTTAGCATGTTAATGTTTGTTGTGTGGCATATACAAATATTGTTCTACTATGTACATATGTTGTGGCTAAGACGATAGAATAATTTGTATCAAATTCTTGGCATAGTATGGATATAAGAAAGATGTTGGGAACTTATGCAAATGTTTCTGAGCGGGTGCTGATGTTGAACTTAGTTTTAATTTACCCATATTTTTGGGTATGTGATTAATTAGTGATCGATTGTGTTTTATATTTTGAGTAATCTCATTTAGTGTAATGGGTTCTCACAAGTTGGTATCAGGGATTTAGGTTCATTGAGTCTACATGGATACTAAGACTTAGGACTAGGATGATGTCAAAATTAGGAATATGACATAAAAATATGGTGCATACTACCTAATGTCAGTATTTGGGTGCCCTAGCCAGGTATTCAATTATTGAAGAAAAGGTAAGTATGAAACTCTTAGATTGTTATCTTTCTGATTACTCTAATCAAGTAGTCATTTTGAGACAATTTAAAGAGCATAATGAATAATAAATCATGGAATGAATATCTCAATCCTACCTTAAAGAAGATGATAATTTCATCATAATCTATCAAAACATGGATGTTTGGTAACTATAAGAGAAAGATACAACACCATGAAATCTAAATTTGAATACAAATATGAAAATGAGGAGTTATTGAAGATGTGATTCAAGAAGATAATAAAGTAAAAGACAGATAAGTCTATGCTTATAAAGTGAATCAAGGTATGAAATCCACATAAGATGGAAAGAACTCCTACAACAAGTACAAAATGAGAAGATAAATGGGAAAAATGACAAAGGAATAAGGTGGAACCTGAGTTTATCTCAGACCAACCTATGTGTGTAAGAAAGTGTTAATGTAAAATCAGCATGGCACGTGAAAGAAATTAACAAAGATGATCCCTGTTTAATGAAGAAAATGAAGAATACAATGATTTACTTGTTGATAAGTGGTTGCAAAACATAATAAAATAAGAGAACATACCCTAGTGGGATAAATAGTCATCAAGGAAGGAGTAATGAGATATGTTAATCATGATGATTCCTATGCTAATGGCAATGAACCCAAAATGAAAAAGGTAAAATGATACATAAGAAGTTGTAACCTACATAATGAAAATAGAATTGGTTACCTTATTGCTAGTGACCCTTGAACAATGTTGCTATGATGTAAGAAGTGTTTTTCCTTTGTGTCTTTCCTTTATAGGGCACATCTTTCAAGTGGACAATTTCCGCTTGGTATGTGTGGATTTGTTGTAAACATGAGGTTGGATAGCTTGTTATAGCATGAGGTTACTTGGACTATGGTTCTAAGATCATAAAACCTGTGACGAGTATGCTTTTAAGCCTTCCAATAATTAGGAATACTCCTCTTATATGTCTTAAGATTTGATTATGTTGGTAAAAGTAGATGAGATAAGGACGTGAGTTCCTTATAGCACATGAGGTGGATATCAAGGTAATGAATCCTACTATCCAAGATGTATTAACAATATGGGAAGTATGTGAATGTTGGAAATGTTTATTAAATAAACATTCCAAGTATTTCTCTCCCTTAGAGAGAGAGAGTTGATGATGACCTTCTAAATGTTGTTTGGAAGGAAAAACAAAAGTGATTCTATAATGTTATGTATGGTTCAATGATAGCTGGGAAAGACCACTATCAAGGATAGATGGTTTGTTGATCAACAAACATGTGTTACCATGTTCCTTTAAGATAAACCTAGGATAAAAATATTAATGGATAAGAGTTAAAGTGGATGACACAAGTTACATGACCATGATGAGTTTAGGATCATGTCCTTTAGACTAACCAATGTACCAATAGAATTTATGAATAGGAGAACCAGAGTGTTCAGGTCATGTCTTACAAGTTGTAGCAAGCTTTGAATGATGAAATCTCAACGTATTTCAGAGATGGTCATTAATATGGTTAACATATTTGCTAAACCTTAAGAATGTTGAAGAAATTGTGTCTATGTGTGACAATTCTAGAGAGAGTGAGTTGGGGGTTGACTAGAGTATCCTGTTGGAGTTATGATACCTCTGTTAAGTATGTTGTGTGAATCCTAATAAGATGAAGACAATGTCGTTACTCCACCCCTAACAAGGTCAATCATGAAGTTATATTTGTTAATGGTTACATAAAAGTGTATGATTCTTCAACTAAACAGATGGTCAGTCCACCATTGAGATGATTGGAGAATCCTTTAAAAACATATTCTTCATAGTTCTTGAAAATTAGGGGAAGCCTACCTAGTTGATTGAGTTGTTAATTACAAAAACCATTAAAGGAGCATAGAGATGTAACCTTGTAAAGTTACGTATCATAAGAGATACATAATGTTCTATGTTTGATAAGAGCCAGTGAGTATGACTTTTAAGTAATGTGTTGATACAATAGATATAATTTTAGTATAGCTAGAATTTAAAGTTAAACATTACTACTAGAGTTGTACAGATGACAAAAGAAGTTTCCACATTTCATATTGAGAATGTCTTCTTAGGTGGGGTTTTTTGTGCTGACCCAAAATGAGATATGTATGAATGATGTGACATCACCATGATATTAAAGTAACCATGTGAAGGTAATAGGATGAGGTGCAAAGGAAGTACTCATCTTTGTTTACCTTGGATTTTGGGGGCGAAACCCCTGTTAGGGGTTTATAGTTGTAAGGCCCCTAAACTTACTTAATGAGTTGAATAAGATTAATTATCATACTTTAATTATTATAAACCTAATATAGCCTTGTGATATGCTTTTAAATCATAATACAATCTTAAGTTTCAAATTTGGTCCAATTTGGACAATGTTTGAGCAAGTTATGCAATTTTATGCACATTTTGGACTTTTCTACAATTTAACCAATTGAGAGGTTTTATTTGCAATTTATCACTTGCATTAGGTTCCTTGGATAATCTCTCATAATTATTGATCTTTTGGAGCGATGGGGTTCCTATTTAAACCTGGGTCTGAAGGTGTTTTCCTCAAGGGTATTTTAGGGTTTACCCCTTCATGGACCAGCTATCAACTAATGAATTAATTGGTTTGCTTGAAAATTCAAGAAACAAGGGATAAACATGTATCTATGGATGGTGGGTGAGCTTTTTGTGTGTGTGCTTGTATGTTCTTAATAGCTTAAGGCCATGGACAGTTGGAAAGATATTAGAACTTCAACCTTTTCTTTTTCTTTATCTTAAAGTGACATATACTTATCCCTAAGCACCCAAACGAGCCATTTTCTCTCCACCACTTCCCTCCTTCTGTGAACCTCATTCTCCCTCTTTTTTGCTGCGAATTTCCTGTCCAAGGAAGAAGAAAGAGGGGATCTTCTTGGAAAAAGAATCTAGGGTTGCAATTGACTTCCTTTTAGGGTTTAAAAAGCTTCCTTCTAGCGATCTTGACCTAAAAGAGTAAGAATCCCCTTCTTTCCTCCATTTATTTCTTTTTTATCCTCCCTCCTACCTTTCTCTGGGTCAGAAACCTGTTGTTTCATGGTAGAAATTTCTCTAAAGCTCTAAAACCCTACCTTTCTTGCTCCTTATGCTTAGGGTTTGCTCATTTGATGAAGAAAGGTGCTAGATGGACGAGTTCACAACATATGCTTGGATTTCCTACCCTACCAGCTCATGTTTTCTTCTGTTTGGGAGTTTATATTCTAATTAGAGGCAAGTTTTATAACTTGCTCCACTTTTATTGCTTACCATAAACTTGCTAGCTGATGTTCTTGCTTTTAAATGATGATCCATGCACTAAAAGCTATGCTTGACTTGGATTTCAATTATTGTAATATTCCTTGTTCTGATTTCAGTTCTATATGAACCTGTGATCATGTGTACATTATTACTAAGGTATAATATGACTTGGATCAGGTTGGTTTGACAACCTATGGTGCTAAGCACCTATCAAACAATGGTCAATTTTAGGGTTTTAAGCTGCTTTCTTCTATAAACCCATGACCCGATGATGGTACCATTGCACCAACCCTATGGTGTTGTCTTCATGACAAATGACAGTCGGGATCAAAGGTGTCAGATGATGGTGACAACCTATGGTCACCCCCTTAGTTCAGGTTTGGGATCAATTAGAAATTTAATGATCAACCATTAAGTACCCTACCGATGTTATCAATCAATGATGATAATAGCTAAATATTTGATGGTGATTAATGAATATAGTGCTGATCGAACAACCTATGGTGACTTAATGATCACTAATGATGGTGGATCAGGTCTCCAAAACCTATAGTAAGTTAATCATATAGTTGTAGCATCAATTAAGTCTTAGACCAATAGTTTCTTGGGTCACTAGATGCAATGGTCAGACCTATATTGTAATTGATGGTTTTAACATATGAACTTGACCCAATGGTCAAGATCTAATGTTTATTCCTCCAATAAAGTGGAATTATGGATATTGTAATATGTTTGTCCTAATAATGTGATATATATGGTTTCCTACATTTTATCAACTTAAGGAGCTTACTTGTTGACAATGGATGGCTTGTTTTAAATGAACAATCGATTGTGGGTTTTACCATACTCTCAATGGAACTTTTTGTGTTGTTAATCAAGGGATGTCTAGGGTTAGATGGTGACTCTTTATAGAGCACAAATCAAGGACTTCATAGGTGGTTTATCCAAGGTGTTTACTTATGTAAACAACCAATGGTCTTACCTTTTAAACATCCAATGGTTCTGGGTGACATTGTGGGATAGTGATATAGGTTGAATGATTGCGGAACAAATGGAGGGTTACCCTTAATAAGGTAGTCTTACCTATTCACTCATATGAATAGAAGGGATGATAACCATATTGTGTTGATATGTAATCCTAATGAGGTATAACTTGTTATACCTAGCTTTAATATAACTAAATGATGGTAATTGGGAATGAATAGTCCTTGAATGATTAATCCAATCATGGAGTACTCTCTTATTGTTGTGGAAACCCTAGTATGCTATAACCCAATGGCTACAACTTGATTTATGTGTGGGTTCATACTTGAGAATAGTATGGAATGTGATGGTGATGCTTCACCTTATGTATCCATGATCTAATGGGGATGCCGTGAGTTAGGATTTGGGTATAAGTGCTAATTAGTAACATTAATATAATTTATCATGTTGAACCTAACTATAATGAAAATAGATAAAGATGTGTATTCATGTTTAACATTCTTATATGATGGAATGATGGTGAAATAACCTCCTTAATATGGTCATAACCTTAATATGATAATTGGTGGTTATCATAGCCACATGGTTGATACCTTCTTAAGCTAAACATGTGCATTATGAATATGATGAGGGTTAATTGTATCTAGATTCCTTACATGTTGATGTAATAAAGGAATGTTCTTAATGTTAATATAACCTTGCTATGATTGTTTATGAATATCTACTAGCTCATTAATGCAATATTGTGCTGATTTGGTGTATTATATGCAAGTGATGTTGTTGAGCCTTTCTATAAGGCATGGAATGATAATGATGATCTTGCAGTGAATAATATGATGGTCTTGATGACCTTTGGGCATGGTTGAGACCTGAATGAGGTGTAATCCTCTTGTGTTGATAAGGGTTGATACCCTGTGACATTGTAAAAAAAATTATACCTTGTGATAGTATGATGACTAGTGTAGCCTCATGAATTGCAAGTGAATAGTACCATGTGATGATGAGATAAGAAATTATGTTTCACACGTTTTATATATTTTGAAGTTGTGATATTTATATGCTTATTAGTAGTGAATTAGGATTTGTATGTCTACTTGTTTGATGAAACCTTAATTTACCCAATTGGCATAACTAATCAAGTGAAACTCTAATCATGTAGTGTCCTATGCCATAGATCCATCCGAGTGTCAAAACTTGCCAGATGGTGAAATGAGTATTCCTAAGGGAAGCTCAAAGCACATACTGATGAGTATGTGGGGTGCTTGTCATCCTGAATTCAAGTGTTTAGGGAGGATGATTGTGGTCATACCTAGCTCTCAGTTTGAGAATGGTTGCAATTGTGTTTCAGTGATTATATATGTGATGAGATTGGAGGACAACTGCGGTTGTACCTCAGATGGTAGGGTATGCTTACCCACCTCCTTCCACTAGTGCCGTGACCTATACCAAGGACGAACTAGGCCCTTAGCAACTTGACCTTATGTGTCGCTGTGGTGGACTTGTACTGACCGGGGGCGGAGAAGATCTTAGGAGTTTGGCTCTTCCTAGATCTTGTATGGCACTAATTGCGACCAAGTAGTGATTAGTTGGAACTTGAGTAGTATCCTCAAATTCCTCAGGGTTTAATAAAAGATGTAATATAGCCTTGTAGCATATTTTTTTAGGGTTATACATGACATTTCACATTGGATGATAACCCTTGTTTGTTATCTTTACATAAAGATGATGCTTAGTGCAATTAAGAGATAGTAGATATACTTAGGTTGAGGAAATGCTTAAGATTGTAGATGCGTACATACAGTAGCTATGCTTATGTTGATAACTATACCGCTACTGCAGATTATAATCATGATGCTAACTATCTCATGTTGTTAGTTATGTTTAGCATGCTAGCCATGCCATTGTAACTAGAGATGCATATACTTCTAATCATGCTTATCCAGATAGTTGTGCTTATGTTGTTATCTCTTCTTATGATGTTGATATGTTCAACCTATTAGAAATGATGATGTTTTTAGCTATGTATATGATACTAGACTTATTCATGATGTTAGAGATGCTCATGCTTCTTGACTCCTTTTACTATTAATAGGGATATGAGAATAGTATGGCTAATGAAGATAGTTATTATCTACTCCTTTATGTATTTTGTTAATCATCAGTTCTTTTGAGCTTATTTGTTATATATGATTAAATTGCTTAAACTTTCTCATTATCTAAAAATGTTGGAATCACTAAATGTTGTTGGAGGTTATATCACTTGCTGGGACATGGGTCTCACCCTTGTGGTTCACCACATTTTTTTAGGTAATTGGAAGTGATGAAAACAAACCCTATGGTAACAAAGAGGAGCTATAGTAATGAATCTTTGAGAAAGTTGATTAGATGTCTAGTGCGTCCTAGAGTCATCCTTGTACTCTCAGGTCCAGGTAGGAAAAGTTTGTATATGGTGCTTCAAATGAATCAAATTTTTTTTAGCATGTTAATGTTTGTTGTGTGGCATATACAAATATTGTTCTCCTGTGTATATATGTTGTGGCTAAGGTGATAGAATAATTTGTATCAAATTCTTGGCATAGTATGGATATAAGAAAGATGCTGGGCTCTTATACAAATGTTTCTGAGTGGGCGCTGATGTTGAAATTGGTTTTAATTTACCCATATTTTGGGTACATATTTAATTAGTGATCGATTGTGCTTTATGTTTTGAGTAATCTCGTTTAGCTTAATGGGTTATCATAGCTAATTTGAGAGAAAATTGTATTTCATCCTACAAACAACTTCCTTGAGATTCCTATCAATTTAACGGACCTGAAAAGCACATAGAATCACCTATCTTGGCATCCTAGAAAAATAGTATGGTGGATGAGCATGTATCACCCTCAACAACGTAAAGTATCTACAAGAACTCCTACTAGGCATGAATTGGGATGACACAACATGCATTGGGCACCCAGACACAATTATAGTGCTTGCTTTGACCCTTAATAGATCACAACTATTATAACCTGTCACACTAAATGAGTTTGCTCAAAACACTAAACACAATCAATCACTAATTCAGCAAACATCTAGAAAATAGGGTAAATTAAAACCAATTTCAATATCACCACATGCTTAGAAACATTTACATTGAAGCCTAACATATTGCTTGTATTCATACTATGCCAAGAATCTGATACAATTTGTTCCACACACACATATATTGTGACAAAGTGGGTTTTCTAGTTTAATTTCGAGGACGAAACATCCTTTAAGGTGTGTAGGATGTGATGGAGTGAACTTTTAGAACCTTTTGAATGCTCCTAATAAGAGTTATGTAGGCTTGAATATGGTAAAGTTATGGATGCATTTGGTGATTGATGAACCAGGTTTTACCATCTTAGACCAAATTGTTAATCAAACTAGTATCATAGACATGTATAAGATGGTCTGCATTTTGGTTTGAGGAGTTCCATGGTCTAGCCTTATTGGCACTCTTATCCACACCCTCCGTTGGGAATGATCACATGGAAGAAATATGGGTCGCCTCCACAATACCGTTCTAAGATCATGGGGTAGCATGTTTATCACATCCACGATCAATGAATGTGTGATTAAGGAGCGAGAGGCTGGGGTAGTTAGCTTCGGTAGCGCTTGAGTAAGGAGCTAGAACTTTCCTGACCGGCAACATGAGATAGAGCATTACAACGTCTCATCGGAAGACTGGATGAGGGAGACCTCAGGAAGAGGAAGTGGGGGTTAGCGGTTGATCTGCCTTATTCTACAGCAGAAGCCTGGCGGCTCTCACATCCCTTAGATGAAGTGGTGTGGCAACACAGGTGCTGAGAACGGGTTCTCGTCACCACGACGATGGAGCTCGCGGACGATGAGTTTTGGAGCAGCTGCTTCATCTCGTTTGGGTTATATGTCGAGGTACGACGACTCCTTGGTCAAGTCACATAGAAGGTCACACAGGTGACAAAGTTAGGACGAAGGGGCGAGGCCAAGCCTCACGGCGGCAGCGTGGGATCACATCAATGTAGCGGCGCCATGAGTCGCGACGACGGCGCACGCGAGGCGGGCACCAACGAGACTCACAAGAATAAAGAGAGAGAGAGAGAGCCGAGATCCCTGTGAAGAGAAACAAACCGCTGATCCCAGAAGTGTAGCGGCGGCTATGTAGAGATGCAGCCGGCGTCCGAAGTTGCAGTAAGGAGGAGGTATGTTGATCCCTCATCGGTTCCCTATACCGCGACAGTGCTCTATGGAGAAGCTGGTAGCCGCGGTGGTGGTATCCTACGCTAGAGAACTGGAAGGCATGAGGTCGGGAGGAGGACTGAGTGGTCCTGATCACTCATCAGAGACAAGCCCACGGTGGTGGCTCCATCCCAGATTCACGCAACAGAGGCGTGCGTCGGGCGAGATCGTGAAAGAGAGGGGAAAGCGGACCGGTCCGACTCCCATTCAACCCACCTGAACCGGGTCTGCACCCTTGAAGCAGACTAGACCAAACGCGAACCGCCCCAAATAAGCAAGCAAAGGAGCTGCGCAACCCTAGAGCCACGTGGCGGCCCGCGATTGGCCCGAAAAAGGTAAATATTCAATAATTCTCAGATCTCGTATAATTCACATAAATTAGCTCGATGATCAGAAAAATACAAACCAGGTACCAAAATTCTCAGAAAAATGAGTAGAACACAATGAAAGCATAATATTAGGTTTTTGACGAAATAATATCAGAGTAATCATGTAAGATGTAAAATGGTCTTTTCATGCATAATAAATAATAAACAAAGACCTAAAATTATGGGAAAATGTCAGTAAGTCCATAACCATGTCTTTAATGCATATGATGTCAGATATGGTCATGTTGATGCATAAAAGCATGTATTTGTGCTCCATATGTCTAGTTAGGGCTAATAACCCTAAATAATATGTAATTAATGCATACATGCTCAATAAATGATGAAATTTACAGAGTAAGCTCATATCAATATCTAGAACCTCATAATTAAATATGAGATCAATATGATACACATAATCTATGTTATACGAAGATGACCCATAATACACATGATGAAACCCTAATTCGAGTAATACATGTAACTAGTGTTAATATGTGCACAAAAAGGACATGGAACCTAATGTTCAGATGATGAACTTTGATAATGAACCATAATCTAGAAAATAACATTAGTGAGATAATCACAAGACAAGAATACAAATAATCATGAGAATACCATAATGAGATAAGAGAAACCCTAATATGAACACGATTAGGGTTAAGATGAGATGTAAGAAGATGAGAACCTGATGATAGTATATGGTCTTGTTTTGATCAGGTTTGACCAAGCTTATAGTTGACATCAGTGATATGTGTTTAGTATGATCTATCTCTTTGGAAGGTACGCCATTACCTCTTACTTGGCTTATTATACAATATGCTTGTGTTATATGCATAGTAAAATACTTGGCATATGATATTGGATGAAATGATTATTCTTGTATGATATGTTGCATGATTCTCTGTACTTATGGATATGAACACTTGAAACATAATATATCTGTTCCATTATATGAAAGCACTAACTCTTTGGCAGTGTGCTTGGAAGTGACCTAACTCTTTGGTAGTGGTCACATTGTACATATGACCTAACTCTTTGGTAGTGGTCTGACCTAACTCTTTGGTAGTGGTCACCTTGTACAAATGATCTAACTCTTTGGTAGTGATCATAAAGGCCTTGGTATATAATGGAAAATAAGCTTAAAATATGTGTTCTCTTTCGTTAATGAATATCCTTGTGCACATATATGCTTTTCTTATATTCTTCTGTTATTGCCAAGTATATTAGTTTTATCTTATTGCCAAGATACGATGAGAGGTATATAAAAGACATGTAGGCGTACTCAGTACAATATTCATGAAATATTGTGCTGACGTGTACCGCATGTAATCTTTTGTTTAGGTTGTGATTATGCTCTTGAAGACCAGGATAGTTGAGAGTTGTGTGGCGAGCTGATGTACAGGTGGACTTCTTGTCTTAAGATCCTGTTGTTTAGATGTAGTACATGTATATGTTTAAGTTTGTTGTTCAATATGTAATATCAAATGTTGTAACAATTCATGTTGTAATTATATGTTGAATGGTGAACGGGTGTTGTGGTTTTATTATTGTTCATGTACATGTGCTACTGATGTATGCTCCGTCTGACTCCCTTGAGTTTCTTCTTCTTAGCCTAGCGTGGGATGTTTAAATTGGGATTCTCACTGAGGTGAGGGTTTCAATTTGGACGTCACACATCAGATTAAGTTTTAGAAAATCCATGGATGTCACAGGTGGTATCAGAGCATGAACAATAGCAAAGCCTGACATTTGCTCATTATACAACACAAAACTAAAGAACCATGAACTTAATAATCTTTTAGGGTTAGATTAGTCATCTTTTAGAGACTAGATCTGACTTAGCCTCTAGGTTAGCACCTATATGTCTGAGAACTAGGTCTAGACTGGTGCTTGTTGAGTAGCAAGTCCTTAGATGTCGTTCTTTCCTTGTAGTGCAGCGGTATGGGACATTGCACTATTTGGAAATGACGTGCATAAAAGGAAGAGAAACCCTAGACATATGGCACTCGTTGTCTAGAGTAGCTACACTAGTCTACACCATGTTCTCACCCTTTTCACTAGTTTTCATGACACTGGACTCTCTATTATGTGTGGGACACTCATTTTCAGGATTTGGTTTTTGATTCCAAACAGATCGAACCTCGATAGTTTTCTCTGACGCTTGTTTTATCGGAGAAAAACTATATAATATTTTAATATGTATATGTATTACAAAAAATGTATTCCCACACATGTACGAGTAGGAGGTGGTCATGCAACCTAAGTGAAAGTGATGACATCAGTCTAGAAGAGAGTGTAGTTCTAGATTAGATGACTAGAGCCTTGTTGGATATATATATGATAGATGGAATAGATGATATAAGTTTTGATGATATGATGTTAGTTGATGGAGATGATGTAAGATGGTCACGATGATCTATGTTTGTCTTCGAGGACTTAAGTTCAGTTTTGAGGTTTTGAGATAAGTTTTGATGATGCAAGTAAATAGGCTTTTATGAGAAAAGATATGTTAAGCTAAGACAAGGATGAGAGTCAGCATGCGCCTCAAGCTCTTTCACAAAGGAGGACCTCTAGTGTTGGGACCAGTTTCGGGGTTAGTTCAAGAGAGAGCGAGACCCACAGGGAGAAGGTCAGAGAACCTAGACTCCACGATATGAGAAATAAGAGATATGTGATATGGTATGTCCTAAACTAGAATACTCTTGAGTGATTGAGTTGAGTTGCTTTATGCATGATTCCTATAGTTTTGGTGATCCCTAGATGTCCTTGGGAGGACCAAAACCTAGAGTCAAAGAGAGGCTGGTTATATATGTGAGCATATGTGAACATGAATATGAGTGTGACGTGTATTTTACTACGCGCTAAAACGCAAGTATACGCGTCGAGTAGTACAGGCCTTTGTGAGGCCCGAGTCGAACACATGGATACTCATAATTGTTGGAGACTCCTACTAACTATTTGCGATCAGCTAAGCCGAATAACAAATTGGGGTTTGTTGTCAAAATTAAAAGAAAGTAAAAATAAAACAAAGCAACCGATCGATTAAATGTTAATTTAATCAATTCAAAAGAGTATCTTTAGGATTGCGGTTTCACCGCGGGTTAATCATTGTATTAGGTTTCATATAATTTCTCAATCTTCTCTCTCTATCCGGGTAGTGGCCTGAAAACAGAATTACCCACTGTCGTGGTGCAATTCACTACTTAGGTTTAGGTTGATTCCACCTTCGTAGTAATCTATTCCCTAAACTAAGTGCATTACGAACGATCTCTCAGTTTCCACCATTAATTTTACACCACCTTTGTCAAGGGATTTATCGATTAATGTAGATTCTGTCTCTTTTCAACCGTTAATCCTTCTTTCAAAGTGATTAAGGGCATTAGGTTATTATTATGGTGATCAAGCATAACAATATATGGAGAAAATGAAACTATACCACAGATTTAAGAGAGAAAATATAAATTATTAATATAAAACTGTCATACAATGCATTCCCGGGCTACTCCCGGTCCTAAAGATGGAGGGGATTAGCCCCGCATGTTCACCTCGCACAAATACATGGTAGAAATAGGGGAAATCATATGAAAAACGTGAATTAAATGGGAAAACCCCTGAACGGAGGAGAACCGGTTCATACTTTGCGTAGAACATGAGCTTTCCCGCCTCTCGGTGGTGAAATCTGTCTTCGGTAGTGTCTGGATGGACAGGTATGAACCTCTGGACTCTGTTCTCCTCTCTCTCCCTCCTCGGCACTTGTGCAATGGCAAATTAGATGATCCCCTCGTCCGGGCGGCCGTCATTAGGTATAAGTCCCTAATTAGGTCGTCAATTAACTCCAGCCGTCCGATTGAAATCAATCTGAATCCAACGTATATCTGACGGTGTCGATACCATCGACACGGGTCGATGGTATCGACCCATTGTAGTAGCGACAGCCTTCTTGTCTTTTCGTCCGAGTGCCTGTGGCCATCTCGATACCATCGACTTGGGTCGATGGTATCGACCTCTCTGTAGCGTCGGTTTTGTCATTTAGCGATGCTGTAGCCTCACTGTGTCGATGGTATCGACTTGGGTCGATGGTATCGACCTCTCTGTAGCGTCGGTTTTGTCATTTAGCGATGCTGTAGCCTCACTGCGTCGATGGTATCGACTTGGGGTCGATACTATCGACAGCTTCCTCGCCAGCAACCTGAAGGGATCTCGATGCCATCGACTTGGGTGTCGATGGTATCGACTCTTTGCTGCTCCTTTCAGATGGCAACCTGTGGCCTTGTCGATGGTATCGACTTCCGTCGATGGTATCGACGGAAGCAGATACTTGTTTTTCCTGAAATTCCAAGACAAGATCAAATAAATCCACACGAATTATAATAAAGTGATGATTAATGCTCAAAATGATAAAACTAAGGGGATTTGACATAAAATGATGGCAAAGACCAAAATAGGTGAATTATGCAATATTAACCATAAAAATGACTAATAAAAGCACAAAATACATATCAAAAAGGTCTATAAATGCGACTCAAAATCATCGCATCAAACTCCCCTAAGCTTGAACATTGCTCGCCCTCGAGCAACTAATCCTTAGAATAGAATTGCAAATGTCAACTGAAAAACAACACACCAACCCAACATCCCATGTAACTCCCACTGAACGTTCTCAAACCGGCCTTCTCTAACCACAGAACGGTAATTACCCTAAAGGCGACAGTAATCATCAATAAAAGAAATTAACCCCCAAACCGATTAACACTATCACATAAGGCAGTTAACATAATAAAATTCGCCGATTTCAGCATTGGTGCATCTTGTGATCGCCTATACTACGTTGCTCGCCCTAACTACCATCTACATGGAAGCAGTTCTCCTGATAATCATTAGTGAGGAGAATTTCATGGTGGCCTACCAATCCGAGCAACGGGTGGATGAAAATGGGTGGCTCATGGAAGAACTTGGAAGTATTGCACAGTTTCAACATGCATAATACAAAAATGTCCTAGATGATGCCAATGCACATTAGAAATGCCCTAATGCCTAAAATCGGGTGAAAATGATGCGTGCACTAACCTTCCACCTCAAAATGAGATGGATATCTAGTCAAACTACATCATGTACTCAATTTCCTGTGATGCAAGTGATATCATGTTCCTTTCTCCCTCTTATTTCACTTTCTTCTAAATTCTTTTTTTTTTTATATATTTTGCAGATTTTCAGAATTTTTTCTTCAGTCCACATATCCATAATTGCTTAAAGATAAGTTCATTGGCTATTTTCTTCATGCTTAGAATTTTTTTTCAATATTTAGACGGTATGGAACAGTTTAATTCACCATTGGGGAAAAATTGAGATACATGATGTACTTTATGTATGAAAATCATGAGTGCAACTACATGGCATGCACCTAAAGGTAATGTGCATGAATCCCTATATATTTTTTCTTTTTATGCAAAAGTATGGAAAATATCAATGCAAGTCCTATCTACATGCTATGCACACAAGAAGGAATTAAAACTGCACTTTACTTCCAACTCTTAGGTGGATTATGGAAAAATGAAGTGGAATGATCACAAGATTAGATGACTGAACCTTAGAAAGATATTATGTGTCCCTCCTTACTGACCTGTGTAGTAGTTTAAAGGGTTCTCTCTCTTATATCCAATTAAGGTCTCATTACCATTTGGTTAGGTTAGGCTCAACAACCATTACTGTCCACTTTTCATGAATCATTAGGAGTACAGATGTGAAATGTTGTTTTAAAGTTGACATAATCAATCATTTTCGTAGGATGTGTTCCCCAATGTCAACCAAAGCAAGCTATCCAAGACATAAATTTTTTTAAAATTTCCCTTAAATTTCCCATGAACTAACAGCCAGATGACAAACTTGTACGACATCCACAGTTACACTAGATAGCACGTGGATCCTACAAAAACTAAAGATGCAAGAAACAAATAACAATGCTAAAAACTAAAAACAATAAAAGATAGAGCTGTTCCAACTACCCCCCTAAGCTTGAATCTGACTATGGCCTCATAGTCAAAAACAAACTTAAGAGTGGAACAGAGATACCCGATCACTCTTGTGGAGGTGGAGGTGGCTGCGGAGAAGTGGGGTCCCAAGACGGGAACTGCCCTTGGAAGTGCGGCTCATACGGGGGCATTGGTGGAGGCTGTGGATACCCACCAAAATAGCCCTGACTCCAGTAGTTTTCGTAGAATGGCTGCTGCTGCTGCTCCATCCTATGCAGCCGATCATGGATGCTTTCTTGATTGGCGAAAAGAAGGCGCTCATTCTCGAAGATCGCCTGTTGGTTTACGAAAAGCCGGTTGGTGGTGTCTTGGATACCGGCATATGCAGCGGTGTGGCTGTGTTGCGTCTGCTGAATGTCTTGGAGCATGCTGTACATGCCCTGCATAGAATAAACATCCTCGCTCTGCTGCGAGGGCTGCGGCGGTGGAGATGGAGGCCTTGATGAAGATGATGCACCTGGATGCATCCGAGGACGCTTCCGGGGTGCTACTCGTGCGTGAAGAGGTGTAAAGGCCTCTTCTTCCTCCTCGGCCTCGTCGTCCTGTCCGTCGTCGCCGCCTTCTTCCTCATCGGAGTCGATGGCTATGATTGGCCATCTGAAATTCTGTGCGCCCTCGATGTTGAAGATGGGATCCGGCACTGCGCACTCGTGATACGCTTGATTCACGTGGCAATGTGCAAATGCCGCACCATCCCGGAGAAGAATTAAGTTGGCCCGGTGAAGATGTTGCAAGTTGACCTTGCTTCTTGTAGAAAGAGGAGTGAGGGATTGGAAATTCAGTCCCAAGTACGACGCCAGTTTGGTGATGAGCCCACCGAAGTGAATCGGCGCTTTCCTCGTACTCCTTTTCACATCTATCACACGCTGCAAAAAGAATGCACCCCAGTTGCATTCTTGTCTCTTCAGAAGCTTGTATAGAAAGAAGAGATCGGAGCCTTGAAATTTGCTAAGGGCCAGATCACCCCGTGCAAAAATAGTAGAACTCAGCATCCGATGCAAGACCCGGACGAAGGGGTGCTCGAAGTCGGCTACCGCAGCGTTGTGGTAGCTAACCGACCTCCCTTGTGGCACCGTCACCAACTCGGAGAAGATCATGTCATAATCGGTGCGGTGGTCCGGCCTCCGGTGGTCATACTGGGAATGGTTCCAGTTGAAAATTTTGTTGACTGCCGTAGCGTGAGGACGTAGTCATGGTTGTACAGCCGAAAAGATACCTGGCCCTGGATCCACTCTCGGTCAGTAGCATTGATGTCGTTGGGATAGATGCAGACGTCCAACGACGCCATGAACTCGGCTACCAGCTCTTTGTATGTCGGCCAGTCACTAAAGAACGGTTGGCCATCTTGATGAAACTCCAGTTCGCCAGGCCCTATGCTAGTGTGACGGGCCTGTCCGTTAAGAACATAGGCCAAGTTGGCCTCGAATCCCAGATCGCGCACCATCTCCCGGTCCACATACCGGGTGGGCTCGATCTTCCTCCTCGTTATCTCCTCGTAGATCTTTTGAATCTCCGGGGAAGGATGGATGAGTCGGGGATGAGCAACTGATGCCGTTGGTGGTGGAATGAATTCTGTCGGAGTTGCGTGTGAGGACGATGCTCCGGCTGTATGCACCATGGTGGCGACGAGAAAGGGGTTGAAGAAGAAGAGCTCGGGGAAGACTAAGACTTGATTCTCCGCTCGGTGAAGATCTTTGCTCGATGTTGCTGCTCTTCGATCTTGGATGGCTCGGGGGAGTGCTCGGCGCAAAGGAGGAAGATCACTCTGAAGGTGTGACGTCAAATGACATAATGACTCTCCTTATATAGACTTGGCCGGCGCTATTGTTGACCCGTCGATACCATCGACGCGGGTCGATGGTATCGACACGTCTCGATGCTATCTGCCCCCCCTCACGAGTATCGACGGCTGACGATTACTAGATCGTGAAACCCGAATTGCTGACCTGTCGATACCATCGACACAAGTCAATAGTATCGACGCAACATCCGGATTGATGACGTGGACGCCGCGATCGCCGTCAATTTCTTTGCGCGGATCGGTGACATGGATGGTCGATACCATCGACAGGAGTCGATGGTATCGACTTAGCTTCATTGCGACACCGCCACTTTTTCACTTCAACCTGTCACCATGTCGATACCATCGACGAGGCCGTCGATGGTATCGAGTTGACTGAGACAAATCACTCTGAACTTCTCCAGAGATCTCGATGGTACCTACGGATGGGTCGATACTATCGAGTGTTGTTGGGTGACCTGCCTGTAGGTGGGTCGATACCATCGACGTGACCATCGATAGTATCGACTCAAGATGAGCCTTGCAGTTGTCAACCTGAACCTATGTCGATACCATCGACCAGTGTGTCGATGGTATCGACTCTGCCTCAGCCTGCACAATGAACAAACGGATCAAGGTATCTTCTTTACACTAAAATTTTAACAAAATTAAAGCAACCTATGATTATAATTAATTATCCTAATGTACCGATGGTTGGGTTGCCTCCCAACAAGCGCCCTTATTTAACGTCTTAGGCTAGACAACTTCCGAGCATCTCATTCGTCCGCAAGTGTAATGAGTTTGACCTCATTCACTTTTCTCTTGTAATTCTCACCAAAATACAGCTTTAGCCTCTGTCCATTCACCAAGAACGTGGCATCTCCATCACGCACCGGAATCGCACCGTGCGGTTTTACCTCTTCCACCATGAACGGTCCACTCCACCGGGATTTCAGCTTCCCGAGATGCAACTTGAGTCGGGAGTTAAACAACAGAACACTATCTCCCTTCTTAAACGTGCGCAGCTCGATATGGCGATCATGGATCTGTTTTGTGCGCTCCTTGTATATTTGGGCATTCTCATATGCCGTCATGCGCAACTCGTCCAGCTCATTCAACTCAAACATCCTCTTTCTCCCAGCTTCATCATAACTCAAATTTAGCCTTCTAAGCGCCCAATGGGCCTTGTGCTCCAATTCCACCGGAAGGTGACAAGCCCGGCCTACGCCAACCTAAAAGGCGTAGTGCCTATAGGTGTTTTGTAAGCCGTTCTATATGCCCAAAGTGCATCCGGTAGTAGGGCACTCCAATTCTTCCTTGTGGATGCCACTGTTCGCTCTAGAATCTTCTTGATTTCACAGTTTGAGACCTCCACTTGGCCTTGAGTCTGTGGATGATATGGGGTGCCAATGTTGTGCTTGACCCCATATTTCTTCAATAGTGTCGAGAATTTCTGATTCCGGAAGTGTGTACCCCCATCACTTATTATCATTCGGGGTATCCCAAACCTGCAGAAAATATTTTCCTTCACAAACCTGCACACTACAATAGAATCATTAGTCCTTGTGGGGATTGCTTCCACCCACTTCGACACATAATCAACAGCTAGCAAGATATACAAATTGGAGTTCGAGGACACAAAGGGTCCCATGAAGTCTATGCCCCACAAATCAAATACTTCAACTTCCTGAAATACATTCAGGGGCATCTCTTGTCGCTTTGAAATGTTACCTGCTCGCTGACACGGGTCACATTGCCTTACAAAATCGTAGGCATCCCGAAACAAAGTTGGCCAATAAAGGCCGCTTTCCAACACCTTAGCTGCTGTTCGCGAACTGGCATGGTGTCCTCCCGTCGGCGATGCATGGCAATGGTGGAGAACACTCTCGTACTCCATCTCAGGAACGCACCTGCGTAAGATATCGTCCCTGCATTGCTTCAAAAGAATTGGATCATCCCAAAAATAGTATCTTAAAGAATGAAAGAATCTCTTTTTCTCTTGATATGACCAGTCTTCTGGGATGATCCCGCAAGCCAAATAATTAACAATTTCAGCAAACCACAGTTCTTTAGAATTAATTTTCAAAAGCTGTTCATCGGGAAACGTCTCGGTATGGGTATGTGCAAATCTTTTTCATTCACCCTTTCTAACCTAGACAAATGATCAGCCACTACATTCTCAATTCCAGACTTATCCTTGATTTCAATGTCAAATTCTTGTAAGAGAAAAATCCACCTAATGAGTCTAGGCTTTGCGTCCTTTTTCTCCATCAAGTATTTTATCACAGCATGGTCGGTCCATACAACTACTTTAGATCCAACAAAATACTGCTGAAATTTTTCAAAAGCAAACACGACGGCAAGTAATTCTTTTTCAGTAGTTGTATAGTTCAATTGAGCATCATTCAGAGTTTTGGAAGCATAGAAAATCACAGCGGGCTTATTATCTACCCTTTGCCCCAAAACGGCTCCTACTGCAAAATCCGAAGCGTCACACATCAATTCGAAAGGTTTTGTCCAATCCGGCATTTGAACAACCGGGGCCGAAATCAATTTTTCTTTCAAAACTTCGAATGCGTGAAGACACTTATCGTTGAAATCGAAAACCGCATCTTTCTCCAACAGTTCGGATAAAAGTTTTGCAATTTTAGAAAAATCCTTAATGAATCTCCGATAGAACCCGGCGTGTCCCAAAAAGCTTCTCACCCCTTTTACAGAATTTGGTGGGGGCAACTTGTAAATCACCTCAATTTTCACAGGGTCTACCTCAAGACCTTTGCTAGACACCTTGTGTCCTAGCACTATTCCCTCTGTCACCATAATGTGACATTTCTCCCAGTTAAGGACCAAGTGTGTGTCCTCACAACGCTGCAACACCTTGTCTAGGTTATAGAGACATTCATCAAATGATGCACCATAAACCGAGAAGTCATCCATAAAAACCTTAAGACAACGCTCTACCATGTCAGAAAATATGGCGAGCATGCAGCGTTGAAACGTCGCAGGTGCATTACATAAACCAAACGGCATTCGTCGGTAAGCAAAAGTCCCATAGGGACATGTGAATGTAGACTTCTCTTGATCCAAAGGATCAATCGAGATCTGGTTATACCCCAAATACCCATCCAGAAAACAAAAATGCGACCGACCGGCAAGACGTTCTAAAATTTGATCAATAAACGGTAAGGGAAAATGATCCTTAAGTGTGGCGGCATTCAGACGACGATAGTCAATACAAACTCGCCACCCGGTTACCAATCAGGTGGTGACAGGTTCATTCAACAAATTTTTAGTGACAGTAATTCCCCCCTTCTTAGGGACTACCTGTGTGGGACTCACCCACGTCGAGTCTGATATGGCATAGATTATCCCTGCAGCAAGAAGTTTGATGACCTCCTTCTTCACAACCTCCATCATGCTCGGATTTAAACGTCTTTGAGGCTGAATACAGGCTTGGCTCCCTCTTCAAGCCGAATCTTATGCTGGCAAAGAGTAGGGGAGATCCCCTTGATGTCTGCAACAGACCACCCAAAAGCTCCACGGTGGTTCTTGAGCACTATCAACAGTTGCTCCTCCTCATCCGCACTCAAATAAGCAGATACGATCACCGGTAACTTGTCCTTCTCAGCTAGAAAGATGTACTTGAGATGCGGGGGTAGCGACTTCAATTCCAACTCTGGCGGGCTGATAAGAGATGAATGCAGCGGTGGGGGAAGTGCACCTAAATCTTCATAGTGCCTCGTATAGAAGCATGGAAGCATCTGAAACATTTTAGCGCACTCCTTGAGTGATTTACTCCGCATCCAATCATAGGTAACATTCAACATACAAGCCTCTAACGACAATTCCGGATATGCATCAACAATCAAAATAGCAATTGCATCATCCTCCCATGAAGGCGGAATGTCCTCATTCTCATCATTCGGAAATCCAACAGCTTTGCACAAAGAAACAACCTTAGTTTGCTCCATGATATCCACAGCTAAGTTTCCATTATCCATCTTGCTCATCACATGAGCCATGTCCAAAAATGGTTTCCCAAGGCAGAGTGAGATTTGTGATCCATGTGTTTCACCATATTACATTGTTCTTTTGCTTTAGAAGACGCAGTGCTAGAGGGAATGACCATCTCAAAGCGGTCATCTGCTATGCCTAAGGTCAAGCGACCTCTCCCCATCTCTAAGATCATGTCGGCTGTAGCTTGGAATGGACGTCCAAGTAACAGCTCATTACCATGCTCGTCCTGCATCTCCATAACCACAAAATCAGTTGGAAAGACAAATCGATCCACTTTCACTAAGACATCTTCGCAGATTCCATAAGGCTTCACCACAGAGTTGTCGGCCAATTAGATAGTCATATTTCTCGGCCGTGACTCCTTTAATCCCAGCTTTTTAAATGTCGAAAGGGGCATCAAATTGATGCTTGCCCCTGAATCACATAATGCCTCTCCAAATTTAAACTTCCCGATATAGCAAGAAATGTTGAAACACCCGGGATCCAGTCTCTTTGGCGGTAGAGTGCCCATAATGAAGGCACTCACTTGCTCCTTTAGCACAACGACCTCAGTATCTGGTATCTTCCTCTTCTTGGTGATGACATCTTTTAGAAACTTCCCGTATGAAGGGATTTTCTCAATATCTTCCAATAACGGAATATTGACCGAAAGCTTCCTAAAGCTGTCTAAGAATTTCTTGAATTGTGCATCTACCTTCCTTGCCTTTGCACTATTCGGATAGGGGACCGGAACGGCTTGTGCCCTTTGATGAGGTGGCACATAAGGCGTCATTTTCCGCGATTCCTCCTCAGCAACCTGTTCATCATTACCATCCATGGCTATGTCTTCAACCTGCCCTGTGACTGGTGTGGGCTGCTCCGTAGTGGTTTCACCTTCAACTTTATCTTGTGGTATGCTTGTTTCATCCATTCTTGGATTCAAGACCTTCTTGCCGCTTCTCAGTAAAATGACCTTGGCTTGCTGGTTTCCCCCGGGAACATTGGTGTTCCCCGGAAAACCTGGATGTGCTGGCTTCTTCAAACTAGCAATTTCAGCTGCCATCTGCACCATGGAGGTCTCTATGGTCCTCATTTGAGCCCCATGGCTCTGCAATGTCTGCCCAAATTGATTCATAAATTCACCTTGTTGCTTGATTTGCTGCCCGAATGTGTTCATTAACTCTTGATTTTGCTTGATGACCTGATTGAGCAACTCTGTGCTCTTGTCCTCTGTAGCAGGTGTAGGCTTGGCTTCCGGATCCTGCAGAAAATTATTCGGATCCTTCCATGAGAACTTTTTGTCCTTTCTCCATGAGTAGTCATTGTTCCTGTACCCTTGTTGTTGTCTCATGTACTTGACTTGAGCGTCATCCTCAGACTCATTTTCTTCTTTTTGCAGTAACTTCTTTGCGAGAAGATCCATCTTCTCATTCAGCTCTCTCATTGCCTTTGATTCACTAGTGACTCGTGCTTGCTCAACTGGGCCTCTCTCTCTTTCTCCCCAGGACTGCTTTCTCGCCATGTTATTGAGTATTTCCCAGCATCTAGTGTCAGTGTTATTCAGAAAAAATCCCAACTCGGCTGAATCCAGATTACTCCTATCATGCTCGGAGAGAGCAAAATAGAAGATTTTCACCTGTGTCTCTTTGTCCAGCCCGTGATGTGGACATCTCCTCAACATAACCTAAAATCGCTCCCAGGTCTCAGAATATGTTTCACCCACCTGTTGGGTGAAATTGTGAATCTTCCGGATCATGTCGTTAGTCTTCTCAGGAGGGAAGAACCTCTCAAAGAAGACTTTCACCATATGGTCCCAAGACTCAACGAACTCATCGTCTAGATTATGTAGCCACTCTCTTGCTGCTCCTGTCAAGGAACTTGGGAACAGCTTGAGGTACAAAGCATCTTGTGGAAACCTGTCTATCTTTACCATGTCACAGTTTTCAACGAACTGGCTGATGTGTGCAACAGGATCCTCATTCTTCAGCCCATGAAACACATTTGATTTTACCAAATTAATCAACGCTGGATCGATCTTATATGTCGGTATGTTGATCGCCTGCTTTTTTATAGGCCCCTTTGAAGCTGATGAGGAAGAAGCTTTGATCTTCTCCCATATGGTCTGTGGCTCGGCCATGTCTTCTGGTTCAGATTCAGAATCTATCTCTTCTTAGTACTCGTGCTCAGAATGCTCCTCGTCCTCAGGTCCCGGAAACGAAACCTCGGGTGTGCGATTGTCGTAGTCTGTACTACGTGTATGCACCATACACAGTACCTGAAATAAGAAAATTTGAGTTCAGTACTATGCTTAGACGAGTATAACAATTATAGTGCAATGTAAAAATATTTGAATTTGAATGAAAATTAAAAAGAAATTTGTGGCCTAGAGTGGCCGCTCGTAGCGCTCGAAGTGCCAACAATTCCGCCGTATCCCCGGCAACGGCGCCAAAAACTTGACGTGTATTTTACTACGTGCTAAAATGTAAGTATACGCGTCGAGTAGTACAAGCCTTTGTGAGGCCCGAGTCGAACACAGGGATACTCATAATTGTTGGAGACTCCTACTAACTATTTGCGATCAGCTAAGCCGAATAACAAATTGGGGTTTGTTGTCAAAATTAAAAGAAAGTAAAAATAAAACAAAGCAACCAATCGATTAAATGTTAATTTAATCAATTCAAAAGAGTATCTTTAGGATTGCGGTTTCACCGCGGGTTAATCATTGTATTAGGTTTCATATAATTTCTCAATCTTCTCTCTCTATCCGGGTAGTGGCCTGAAAATAGAATTACCCACTGTCGTGGTGCAATTCACTACTTAGGTTTAGGTTGATTCCACCGTCGTAGTAATCTATTCCCTAAACTAAGTGCATTACGAACGATCTCTCAGTTTCCACCATTAATTTTACACCACCTTTGTCAAGGGATTTATCGATTAATGTAGATTCCATCTCTTTTCAACCGTTAATCCTTCTTTCAAAGTGATTAAGGGCATTAGGTTATTATTATGGTGATCAAGCATAACAATATATGGAGAAAACGAAACTATACCACGGATTTAAGAGAGAAAATATGAATTATTAATATAAAACTGTCATACAATGCATTCCCGGGCTACTCCCAGTCCTAAAGATGGAGGGGATTAGCCCCGCATGTTCACCTCGCACAAATACATGGTAGAAATAGGGGAAATCATATGAAAAACGTGAATTAAATGGGAAAAACCCTGAACGGAGGAGAACCGGTTGATCCTTTGCGTAGAACACGAGCTTTCCCGCCTCTCGGTGGTGAAATTCGTCTTCGACAGTGTCTGGATCGACAGGTATGAACCTCTGGCCTCCGTTCTCCTCTCTCTCCCTCCTCGGCACTTGTGCAATGGCAAATTAGATGATCCCCTCGTCTGGGCGGCCGTCATTAGGTATAAGTCCCTAATTAGGTCGTCAATTAACTCCAGCCGTCCGATTGAAATCAATCTGAATCCAACGTATATCTGACGGTGTCGATACCATCGACACGGGTCGATGGTATCGACCCATTGTAGTAGCGACAACCTTCTTGTCTTTTCGTCCGAGTGCCTGTGGCCATCTCGATACCATCGACTTGGGTCGATGGTATCGACCTCTCTGTATCGTCGGTTTTGTCATTTAGCGACGCTGTAGCCTCACTGCGTCGATGGTATCGACTTGGGGTCGATACTATCGACAGCTTCCTCACCAGCAACCTGAAGGGATCTCGATGCCATCGACTTGGGTGTCGATGGTATCGACTCTTTGCTGCTCCTTTCGACTGGCAACCTGTGGCCTTGTCGATGGTATCGACTTCTGTCGATGGTATCAACGGAAGCAGATACTTGTTTTTCCTGAAATTCCAAGACAAGATCAAATAAATCCACACGAATTATAATAAAGTGATGATTAATGCTCAAAATGATAAAACTAAGGGGATTTGACATAAAATGATGGCAAAGACCAAAATAGGTGAATTATGCAATATTAACCATAAAAATGACTAATAAAAGCACAAAATACATATCAAAAAGGTCTATAAATGCGACTCAAAATCATCGCAACAGAGTGCCTGCCATCTGGGTGAGGGAGAGAGCCCAAGACCCTGGAGGAGGTAGCTATGTTAGTTTCTATGAAGCCTCATGCTCGGGTTGGTGGTTTCCCACATAGGAATCTAGTGGTGTATATGAGAGAGCTTTAGGTAAGATGCTTCATGGGTAGAAGAGCTATGAAGAGTATGTCATAGCATGTTTTGGTTTGTGCTTATGTGGCTAGAGCTTGTAAAGTTATCACTAGTGCCAGTGAGGTAATCTGAGAACCCTAGACCAAGAGGGAAGATAAAGAATATGCATATGAGATACTCATAGGGTTGAGTTAGCTCAGAGAGACTGAGCACGACACTACCCTCGTGGTATGGGTTGGAGGAACCTCTTTTGGCCTAAGTAAAGTTTTGATATAATATAAGTTTGTTTAGCACAACCATGATAAAATACATGTAGAGATGTGATCTAATCTTGAGATGTGATCTAATCTCGAGATGTGATATTTGGACATGATATAATGTAAACCTAGAGATGGTTTAATAGATATCAATGCATAAATGGTTAACCATGTACATGAATAATGATGATTAATGTGAAATTGTTGTTTAATCTTGTGATGAAATCATTAGTAAATGTTAAGTGTATGATGAGAAAAGAAATAAGATCGTATGAATGAAACATGTTATAAGGGGTGTTAATCTTAGTGCTTAATAAAGAGGTAAAATATTGTTTGACAGTTAACACAACATAATGCTTATGACAGCTTGATATTATCTAAATGGATAAAGTAGATTAACTTTAGTTAACTCCCACATACAAGGCATGTGTTAATGTTGAACATGTTCTAACAATTAGCTCAATAAATTGTTGATTGCACCTTGATAATGGGTTCACTTTAGTTAACTCCTTTATAACATGATAATATGATGTGGGACCCTAATGCATAGCTAAAGATAAGGAAGCAAATCTAATATATGAAATATGTCATGACATAACTAGAGTTTTAAACCCTTGTTTTAACCTTATAGGAAGAGGTGTTTCATCTTAGATGTTGCAAAACCTCCCAATAGTGGTTTGGATATGATTATGGAACTTTGTGTTTGGATATGTTACACATAGAGTAGTGTCCAACATGTGTATGAAGGCAAGATAAGGTTTTCCCTCGAAGTATGAGTTTGGTTTACTTTTGAGGACAAAAGTTCTTTTAAGATGTATATGATGTGACAAAGTGGGTTTTCTAGTTTAATTTCGAGGACGAAACATCCTTTAAGGTGTGTAGGATGTGATGGAGTGGACTTTTAGAACCTTTTGAATGCTCCTAATAAGAGTTATGTAGGCTTGAATATGGTAAAGTTATGGATGCATTTGGTGATTGATGAACCAGGTTTTACCATCTTAGAACAAAATGTTAATCAAACTAGTATCATAGACATGTATAAGATGGTCTGCGTTTTGGTTTGAGGAGTTCCATGGTCTAGCCTTATTGGCACTCTTATCCACACCCTCCGTTGGGAATGATCACGTGGAAGAAATATGGGTCGCCTTCACAATACCGTTCTAAGATCATGGGGTAGCATGTTTATCACATCCACGATCAGTGAATGTGTGATTAAGGAGCGAGAGGCTGGGGTAGTTAGCATCGGTAGCGCTTGAGTAAGGAGCTAGAACTTTCCTGACCGGCAACATGAGATAGAGCATTACAACGTCTCATCGGAAGACTGGATGAGGGCGACCTCAGAAAGAGGAAGTGGGGGTTAGCGGTTGATCTGGCCTTATTCTACAGCAGAAGCCTGGCGGCTCTCACATCCCTTAGATGAAGTGGTGTGGCAACACAGGTGCTGAGAATGGGTTCTCGTCACCACGGCGACGGAGCTCGTGGACGATGAGTTTTGGAGCAGCTGCTTCATCTCGTTTGGGTTATATGCCGAGGTACGATGACTCCTTGGTCAAGTCACATAGAAGGTCACGCAGGTGACAAAGTTAGGAAGAAGGGGTGAGGCCAAGCCTCACGGCGGTAGCATGGGATCACAGCAATGTAGCGGCGCCATGAGTCGCGACGGTGGCGCACGCGAGGCGGGCACCAATGAGACTCACAAAAATGAAGAGAGAGAGAGAGCCGAGATCCCTGTGAAGAGCAACAAACCACTGATCCCAGAAGTGCAGCGGCGGCTATGTAGAGACGCAGCCAGCGTCCGAAGTTGCAGTAAGGAGGAGGGATGTTGATCCCTCATCGGTTCCCTGTACCGCGGCAGTGCTCGACGGAGAAGCTGGTAGCTGCGGTGGAGGTATCCTACGCTAGAGAACTGGTAGGCATGAGGTCGGGAGGAGGATTCAGTGGTCCTGATCACTCATCAGAGATAAGCCCACGGCGACGGCTCCATCCCAGATTCACGCAACAGAGGCGTGCGTCGGGCGAGATCGTGAAAGAGAGGGGAAAGCGGACCGGTCCGACTCCCATTCAACCCACCTGAACCGGGTATGCACCCTTGAAGCAGACTAGACCAAACGCGAACCGCCCCAACTAAGCAAGCAAAGGAGCTGCGCAGCCCTAGAGCCACGTGGCGGCCCGCGATTGGCCCGAAAAAGGTAAATATTCAATAATTCTCAGATCTCGTATAATTCACAAAAATTAGCTCGATGATCAGAAAAATACAAACCAGGTACCAAAATTCTCAGAAAAAAGAGTAGAACACAATGATAGCATAATATCAGGTTTTTGACGGACTAATATCAGAGTAATCATGTAAGATGTAAAATGGTCTTTTCATGCATAATAAATAATAAACAAAGACCTAAAATTATGGAAAAATGTCAATAAGTCCAGAACCATGTCTTTAATGCATATGATGTTAGATATGGTCATGTTGATGCACGAAAGCATGTATTTTTGCTCCATATGTCTAGTTAGGGCTAATAACCCTAAATAATATGTAATTAATGCATACATGCTCAATAAATGATGAAATTTACAGAGTAAGTTCATATCAATATCTGGAACCTCAGAATTAAATATGAGATCAATATGATACACATAATCTATGTTATACGAAGATGACCCATAATACACATGAGGAAACCCTAATTCGAGTAATACATGTAACTAGTGTTAATATGTGCACAAAAAGGACATGGAACCTAATGTTCAGATGATGAACTTTGATAATGAACCATAATCTAGAAAATAACACCAGTGAGATAATCACAAGACAAGAATACAAATAATCATGAGAATACCATAATGAGATAAGAGAAACCCTAATATGAACACGATTAGGGTTAAGATGAGATGTAAGAAGATGAGAACCTGATGATAGTATATGGTCTTGTTTTGATCAGGTTTGACCAAGCTTATAGTTGACATCAGTGATATGTGTTTAGTATGATCTATCTCTTTGGAAGGTACGCCATTGCCTCTTACTTGGCTTATTATACAATATGCTTGTTTTATATGCATATTAAAATACTTGGCATATGATATTGGATGAAATGATTATTCTTGTATGATATGTTGCATGATTCTCTGTACTTATGGATATGAACACTTGAAACATAATATATCTGTTCCATTATATGAAAGCACTAACTCTTTGGCAGTGTGCTTGGAAGTGACCTAACTCTTTGGTAGTGGTCACATTGTACATATGACCTAACTCTTTGGTAGTGGTCTGACCTAACTCTTTGGTAGTGGTCACCTTGTACAAATGATCTAACTCTTTGGTAGTGATCATAAAGGCCTTGGTATATAATGGAAAATAAGCTTAAAATATGTGTTCTCTTTCGTTAATGAATATCCTTGTGCAAGTATATGCTTTTCTTATATTCTTCTGTTATTGCCAAGTATATTAGTTTTATCTTATTGCCAAGATATGATGAGAGGTATATAAAAGACACGTAGGCATACTCAGTACAATATTCATGAAATATTGTGCTGACGTGTACCGCATGTAATCTTTTGTTTAGGTTGTGATTATGCTCTTGAAGACCAGGATAGTTGAGAGTTGTGTGGCGAGCTGATGTACAGGTGGACCTGTTGTCTTAAGATCCTGTTGTTTAGATGTAGTACATGTATATGTTTAAGTTTGCTATTCAATATGTAATATCAAATGTTGTAACAATTCATGTTGTAATTATATGTTGAATGGTGAACGGGTGTTGTGGTTTTATTATTGTTCATGTACATGTGCTACTGATGTATGTTCCTTCTGACTCCCTTGAGTTTCTTCTTCTTAGCCTAGTGTGGGATGTTTAAATTGGGATTCTCACTGAGGTGAGGGTTTCAATTTGGACGTCACACATCAGATTAAGTTTTAGAAAATCCATGGATGTCACATATATACACACGAGAACATTATTCACATATGGCATGTAAACAAGCATCAACATGCTAACAAAAGCCCGATTCGATTGAAGCATCATATACAAACTTTCTTGTTCAGACCTGAGAGTACATGGACGACTCTAGGACACACTAGAAATCTAAACAAACCTCTATAATGTTCATTACCATAGTTTCTCCTCACTGCCTCGGGTCGATTGCTGCTGCTACTAATCACCTAAAAAGATGTGGTGACCCATGAGTGAGTCCTATGTCCCAGCAAGATATATAACTCTCAACACTACTTATTGATTACAACATGTCAAGTAATTAAATAGTTTAAGAAAATTAAACATGTATAATAGATAGACTTAGCAACAATGATGATTAACAATATACATAAAAGAGCATATAATAATTATCATCATTAGTGTGATTGTCATCTTATACCTTGTTAACAGTATAAGCAGTACAGTAGCCTGTGCATAATTACATCATAAGTAAGTCTTGTAGCATATCATGCCTATCATTATGAATATGTCTAGTAGCATAAGCATAGCTAACAACATTAGTATGTCTAACAAGTTGAGAAGATCTACATCATAAGTAGAGCTAATAACAAAAACACAACTATCTTCATAAGCATGACTATCAATATGATTATCTCCAACATAGAGGCATGGCTAGTAGTATAAACATAGCTAACTACATGTGATAACTATCATCATAAACATAATCAACAATAATAATATATCTATAAGCATAAGCATGGCTACTGTATGTACACATCTATAACATGAGCAAGCCCACAACATAATCATATCTACTATCTTCTAATGTACTAAACATGATCTCTACGTAAAGAGAGAAAACAACAGTTATCATCCAATGTGAAGCGCTGGTTATATCCCTAAATAGATATTCTACTCGTCTATTTTATATCTTTTATTAAGCCCCGAGGAATTTAAGGATTCCACTAAAATTCCAACTGACCACTGCTAAGTCAAAATTAGTGCCATACAAGATCTAGGAGGACCGAATTCCTGAGATATTCTCCACCCTCAGTCAATACAAGTCAAACAAAGTGACACATAAGGTCAAGCTGCTAACAACCTAGTCTGTCCTTAGTATAGGTCACGACACCAGTGAAAGGAGGTGGGTATGCAAACCCTACCATCTGTGGTACAACCACATTTCTCCTCAAATTTCATCTCACATGTAATCACTGAGACACAACCGTAGATATTCTCAAACTGAGAGCTAGGTATGACCACATCCATCCTTCCTAAACACTTGGAGTCAAGATGACAAACACCCCACATACTCAACAATATGTGCTCCAAGTTTTCCTTAGGAATACTCATTTCACCATCTGGTAAGTTCTGACACTTAGATGGATCTATGGCACAAGGAACTATGAGATTAGGGTTTCAATTGATTAGTTATTTCCAATTGGGAAAATTAAGGCTGCATCAAACAAATGGACCTACAAGCCCTCATTCATCTCTAGAAAACATATAAGTATAATAACTTCAGAAGATATAAAATGTGTTAGATATAAATCATCATATCAACATCACAAGGTACCATTCACTTGCAATTCATGAGGCTACACTTGTCATCGCTCTATCACATGATATAAATCCTTATCATATTATTCCCGGGTTCCAACCACTATCACATCATAAGGATGATTACACCTCATTTAGGGCTCAACTATGCCCAAAGGTCATTAAGACCATCACGTCATTCCCTATAAGTTCATCACTATCTTTCCATGCCTTACAACAAGGCTCAACAAACATCACCATGCATGCGATACATTGACTCAACATAGTATTGCATCAAAGAGTTAAAAGATGTTCACATGATAACATTGCAGGGTTATTTTAGCATTTAAGAGTAATCCTTCATTATATCAATCATAGAAAAAGGCTAGATGTGATTAATCACTATCATATTTATAGTGCACAAGTTTCATATAGGAAAGCATAACCATTCAAGGAATGATAGCATAACTAACCACTATCATTCATTTTCATTAGGGTTAGGTTTAACAAGATAGGTTATATTGAAGTTATAGTTTCTCACTCATACACGAACCCTAACTCATGTCATCCTCATACAATCGTGGATAAATAAGATAAAGCATAATCACCACATTCCATATCTTCCTCAAGTACGAATCCATGCATAACTCAAGGTGTTACCATCAGATTATAGCATACTAGGGTTTCAACAACAATAAGAGAGCACTCCATGAATCTATTAATCATTCAAGGGGGCTGTTCATAATGAATCACCATCACTTGGTTATGTTAGGATTAGGTGTAACAAGATATACTTCATTAGGTTTACCCATTAACTGATTATGTTGATTATCAATTATATTTGTATGAGAGAAAAGGTAAAGCTATATAAATAAGGGCAAATCTCCTTCGGTTTCAACATCATTCAAATGCACCATCATACAATAAGCATCAAACCAAAACCATTCAATTATTGAGAAGGTAAAACCATTGGTTTTTTACATAAGTGAACACCTAGAACAAACCACTTATAAAGCCATTGAGTTGTGACCTAGAAAGAATCACCATCTAACCATAAAAATCCCTTATTTAATAACATAAAGGGTACCATTAGTAGTGGGAATAAAACCCACCATCGGTTGTACATTTGAAGAAGGCCATCAATTGTCAATCAAACAAGCACCTTAGGTTGATCACATGTAAGAAACCATCACATTCATATTATTAGAATTAACATATACATGATAGGAATCATACCAAACTATTGGATGTTGTAGTATCAAATCCTAACCATTGAATGAGGTTCTTTATTCGAAGCCATAAGTTGATATGTAGGTCTAATCCTTGAGTCATTTAATCAAAGAAACCATTGGTTTAAGGCTTAAAAGGAACAACATAGGATACCTAGTCTTGCCATTAGTTGTGGCATATTGTGTCTCCATCAGTTGGTGGGGCAAGCAATATCATCATTTGTCACCATCAAATGTTGAGCTAATCTCACCATCAATTCATGCCATCTTTAGGGCACTAAAACAATGATTTTTTGAGCTTCCAAAAGAATCTAAAATTGTCCTAAGGTGTGACCATCGATTGACACCATAGGTTGTCACTATTGGTCATCACCATCAATTTCCACAAGGCATCTCCATCTATTCTAATATAAGTCATACATTGGTTCATGATTTAAAGTTGAAAACAACTTAAAACCTAAGTATAAGCCATTATTTTCTACGTGCTAAGCACTATAGGTTGCCATGTAAACATGATCTAAGTCTTCCTCTACCATAGGAAGATCGTGCACATAATTTTAGGTTCATCTAGAGCTGGAAACTAAGCAAGCAACAACATTAAAATCGAAACCCTAGGCAAACATAACTTCTCTAAGCCTAGATCATCGGTTTAGATCAAGAACTTGAACAAGAAAGCTTGTAGTAAGCAATAAGAATGAAGAGGGTTATACAACTCACTTCTAGGAAGAATATCAAACTCGAAGCAACAAAAAAACTCGAGAGAAGAAGGTAGAAAACCCAAGTATAAGTTCTAAACTCGGCCAACTAGCTCCTTTCTCCCACAAGAGAAGAAAACTCTAGGTATAAGGGTCAAGAAAGATAGGTTCTTAAGAATTAGAGCAAGAGTTACCATGGAGAACCATGGTTTCATCCAAGAATAAGGTAGGAGGAAGAAGAACAACAAAAGAAATGATGAAGAGAAGGAGAAACTTACTATCTTAGGTTACGATCACCCAAAGGAAGCTTTACAAACCCTAGATGAGGGTAGAGATTTGAACCCTAGATGCTCCAGCAAGAAGGTTGGCTACCTTCTTCTTCCTCAGGAACTCTTTTTGCCAAAAAAAGGGGAGGACTAAGATTTGGAGAGGAGGGAAGTGATAAGGAACCAAATGTTTCATTTATGAGCTGAAGGATAGGTATATAAACCTTATGGATAAGGAAAGGGAGAAGCTTGAGGTGTCCTAGTAGCTCTCCATGTGTCCATGGCTAAGAGCTTCCACAACCATGAAACAACATGTCCATCGGTTGTGGAGACCTTCGAGGCCATCAATTGTTGGCTCTCCAGGCCAACCATTGGCCTTCAAGAAAAGGAACCATTGGTTCTTTGGAACCTTAGTCACTTAAGTGGTGAACCATCAGTTAACCATATTTTTAAAGTGAACCACTGGTCCAAGTGAACCTAAACCAGAAAACCATTCCTTTAGAGGTGACAACAAGTTGTAACCACCTATTGTTGACCATCCGTTGTCCACCAAATAGGGGGACCATCGATCCAGATCCTCTAAAGACAGCTGATCCATGAAGGGGTAAACCCTAAGTCACCATAGAAGAGAAACACTACAAAACAAAGTACAACTAGGTTCCCATCGACCAAAAATTCAAGAATGGATAAAACATCAAAGTATAATAATGCATGTGACACTTTTCAAGAAAAACCTCTCATGTTTGAAAATTGTAGAAAAGTATAAAATGTACATAAAATTGCATAACTTGCACAAACAGTGTCCAAACTAGACCAAATTTGAAACTTAAGCTTGTCACATGATATAAAAACTTATCACAAGGTTAGATTATGGTTGAAAACACTCAATTATAGTAATTAAGCATGTTCAACACTATAAGAAAGGCCAGGGGTCTCACAACCATAAACCCCTAGCAGGGATTTCACCCCTGAAATTCAAGACAAGCAAAGATGGGCCCTTCCTATGCATCTCATCCACAAACCTCCACACAATTACTTCCATCTCATGGTGATGTCACAATATTCTCATAGAAGTCATATTCTTCTCCCTCAACTCATGCATGTGCCACCTTGGTTCAACATAAGAACTATTATGCCACATGTACAACTCTGATAGTACCTTTCAACTTGAGACTCTAGTTGTCGTCCTAGTCTATTATATCTATTGTATCAACACATTACTCAAAATATATACTTGCTTCCATTACATGTTATTTTCCTTATGTTACTTTTATGTATTTTCCAGATACATCATATGTGTCAAAGATGAGTCTCCTCATGTGCTATTTCACTTAAACCATCAACATCTAGAAAGAATGTTGACACCAATGCTGGCTTCTATCTTTCCATATGATAACGAGCACCTTTCCTAGTCAACCTTGTTGGGGGTGAAACAACGATACTATCTTCACCTTACTAGGATTTACAAAAAGTACTTAGCATACATATCATAATCCCAAGAAGACATTTTAGTCAACCCCCAACTCACTCTTACTCAATTTGACACATAGCTATTGCTGCTTTAGAAATCCTAAGGTTATTTTTGCAAAGATGTTGATCATGTTGTTGACCATCTCTAAACTTCATTGAGATGTTACCATTCAAAACTTACCACAACTTATAAGGACACAACTTGAGCACTCTGTTCCTCAAGTTCATTAACAATGTTGATGCATTGATTAGTCTAAATGACATAACCCTAAACTCATCATGATCATGTAACTTATGTCATCCACTCCAAGTCTTATCCACTAATATCCCAACCTCAAGTCTATATGAAAGGACACTGTAACACATGTTGATTGATCATCACACTATCTATCCCTAGGCAGCGGTCTTGCCCATGTGTCAGTAGCCCATATACAACATCAAGGAATCACCCACCTTTTTAACAACATTTGGAGGATCTCAACATCAACTCTCTTTATCTTTCTCTAATTGAAGAGGAATACTAGAAAGCTCATCTGATACATACCTTCAAACTCAGGCACCACATGTATATCCTGGAGGCTAGGATTCATCACCTTAGTATCCACTACATGTGCTATAAGGAACTCACATCCTTATTCATCCACTTCTCCACCAACATAACCACCTTAAAACGTATAAGAGGAGTCTTTCCAACTCTTAGAAGACTCAAAAAGCATACTCATCACAAATATAAAAATCTTAGAACCATAGTCCAAGCAACCACATGCTATAATAGGTTATACATCTATAAGACTACAACAAATCCACACGTAGCAAGCGACATAAGATCCACTTGAAAGAGGCTCCCAAAAATAAGAACACAAAGGGAAACACACTCCCCACAACACCCCAACATTGTCCAAAGGTTGCTAGCAAGGGGTTATCAATTCTCTCTTTATTAAGCAGGTTACAACTTCTTATGTATCATTTCATATTTTTCAACTTTGGTTCCTTGCCATTTGCATAGGAACTATCAAGGTTAATGTATCTTATTACTCTTTTTCTAGTTAATTATTCTTCATTCTTGTATCACCCCTCATGTTATCATGTTTTTCAACCAATTACCAAGAGGTAGATCATCATGTTCCACATTTTCTTCATTAAACATGGATCATCTCCCTTTAATTTCTTTCACATGTCATGATGATTTTACATTAACACTTTCTTACACACATAGGTTAGTCTAAGATTAACTCAGGTTCCACTTTATGCATATATCATTGTTCTTATTTATCTTCTCATACCATACTTATCACAGGAGTTATCTCCATATTATGTGGATTTTATACCTTCAATCACATTATTAGAACATATTTATCTCTCTTTCACTTCATAATCTTCTCAAATTACATCTTCAAGAACTCCTCATTAGCTTATTTGTATTTAGATTCAGGTTTCATGGTGTCGTATAGTTCTTTTATAGTCACCAAACATTCATGTTTTAAAAGTCCACAATATAGTTCTCATCTTCTTTAGAATAAGATTGAGGTTTTAGCACCATGATTATTGATTTATTATGCTCTCTAGATCGTTTCAAAATGACAAATTGATCAGAGTAATCAGAAAGATAATAGTCTAAGAGTTCCATGCTTACCTTTTCTTCAATAATTGAATACCTGGCCAAGGCATCCAAGTATTGAGATTAGGTAATATGCACCATGTTTTCATGTCATGTTCCTAACTTAGACATCATCATATATCTAAATCCTACTGTACCTAAAGACTTAGCAAACCTAGATCTCTAATACCAACTTTTTATAACCTGTCACACTAAACGAATTTACTCAAAACACTAAACACAATCAATCACTAATTAAGCACATATACAGAAAATAGGGTAAATTAAAACCAATTTCAACATCACCACATGCTCAGAAACATATATATTAAAGCCCAACATCTTGCTTATATTCATACTATGCCAAGTATCTGATACAATTTGTTCCATGGCCTTAGCTGCACACACACATTATATATATATATATATATATATATATATATATATATATATATATATATAACATTATTCACATATGACACATAATCAAGCATCAACATGCTAACAAAAGCCTCGATTACATTGAAGCATCATATACAAACATTCCTATCTGTACCTGAGAGTATTGGGATGACTCTAGGATGCACTAGACATATAAACAAACTTCTCTAATGTCCATCATCATAGTTTCTCCTTGCTGTCTCAGGTCTGTTGTCGCTGCTATTGATCACCTAAAAGGATGTGGTAACCCATGGGTGAGACCCATGTCCCAGCGAGAGATATAACTCTCAACACTGCTTATTGATTAAACAACTTAAGTAATTAATAAATTTAAGCAGATTAAACATGTATAAAATATAGGCTTAGCAGTAGTGATGATTAATAATATACATAAAAGAGTAGATAATAATAATCACCATTAGCCTGACTATCATCATATACCTTGTTAACAATATAAGTAGTTCAGTATCATGCACATAATTACATCATAAGCAAGTCTAGTAGCATTTCATCTATATCATTATGAATAAGTCTAGCAGCATAAGCATAGCTAAAAACATTTGTATGTCTAATAGGTTGGGCAGATCTACATCATAAGTAGAGCTAACAACAAAAAGACAACTATCTGCATAAGAATGATTATCAATATGAGCATCTCCAACATAGAGCCATGTCTAGAAGTATAAGCATAGCTAACTGCATGTGATAACTATCATCATTAGAATAATCAAAAGTATCAGTATATATCAACATAAGCATGTCTACTATATGTACACATCTATAACATGAGCAAGTCCATAACTTAAGCATATTTACTATCTTTTAATGTACTATACATCATCTCTACATAAAGAGAGAAAACAAGGGTTATCATCCAATGTGAAGCATTGTCTATAGCCCTAAACATATATGCTACATAGTTGTATTATATCTTTTAATAAGCCATAAGGAATTTAAGGATACCACTCAAATTCCAACTAACCACTGCTAAGTCAAAATCAGTGCCATACAAGATCTAGGAGAATCAGATTCCTAAGATCTTCTCTGCCCTCAGTATGTACAAGTCTGCCATAGTGACACATAAGGTCAAGCTGCTAACAACCTAATTCATCCTTGGTACATGTCAGAATACTAGTGAAAGGAGGTGGGTATGCAAACCCTACCATCCGATGTACAACCACAACTGTCCTCAAATTTCATCTCATATGTAATCACCAAGACTCGACCGTATCCATTCTCAAACTGAGGATTAGGTATGACCATAGTCATCCTCCCTAAATACTTGGACTCAGGATGACAAGCACCCTGCATACTCAAAAATATGTGCTTTGATTTTCCCTTAGGAATACTCATTTCACCATCTGGTCAGTTCTGACACTCAGATGGATCTGTGCCATAGGGCACTACTTGATTAGGGTTTCACTTGATTAGTTATTTCCCAATGGGTGAATTAAGGCTGCACCAAATAAATGGACACACAAACCCTAATTTATCTCTAGAAAACATATAAGTATAATAACTTTAGAAGATATAAAACATGTGAGATATAATTCATCATATCAACATCACAAGGTACCATTAACTTTCCATTCATGAGGCTACACTTATCATCACTCTATAGAAGGATATAAATCCTTATCATATTATTCCATGGTTCCAACCCTTATCACATCATAAGGAGTATTACACCCCATTTAGGGCTCAACTAAGCACAAAGGTCATTAAGACCATCACATCATTCGTTGCAAGTTCATCATTATGTTTACATGCCTTACAACAAGGCTCAACAAATATCACCATGCATGTGATACATAGTCTCAACATAATATTGCATCAAAGAGATAAGATATGTTCACATGATAAGATTGCAACGTTATTTTAGCATTTAATATCAATCCTTCATTATATGAATCATACAAGAAAGATAGATATGATTAATCACTATCACATTTATAGTGCACACATTTAGTGTAGGAAAGCATCGATCATAAGGCTATAATAACCACTAGTTAACACATTAGGGCTACAAACTTATTAGGAAGAATATTCCATCATTATTTTAAACATTCAAGGAAGGGTAGCATAACTAACCACTATCATTCATATGCATTAGGGTTAGGTTTAACAAGATAGGTTATATTGAAGATATAGTTCCACAGTCATACACAAATCGTAACTCATGCCATCCTCATACAATCATGGATGCATATGATAAAGCATCACCATAGCATTCCATACCTTCCTCAAGTATGAATCCATGCATAAATCAAGGTGTTACCATCAGATTATAGCATACTAGGGTTTCAAAAACAATAAGAGAGCACTCCATGATTCTATTAATCATTCACGACGTCTGTTCATAATCAATCACCATCACTTGGTTACATTAAGATTACTTGCAATAAGCTATACTTCATTAGGTTTAACCATCAACTCACTATGGTGATTATCAATTATATTCATACGAGGGCTATATATATAAGGGCAAACCTCCCTCAATTTCAACATCATTCAAACCACACCATCATACCATAAGAATTAACCCAGAACCATTGGATTATTTAGAAGGTAAAACCATCAATTGTTCACATATGTAAACACCTAGAACAAACCACGTATAAAACCATCAATTTGTGACCTTGAAAGGATCACCATCTAACCATAAACATCCCTTTTTTAATAACATAATGGGTACCATCAGTTGTGGGAATAAAACCCACCCTCAGCTGTACATTTAAAGCATACCATCAATTGTCAATCAAATAAGATCCTCAGGTTGATCACATGTAGGAAACCATCAGATTCATATTATTAGAACAAAGATATTACATGATAGGCATCATACCAAACTATTGGATGTTGAAGAATCAAATCCTAATCATTGAATTAGGTTCTTTATTCAAAGCCATAAGTTTATGTGTAGGTCTAATCCTTGAGTCATTTAATCAAATAAACCATCAGTTTAAGGCTTAAAAGGAGCAATATAGGAGACATGGTATCAAAATCAGTTGTGGCATATTGTGTATTCATCGATTGGTGGGGCTATCAATATCATCCTTTGTCACCATCGAATGTTGAACTAATATCACCATCAATTCATGCCATCTTTAGGGCACTAAACCATAGATTATTTGAGCTTCCAAAAGAATCTAAAACTGACCTAAGTTGTGACCATCGGTTGACACCATTGGTTGTCACCATTGGTCATCACCAATAGTTTCCTTAGGGCATCTGCATTGGTTCTAATATAAGTCATCCATTGGTTCATGATTTAATGTTGAAAACAACTTAAAACCCAAATATAAGCCATCCTTTGCTAGGTTCTAAGAACCATTAGATGCCATGTAAACTTGATCTAAGTCTTCCTCTACCTTAGGAAGATTGTGCACATAATTTAAGGTTCATCTAGAGTTAGAAACTAAGCAAGAAACAAAATCAAAATTGAAACCCTAGGCAAGCATAACTTCTCTAAGCTTAGATCATCATTAAGAGAAAAAACTTGAGCAAGCAAGATTGTAGTAAGAAATAAGAGTGAAAAGGGTTATAAAATTCGCCTCTAGGAAGAAGATCAGACTCCAAGAGGCAAGAAAACTCAAGCAAAGAAGGTAGAAAACCCAGGTATAATGTCTAAACTCGACCAACTAGCTTCTTTCTCCAGAAGAGAAGCAAACCCTAGGTATAAGGAGCAAGCGAGATAGGTTCTTTAAGATTTTGAGCAAGATTTACCATGGAAAACCATGGTTATATTCAAGAAGAAGGTAGGAGGAGAATAATAGAAAAATAAATGAAGAGAGAAGGAGAAACTTACTAGCTTAGGTTAAGATCACCCAAACAGAGCTTTACAAACCCTATATGAGGGTAGATCCGAACCCTAGATGCTCCAACAAGAAGGTTGGCTACCTTCGTATTCCTTGGGCACTATGTTCTCAACCAAATAGTGGAGAAACTAAGATATGGAGAGGAGGGAAGATATAAGGAACCAAAGATTTCATTTGTGAGCTAAAGGATAGGTATAAGCTTATGGATAAGGAAAGAGAGAAGCTTGAGGTGTCCTAGTAGCTCTCCATGTATCCATGGCTTAGAGCTTCCATGGCCATGCAACAGTAGGTCCATAAGTTGTGGAGATCTTCTAGGACATAGGTAGTTGGCTATGCTATCCAACCATCGACCTCCAAGCAAAGTGACCATCGGTTCTTTAGAACCTTTGTCACTTAAGTGGTGAACCATCAATTGACCATATTTATAAAATGAACCACCGGCCCAAGCGAACAAAAACCAAAAACTCATTGACTACTAACTTTAGAGGTGACCATCGATTTTCACCACCTGTTGGTGACCATCCGTTATCCACCAAGAAGGGGGACCATCGATCCTAAGCCTCTAAAGGTAGCTCATCCACGAAGGGGTAAACCCTAGGTCACCATAGAAAAGAAACGTCACCAAACCAAGGTACAACTACCTGACAATGGCCCAAAAAGTTCAAGCATGATAAGAAAACATATAAGGATCATAATGAATGTGAAAATTTGCAAGAAACACCTCTCATGTTGGTAAATTGTAGAAAAGTCCTAAGTGTACATAAAATTGCATAACTTGCACAAACAATGTCCAATCTGGATCAAATTTGAAACTTAAGATTGTCACATGATATCAAAACTTATAAAAAGATTAGATTGTGGTTTAAAGCACTTGATTTATGGTAATTTTAAGCATGTTCAAAACTTTAAGCAATGCCATGGGTCTCACAACAACATCACTGCACTTGGGCTAAAAAATATACCCTAGTCGACACATTATTATATAAATAACTGTAAGTGTATGGGCTCAAGATATATTATATGAATGTGGAAAGTTGGTGTACAAAGAGAGTTGGAGCTAAGTTTTTTTGTGTTATGTTCCTATAGCGGAGTGTAGGGTTTCAATGGTTTAACTAGGTTTTCTATTATAGTAAGAGGGAGCATACAATTGAATAAAACAATAATTAAATGTAGATTAACCCTACAAATTAATACTAACTAACAAACCAAGAGAGCAATTACACTAAATAAAGTAAGTAAACACAAACGATTAATAATATGCTAACAAGAGAAATCCTAATTAAAAAATAAGAGAAGCAATTACCTAAGAAAGTCAAATGAACATAACTAAGAAATTAATCAACTAACTAACAAAGGAAAATACCACACAAGAATAAAATACCTAGAAAAGACTAACTAGCATTAGCAATAAATTAACTAACTAAGAAAGAAAGACTACCTAACACTGGAATAAATTAGTGGTTAAAAGCAATTAAGGACAATAGTTCATTCGGGGATATGTATCTACCAACCCGGATAGGGGTCGTATTAATGCAAACACATCCAACAAGCATGTTGTCAAACCAAGAAAATAAGGGTAAATTATGGAGAGTTTTATTCTACTAGATGGACATTAGTCTCATAGGGTGTGCATAGGGGAACTAGTCCCTCTCACCTCCTTGACATACTTAAAAGGCTTAATCGACTAGGGAATTGATAAACTCCAATATAGACCACCCTAGTCTAGGTTTATAGAAGTGGTTCTCCTAGTTATGTGGAAGGGGTGGTATGGGGTGAATGATTGTTGGTATGCATGCCCAAAGAGCCAATCATATGATGATGGTAATGACATATGTTGTAAACTATTTGATTAATAATAAAGGCAATATTCATCCATATTTTTGTTCAATTATGAGATAACGATATAACATGATAGCTATATAAAGAATGATGTTACTCGATAATACATGTCTTCAGGTTGAGGACCTGAATAGTGAGACCATACGAATGAAAAGAGTACATATATTCTTCTTATGTCCCTATTCAGATGTTATTGTGGAAGCTAATAGACAACAATAACACGAAAGGCTACAATATGTGTTGGTTGATAACAAAATCTCATTGGTCACTATATGGGATATCAAACCAATCACATGGATACATGTTAGAGAAAAATGTATCAGACAAACCCACCTTGAGATTGATGCATGGAAGCCATTGAATGGTAGTCAGAATCATCTCTTAGAGTGATGGTGGTGAATGTGGTTCTTAGATCTAAAGTCACTACACTCATCACATGTTGTTCAATATACTATGACATCATCCAATGTGGCCTTAAATACAGGTTACCATAAAGATGATGCTCAGGTACATTGTGACACATGGGGATTGACTATGGTGATGTAGATGTGATTTGTCCCTCCCAATGGAGTTGATATCCTAGGCACTTGATAAGAAAGATTGAGAAATGTATGGTCATACTCATGTGAATCAATATATGATATGTGAGCTCACATAAATCTCAAACAATATTCTCTAGTTCAAGGAACATGGATTGAATGTTGAAGAGGATGAAGTTTCCATTCCCCGAGTTCAATGTGGATATCAGAGGCAAAGGAACTATATGATAATTGTAACACTAATCATGAATAGTAGGTTGAAGTTGTTCTCTAACTTTCTAGTTACTTGGGTAGAAATGATGTGTTGCTAGATACTGCTCATTGCTTGTGATGTCATAAATTGGTTATGTACATTCACTGACGATGTAACTTGGGACCTATAGGGCCACACACATGATTTATTGGAATAGGAGTTTACTCATGAATATGGTTCAAACTTGATTACTAAAGTGTTAGGTATTCAATTTAAACAAGATTGGTTGTTAGTCCGGTTCAGGTTGTGAACCCACCGGTTGGATAATAAATACACTTGGATCAAGGATTGATGCTGACGTCATGTGGTGCATTAATTGTCACATTAAAGACAATTTGTTTATGAATATGAAATATAGTGAATAGATGGGTTCAAGTGTTGAACTGCTCATCTCACATGTGAACTGATTATTTCTATGTTGAACCAACTGGTTCATGGCTTGCAGGTTCTAGAAAATTCATGAAGTTCCATCTCTTTGACTCCCACTCGACCTAAAAACACTGACCCTAACCCTCCTATAAATAGAGGGATAGTTGAGTCTTTTAGAAGACACAACAATAAGCCTTGACAATTGTTGTCTTCTCACAATTTTGGTAACATGAGAACCTGGGAAAGTCTTACCCATCAAAGGGAGACAAAACATGGGAGATCAAGTCAATGCTAGCACATTGATGTTCAAAGGGACAACTCCTTCTTGATAGTTCCAAAAGATTGACAGGAGTTCCCATTGGTCAGTGTGGACTATGTAGAGGCATGGAGGCATTTCCCCTGCTAGGAGGACATCGTCAACCACTGTATGTGGTGCTACACCAAGGAGTTCGCCACCAATAACATCTGTGTGAAACTTGTGAAATAAGCACGCCGTAAAAAAGGTAGTCACTGGACTTACTCTAGGACCATATATGCATTGCAATCTTCCTTCGCAATCTACAGTTGTTGACGTGATCTACTATCTTGAGCAAATGTGGCAAGTATTTTTTTTGTTTCCACTCCCATATTTGTTTCCATATTTTCCTACATTGATAAGGGGTTTTCACCTCCTTTTACCTCATATCCAAGAACTTAACATTCTCTCTACTAAGTGCATATGAAGGAGAATGCCTAGTTACTTATAAGTGTTACACATTATCCATATTTTGATGATGACTTAAACATTCCATTCATATGTATCTAACATGTCTATTTGAGATTGATTTTAGGTATTAAGTACATGGAAGGTATCATTCAATCAAGCTATAGCTTGATCAAGTTCAAGTTAAAAGCAATGCAAATGCACTTTTGTGGAAAATGCCCTAAAACCCTTAGGTCAATTTTTGTAACCATTTATATTGATGGAATGACTTGTAACTAAGATGAGAAAAATCATGAGCACTTAGTTCAAACATTTAATCACTCTAATGAATGTTTTCAAAATTATCATCGAGTGCCTATTCGGTCGAGTTTCATCCTTGATAAACTCAACTGACACCCTTGATGAATTTTGGGAATGTCCAGGTTCGACCAAGTTTATCTCAGGACAAACTTGACCTACACCTCGCACTGCCAAAGTAGATTTAAGCGATCAGCTGAGTGTCATCCAGGATAAATTTGACCTATGCTTCAAATATTCTTTGTCGCATAGTGTAATCGGTCGAGTTACCTTTATTGAAACTTGACTGAGTGCACTATACAAAATGTGCAGAAAAAGTGATTCCAACCCTTGGAGTATTGCAAATATAAAAAATAGATCCATTGAAACACCCCAAATGACTAGAACTCATTCCTAAGTGCTTTGAGTAGCTATTGGACATCCCAACTATAAAAAGGACCCCTTGGACTTCATACCAAGTTTTCTTCTTCATGATATTGAAGCTCCTATCTATAGCTGAGTGCATATTGTTCGATAGAGCCCCTTACTCTCTCTTGCTTACACATCAAAACGTCCACATGAGTGGGATAGGATATAGGTGAGAGAGCTACTCCATTGTAGTCTTGTAAAGCTCTCAAAGCTTCCCTGTCCCAACCCTTTTCTTCAAGTCCTAGTTGGTGAAAAGCTTATCCAAGGTGAAGGTGAAGGTGAAGGTGCAAGCTTCTCCAATGTGAAGGAGAAGGAGCAAAATCTTCTCCATGGTGAAGGATGAAGATCATTGAGTAGAGTGGGTAATTCCTTCAAGGAGGAAGACTCGATGCAAGAAGGGGATCTCCTTGGCAAAGGTTTTCAACTACTTGCAAGTGTGGGTAAGCCCTTCTAGAGGTTGAAGGCTCTACCTCAAGGATACATATGACCTTAGTTGGCTTATTGGCTCCTTTTGGTCCTTAAAAAGGAAGGTCGGGTATCCTTAGTCCTAAAATGAAAGGTATTTTTGTATGCCTTGTAATATATTATAAGTATACAATGGTTGTAAGATCCTATATCTTGACCTCCCTAGGTAGTGGAATGACTTTCTCCTAGTTTATAGATTGGAACCACTCTATATGCTTTTTTTGTGTTTGTTCAGTCTCTCTCATCCTTTCTATGTATGCTTATTTGCACATAAAATTCCATATTTGCAACCCTACTTCTTGAAGTAATTTGAAGGTATAATCAATTTTTTTAAAGTTCTTTTTAGCTCTATTCACCCCCTCTAGAGCTCATTGATCCAATAAGTGGTATCAGATCCACGTTCTTCTCTAAAAAGATCTCCCATGAGATGAGAAGATGTGTGAAAACCTAGAGGGTGGTGTGAGAACCTATCACACTAGATGAGTTTACTCAAAATACAAAACATGATCAATAACTAATTAAACTCATACCCAGAAGATAGGGTAAATTAACATTGATTTCAACATCATCAAATGCTCCAAAACATTTGCATTGAAGGCCAACATCTTGCTTGTATTCATACTATGTCCAGAAGCTAATATAATTTGTTCCATGGTCTCAGGATACACACACACACACACACACACACACACATATATATATATACATATTGATATATGTGTATATATATGTATATATATATGTGTGTATATATATATGTCAGTGTGTGTGTGTGTGTATATATATGTATATGTATGTATATATATACATATACATATATATACATATAAATATATACATATATATATACATATACATATATATATATATATATATATATATATATATATATATATATATATAAGCTATTCATTCGTTACCCGCGCAGGTAGTCAGATTTTTGCTACCCGCTGGAGTAACTCGGGGTTAAAAGAGTAACTATATGGTACACTGGAGTAACTCTTCTAAAGATAATGATGAGAAAAGAAATATGTGGAAGCATCTAGAAGGCTAAGAATTATCCTTCAAGGAGGGATTTAATATCTTTAGGATTTCTTGGGTTCCAAGGAGTCCAAGTTACAAAGATAATAGGAGAAGAAAGAGATAAAATCAAATAAAGCATTATTAAGAAGGAGATTTGAGATAATGATGAAATTATAGGAAATATGTGGAAATATGGATAATGGAATCATTATGGGAGAGATTTCGAGTTCATATGGTTTCTAATGGTAAAAGGAATCCAAATAAATGATATAAAAGAACAGGAGAGAGAAAATATGCTGGAAATATGCCTTATTAGGAGATAACTTTCTTATGAAGAAAAGTCCCTCATACTTTCGATTTTGTGTCCCAAATTTGGTACACAGATGGATTAAGTCATTATGGACTTTCTCTCAAAATTTGGGATTAAAAGCATATAAAGTTTAAGAGTTATGGATTTTTAAAGAATCCCTAAAGTTAGAAGATATCATTTAGATGTCACAATTTATCTTGGACTCTTGTTCTAATACGGGACATGATAGCCATTGGATCCTTCATCCAACGGTAAATGCTCTTCGAGTCAGATGGGGTAAGGGGAAACAATGTATGGAAGTTCCTCGATTAACTTCCTCCACACACACTTGTTGTGCAAGTCTGAGGAGTGCTTCAATAGCTTCAAGAGTCCAATCCGAACCGAAAAACCCCCTTCTTATACCATTTTCATCAGGGATTGGTTTTTTCCCAAGTTGGCATAGGAGCTCTCTCCATCAACAACCAAGCTTGTTGGGAAGTAACTATTTCAAGGTTTGTAGACCCTATTTGAGGAACTGAGAGTGTAGTCAGCGATTCTGTGATTGCCTCAGACCTCTCTCTATCTCCAATTCTTGGGAACCAACTCCCTTTCTCTGTTTCTTCCTCTTTGAGCGTGACTACGGGATAGGATGTTGTCCTCTCGTGTGAGTCATCTTTGGTGAGCTTGATGGATGTCATGGGGTCCGGTGAGGCCTAGCAGAGGCATACTCACCCTTGCCCGATGCTCTGCTACCTTATGGCACGGAGTCAACATGTTGGTTGACTATCAGGTGCCTGTTCGGGAAGCGGATTAGGTGCCGCGTGAGGAAGAAGACAATCCCAGTTCAATTAACCATTCTACCCCTGGCATGCAAACCTAGAACCCAGAAGACATATGGGCAAAAATTCTTTCAACCCTAGTTGAGTGCCTTGTCATGTGGAGTGGGCCGCCTGCTTAGCCAAATCTGATTTGTTGAGCCCTAACAACATGGAAAAAAGGAATAAAAGCTAACTGCTGACATGGCTACACATCATTGGTCCTCATGTACTAATTTTAGAATAATTATAGAAATAAATTGGTAACCTGGATGGAATAATGTTATATATGAAAATTGATCAGAAAAATTCAAGGAATTCAATAAAAATAATTTTAGAGCTTGAATCTGATCATAGTTCGAAAAGTACATAAAGCTTCCATCTTTAATGCTTTTATAGCTAAGAAACCCTAATTTGATGTTTTATGAAATTGGGAAAAGTAGTATGGATGTTCTATGAGAACATTGACCTGTTGTTAATAAAAAGAAAGTTTTGAGTCTAAATAGACGATCCATATGGTTAATAGGATAATTTAGGGTTTTATATGTGTAATGTGCATTAATGGGATTGAAAACCCTAATCTAAGTATTAATGATTTTTAATGAGATATATGAAAAACCACTAGAGGGGGGGTGAATAGGGTTTTATGAATAATAATTAAAGTATTTTTTCTCAAAAAACCAGCCACAAAAATATTGTGCAAGGGGACACGGATTTAGAGTGGTTCCAACCTTAGCAAATACTAAGGCAGTCAATCCACTACCCGGTTGCTTACCCAACCGTGATTTTGAAAGAATTAAATTTTATTACCTCGCAAGGAATTTACATAAAATTACAATTCTTTCACCAAACCCTTCGGACAGCCTTCACCTAGAAGTAGTTACACCAACCTTGAAGCAGCCTTCTTGAAGTAACTTCAAGCTCCCCCTTGAAGTAGCCTTCCTCTTGAAGTAGCTTCCCATTGCAACAACCTTCTTGAAGTAGTACGAAGTCCACCTTCTCCGCCGAGAAGAACCTTCTCCAATCAGCAGCCTCCAACCCTAGGAGTAGCAAGGAGAATACAAAGGATAAAAGGAACAAGAAGGAAAAATAGAAATTACAATACCAATTGTAGGTCAAGGCTTGATTTCCTATATCAAGCGTTTTGATCTCCTAACCAATGTATATAGAAGTGTAAGTGATGTGGATAGGAGATGATAGCCTATAGGACACAAAATTAGAGCAATGGGAATGAATAGCCAATTGTTGGAATTGCTCTTTTTCTCACAAGAATGAATAGCCAATTGCAAGTATATGCTCAAGTGTTGCACAAGTGTATATATTGGTGTATTTAGGTGTCCTAAGGCATGTCCTATTTATAGGAATGACCTACAAGTGCTGAAGGACGTTCTAGATAGTTTCTAGGGGGTTCCAAGTGCTTAACTAGCCATTAGGTACACTTTAGTTACTTTAGCAACGACTAGTTAATTATTTCTGAAAGTTGTAGACAGAACACATCTCGGTCGAAGAATTGTCGACCGAGAGTCCTTCTAGGTCGATGACTTGTTGACCGAAAGACTGTCTGGAGCAAGTGTATACAACATTCATCTCCAACTGCCAACTACCTTGTCTGCTGTGTCTAGCAGCTACTTGGGTCTTTCTCTGTCGAAGAGTTTGTCGACCGAGAGTGTCTCGGTCGAGGATTTTGTCGACCGAGATTGACCCGGTTTCAACATTTTAAACAAAGTGCTAAGTGTATGTATGAGTGTGTATATGTGACACTATTGAAGGGGATGACCTATCTAAGTGTAGTGATTGGCTAGGGAAGATCTAACGCTTGATTTTCATGATGTCTAAGTACTTTTACATTATATATTTGTACAAGTTTTACAATTGATTACATTCATGAAATTAAAGCAATTTAGCATGTCGATCTTCCAAATATTTGTCATCCACCTTATTCCTACAACACTCAAGTAGCATGTTAGATCGACAAGAATGAAATTTTTGTCATCATCAAAACAAAGGGATTATACTAATGTCCAATTTAGCCAACAATCTCCCCCTTTTTGAAGATGACAAACATTTCCTAAATATAAAATAAGGAAATATAAATCATGTGAGTTTCATACCTAAAATTTACCTTTTGTAGCCATTCTTGTTTTGCAAGTGAAACTCATTTTAATTTTATGTTTTTGATTTTATATAATTTCTCCCCCTTTGTCATTTCAAAAAGATATCCAAGAAAATCAATTTGTATGACATTTATGTCTCCCCCTTAATTTTATGCTATGCTCCCCCTTAAAGATATATTCAACAGGGATTAATATAATTGTAAACCATTTTTGTCGAATTTAGCCACAATTTGTTTCTCAATCATTTGCAAAGGATGTTAAGCCTTGAAATGATATGAGTTCCTTTTAAGTTCATCGCATATGTGTATTGATTTATCACCCATTTTACAAGGGATGTTAAGCCCTGAAAATGATATGAAAATCCTTTAAGCTTAGAGTACAAAGTATCTCTAATCAAATACATGGGATGTTAAGCCCTAATTTCTTTAGAGAACAATATATATATATATATATGTCATATTCATGAATTTTATCGATTTCTTTGTTTTCATAACAAAAATTACTTTTAAGAATACTAAGGTCAAGCTTTAAACAAAGTTTTGTAAGCTTCTTAATCTTATAATCAAATTTGTTTTTGTGAGCTCCCCCTTAATCTTATAATTAAGACAATTTAAAGCTTCTAAGGTCACAAATGATTTTTAAAATTTGATTTTGACCTTTATCAAAAGTATATTTTGAGTCAAGATACTAAGATTAAGTACAGTAAAATGATGCACAAATAAGCATTTTGTCAAGCTTATTTTAGATCGACCTTGACTTCAACCATAGCGCCCCTTGGCCAAACTTGATTTCAACCAAGAGGCAATTTCTACATATTTCTAGTTTAGACACTCATATGTGAAGTATAATGTCTGCAGGTAACTTGATTAAATAAAAATCAATTTGAAGCACTTTGAGTGATACCGATTATGAAGACGTTTTATCAATAACTTAATATGGGCATCACAGTGAAGACTTTGACCTTGATTTTCCTAGAATGTATGTTTTACATTCATTGTGAATGATGTCTCATAAGCTTTGATAAATATCAAATCCCATTTCTTCTTGTACCCTTATTTTCATATTAATCATAAGATTCTTTAGAAACATATATCCTTGAAAGCAAGATTAATGTCTTAAAGTCAAGATTTTGCAAATAACTAGATAAAACATTAATATTCTTGTTCTAAGAGACACTATTTGGCTTGTCATAGCATCATCATTCATTTATTACAAGCCATGCACACAATAATCATTTTCTATTATGTCAAGATGCATTTATGCCATAGAGTTTTAGTGTTATGCAAAATAGCATTTTCAATGATAGCATCATCTTTATTTGTAATGAGTTGAATTACAATGATCATTTGAAAACAATGTTCATGTATATATAGATAAAATATTATTTTAGACAAACCAATGAAACACAATGATCATGGCACAATGATTATGATAGAACAGTAGAAGCGTATCCACAATACAATGATCAAGAAACAAGCATATAATTTCATAAAATGATCATGATCATTTAAACCAAATTTTAATACACATGGTTCCTATACAGATAGACCAGGGAATACTTAGGATAAATCATGTGCATGATAGAATAGTAAAATCAACATGGTTCATAATTTTTCAGTTTCAAGCTAGACCATGTTGAAGATAAACCAAAATAATCTCATAACAAGTAGATTTATGATTTTCTTGATTAAACATGGTTCAAGGATTTTCAAATATCTTCATTCAATATGTCCTAAAAAATGGTCTCCAAGAATTGTGATTCTCGATTAAATCAATTTTTATTATTACTGAATTGATAGCAAATAAGAAACAGCAGAACATATTTTCCAGACTCTTGCTCGGTCGAACAATTTGTTGACCAAATTATTTTCGGTTGAAGTACTTCTCGATCGAGAATGTTTCTGCAGATTTTATTCACCAATCTGTATGTTCTAGTTTATGTGTTGAAATTCTTTGATTTATATGTTATTCAATTATGTGAAGTTGAGATAGATATAAGGTTGTCCAATTCAAGATTATTGATCATATCTCAAACTTAATTAGTGCATATACATTTAGGCGTCACAATGATATTTATTCTTTTGATTTTCTTAGAACAATTTTTTTTACCATTTTAATGAAATGTTTAAGATAGACTATTTATGCTTAATCATCTTTTTCAAGAAAGTAGTAATTGAAATTTGATAACATTTGAATTTTCAAAGAAAGCATAATCAATTTCAATTTGCATACTGATTAGAATTTCACAAGTTTTGTATCAAGTTTAATAAGAATGTTATCAACATATATGTAATGATGCAAACTACTAATATTTGTGAGAAATTTGTCTTCAAGATATGTGACTTATTTTTCGATCAAGTATGTCTACTTACAGTAGGAGTATAGATTTCAGTATCATTTTTCTTTGCAAGCAACATTTTTTACAGCAGTATTAGTAAAATCGATCCGTTTATCTTGTATACTTAATAATTTAATCACAAAAAGTATTTTGTTTTGATGCTCATATATTCTTTCTTTTGATTTGGATCATTCAAATATTTAAAACACAAGAATATATAAGGTTCATTACATGCTTAAGTTGATTGTGATTTAAGTGTATTTTATTTAAACAGTCTTGCCAGAGCTTTACTCGGTCGAGAAAGTTCTCGACCGACATTGTCTCGATCGACAACATCTCGACCGAAATTGTTACTGTTTCTGTACTGTTTTCAGTAATTGTTTCCAAATGAAACATAGATCACTTCCAATTCAATTATGCAATTTAAAGCTCAGTTTAGTTGAAATTGAAACATTTAAATATCAGAGTAACATTTAGGTTAAATCTCAACTAATCATATACAATTTTCTAGGTTTTGAGAATCCAAACTAAGACAAGTTAGTTGATGATGTATATTTAGAAATTTTAATTTCTTGGATCAACTTGTTGTCCTATTATGTTAAGTTGAGATAGACATAGAGATATACAACTTAGAGTCTTTGGTCATATCTCAACTTAATTTAATTCATTTAGTTTGGGGGTTTTGGAACCCATACCAACTCAACATCTGTTTTCATGTATGGACATGAGAAAGAATAATGTCCAATACGCAAACAATAATGACAACATATGGAATCAACCTCATATCTCTTTCTATGATTTTGTTCTAGGTTGTTTTTGGGTACATATGTATATTTGACTTTAGGTACATACACATATTGATTTTCTAGCACTTGTGTCTTTCTCCAACTAGGTTTATGATAAGATTTTCCTTTAGGATTATAACCTAGTCCTCTCCTTCCAATTTGATGATAAGAATTATTTAAAATTTTATCAAGGGTATCATTGTTATTCAAACTACTAATTTCTTGTTGCAACTTAACAATCTCATCCATTCTCTTTTTGATATCTAACTTTGCTTGATCTAGATTAGATGATAAAGAGTCTCTTTCTTTCACAACAATATCATAATCTAGATTTGTACATGAAATAGGTTGTTTTTGAAGATCATTTAACTTTGCAAGTAATCCAACCTTTTCTTGAGATATAAGATCGGAATTTGTTTCTAGATTAAAGTCTTCACATTACAATCATTTAGAGATGATTTCAAAGTATGATTTTCAGAAACAATGCTATCTTTTTCAAAACCAAGATTATTTAATTTATCATACAAATTTTCATTTTCAGATGTGATAGCAAGAAGTTTAGCATGTAATTCATCATTTGCTTTATTAGATTTCTTTAATTTCTTCTTACACTCAATATACTTATTATGTGTTTCTTCTAGACTAGCAATTAGCTCTTCTTTTGATAAATCAAGAAGGCTTACCTCTTCTTCTTCTTCATTGGTTGTAGAAATGAGGCAATTTTTGTGCACCTCTTCCTTCTTTTCTCTCCATGGGCAACTAAGTGTTGTGTGGCTTGTTCCTAAGCACCAACTGCAACTTGTTGAAGATTGGTCCATACTTTTCCTTTGCTTGCGGTTGTAGACATCATCACCCTCCATTCTTCAAGACTCGATTAGAGCTCCTTGAAGCCTGCTCTGATACCAATTGAAAAACCACTTGAGGGGGGGGGGTGAATAGGGTTTTATGAATAATAATTAAAGTATTTTAACTCAAACAACCAACCACAAAAATATTGGACAAGGGGACAAGGATTTAGAGTGGTTCCAACCTTAGAAAATACTAAGGCAGTCAATCCACTACCTGGTTGCTTACCCAACTGGGATTTTGAAAGAATTAAATTTTATTACCTCGCAAGGACTTTACATAAAATTACAATTCTTTCACCAAACCCTTCGGACAACCTTCACCTAGAAGTAGTTACACCAACCTTGAAGCAGCCTTCTTGAAGTAACTTCAAGCTCCCCCTTGAAGTAGCCTTCCTCTTGAAGTAGCTTCCCGTTGAACAACCTTCTTGAAGTAGTCCGAAGTCCACCTTCTCCACCGAGAAGAACCTTCTCCAATCAGTAGCCTCCAACCCTAGGAGTAGCAAGGAGAATACAAAGGATAAAAGGAACAAGAAGGAAAAATAGAAATTACAATACCAATTGTAGCTCAAGGCTTGATTTCCTATATCAAGCGTTTGATCTCCTCACCAATGTATATAGAAGTGTAAGTGTTGTGGATAGCAGATGCTAGCCTATAGGACATGAAATTGGAGCAATGGGAATGAATAGCCAACTGTTGGAATTGCTCTATTGCTCACAAGAATGAATAGCCAATTGCAAGTATATGCTCAAGTGTTGCACAAGTGTATATGTTGGTGTATTTAGGTGTCCTAAGGCATGTCCTATTTATAGGAATGACCTACAAGTGCTTAAGGACGTTCTAGACACTTTCTAGGGGGTTCCGAGTGCTTAACTAGCCGTTAGGTACACTTTAGTTGCTTTAGCAATGGCTAGTTAATTAATTCTGAAAGTTACAGACAGAACACATCTCGGTCGAAGAATTGTCGATTGAGAGTCCTTCTCGGTCGAGGACTTGTCGACCGAAAGACTGTCTGGAGAAAGTGTATACAACGTTCATTTCCAACTGCCAACTACCTTGTCTGCTGTGTCTAACGGCTACTTGGGTCTTTCTCGGTCGAGGAATTTGTCGACTGAGAGTGTCTCGGTCAAGGATTTTGTCGATCGAGATTGACCCTGTTTCAACGTTTTAAACGAAGTGCTAAGTGTATATATGATTGTGCATATGTGACACTATTGAAGGGGATGACCTATCTAAGTGTAGTGATTGGCTAGGGAAGATCTAACGCTTGATTTACATGATGTCTAAGTACTTGTACATTATATATTTGTACAAGTTTTAGAATTGATTCCATTCATGAAATTAAAGCAATTTAGCATATAGATCTTCCAAATATTTGTCATCCACCTTATTCCTGCAACACTCAAGTAGCACGTTAGATCGACAAGAATGAAATGTTTGTCATCATCAAAACAAAGGGATTATACTAATGTCCAATTTAGCCAAAAATATAATTCAAGATCCTTTGTATAAAACTGATGTTAGGTTAATCTTAAGCCTAGTATATGATAAAAAGGCTCTAAGGTGAATATGTGAGTAATTAGGGTTTTAAACCTAAGATTCTTGTTTTAGGGTTTTATGGGCATAAAAGAGAAAAGTTGTGAATAGATCTAAAGAAACCCAAATGAAACTCTAAATTAGATTAGAAACCCTAGAACGTGAATCCAAGTCAATAAAGTAGATTCTTGATAAGTATGTAGTAAATAGGTTACATATGCTTTTCAAGATTTTGTTCTTTGTGTGGTTGACTTGCTTTCTTGGATTGGATTGCCTGATTGAATGGACTGTGCTTATTTATTGTGAAATCTGCAAATCAAGTATGTGGTTATTTATGAGTACACACTTTAGTTTCTCGGTGCTTTCCCAATGTTTTATCGATTACAATGGAAATGAACATCTTGGGTGATTTTATTTCTGCAATCTTTAAAGTGAATAAGATTATTATAGTTTATATATGTGTGTGACTCACTCAAACCTACATATCCCTCTGGATGTAAGATAATAGACTAAGACCTGGAGGGAAGGTCAATGTGGTCAAGCCCCAGAGGGAAGACCACATGGCACCCAGAGAGGTGATCCCAGGTACCAAGCTCAAGATGGAGAAGGTAGCCTTAAAGTCACTTGTAAGGACAACCCTAGAGAGGGTATCCCAAAGGTGGTAAAAGAAGTTGAGGAATCATATTGAAAACATAATCTTACATTGTTAACAACTAGTTGATGTGACTATATTGTTAGAACATATGTGCAATGTTTTGTTTGTCCCCACATACTAGCATATTCATTTATGCTGACCGACGTTTTGTTTTTCGGCATTTTAGATATTATCTGAAAAAGAAAAAATAGTAAAATTGAATCTGTGAAGATAAAGTTAAGTAATCCAAAGGAGGATTAGATAGATAGTTTTCATATGGGGATAGAAGTCTTAGATCCTAATTTTACAAGATATGCAAAAGTTTTATTTTATTCCAACTTCTCAGTTTAGTATTAGTAGAATTTGATAATTATTTTTGATTAAATTGTCAAACCATTGATCCTGTATTTTGGGATAATTCCTCTGACCTCTTGGTCTCCATTGATTGGGGGTTACCGGGAAGTGGGGTCATTACATTTGGTGTTAGAGCTAATGGTTTCTCATTTAATCCTTAATAATTATTAAATTTTAAAAACTTTGTAGAACCCAAGGGAGTTATTAGAGGATTTTCCGACGACGGAGGTGTCTAGAAAGGGATCACAATCCGTGGGCTGGAAATATTTTCCTCCACCCCGCTAGTCGGTCTACGAGGACTCTCGAATACTATGTGACCGTCTGGCCAAAGTCTGAGGTTCTGACTCGAAGTAAGATACCTTTAGGACTCTCTCATCTATCTTATTCCCTTCTCAACCCTAATTCAAGTAAGGTTCTAAGGTTTAGGGTTTTTCTCTCTCTTCCCTACCCCTCTTGAGGTCAAGGTAAGTATGATAAGGATTAAGGAATCCTCCACAAAATAATGAAAAAAGCATGTAAACAAGATGTCATGGACATAAGGTTTAATAATTTAAGCAAAATTAGAGATTAGTTGCATGCTTAGGTTGCATGGGGTGTGCTTATGTGCCCTCAGGAGAGCTCTGAGGTGAGACCTTCTTGTCAAGAAGATGAGGAGAGAGTTATCCTAGAGGCAGAGGCCTCCAGGAGGAGGAAGAGACCTGAAACATCCTCTGAGGATGATGCTAACCCTAACCCTTAGTAGGGTTTAAGGAAGAGATGATAGGATGAGTTGAATATCATAGTCAACCATGCATGTATGTATGTGGGTTGACATGCATATAGGTTTTGTGAATCCATGAGATGCATGAGCTAGGTTTGACCTAGTGTTTTTGGTGACCTGACCTTGGGCGGTCGTGCTGTTCAGAGTGAGGAATAGGTCCCTCTTTGTGGAGGATAGTGGTGACCATATAAAAACCCTAACAAGCATATATGAGCACAAAAGAGACATGCACCTATGTAGGAGAGAATGGCATCAAGACTGGTAGCGGGTTTGAGACCTAGGCCAGGAGAGTTATGCCTCATAGTTCATGAGACAAGAATTCAGAACTTTGGATGATCTTGGTTGGACACCTTGACCCCAAGACGTGAAGAATCATGATAAGTTGGGTATGTTATGACCTAGAATGGAAGACCCTGAGTGGATAGAGGTGGTGGCCTCATGCATGATCCTTGTTGGCTTGTTGTACCTTGGTTGCCATTAGAGGAACCAAACCCTAGAATGAGAAGAGGCTTCTTGAACTGGTGTACAATGGTTATAGGTACTTACCTCTAGGTATAGGCAAGAGAGTTCTTTAGACCCTGAAGAAGTATAGTAACAAGTTATGGGGTCTCACACTGAGTTGGTAGTCCTTATGTAGGAATCTAAGGTGTTGTTCACGTGGAAGAATGGTGGGGAGTGTATGCCCTACCTTATGCATGTTTGGTTCACGGTTGGGCAACTGATGCATAAGAAGTGAAGCTAGGGTTCCTAGACCTAAGAGGGGAGGTAGTAGTACCTGGTGCACTTAATTCTCATGAAGATGTTTGAGTTCCTACAGACTCAAGCATGGAACCCCCTCAGGTTTAGAGGAAAAGGAAACCCCTTGGACTAAGGTATATGTTTGACGAACCTCTCACACATGTTGGTGATATATGTATGAGTTTGGCTAACTATGAGGAATAAGGAACAAGTATGACATACCAAAGGACGTAGCAAGGCCTAGTAGGTTGTCTTCTTGCTAAGCTACATGCATAAGTAACATGGTATGGCTAAGTATGCACAGGATGATGTAAACCTTGGAAGAAAAGGTGTTTGTGACCTTTGCTACTATCAAGAGATAGTTTCCTCCCATCCTTGGAAGGGACCCTTTTGTAGAGTGAGTACCAACTTTTGTGTAGGTTTGAAGTAACCTAAATAGGTCTCTCATAGGAGCTTGATGAGATAAGTGGAAAGCACATGGTATGAGCATGAATCTATAGACCCTTGTGTGACCATCTCTAAGGGGCATGAAGATATGTTGCCATGGAGGTAACCTTATGGGGCCTGACCAAGTTAGGTAGGTCGCTATGATCCCTATGACAGGATGTAAGTTTGACCATGAGTGCCCAGTGAGATGATGGAGTTTTGGGAAGAAATTCAAGAATGAGATGTGCTATGATGGAATCCTAAGTCAATACTAAGGTCATGAAGGGATAAGACCGATGGAAGTAGGAGTTGTCTATTCCCAGGATGCACAAGACCATAGGGTCGAGAGGTAACAACTACCTTTGCCCGAGGCCCATGGGTTATGAGGTTGGCCACCTTCATGGGTTCATGGGGCCTAAGGGGTAAAAGTGAGAGGCACTCTTTGGGTGCTAAAGGGTCAGAACACCCCAAAAGTACCGACACCCTAGGGACCTTGAGGAAAGGACTAAGGATTCTGTATATATGAGTAGTATGTAGATCCAAGAGTGATTGGGAATAGTTTTCCCAGGGATGCAAACCTAAAATCCAGATGTTCATGATGTGGAGACATGTGATGCATCATATCTACTCTTAGAACGGGATGAGCTCTGTATTTGGACTGCAACCAAATGCTTATTTCCTCTCGTTATGGGTGTAAGAGATAGGGAAAAACACATGCCATACACTGAGGATAAAGATGAAGTGAGTTGAAACATTGCTATGATGTTTGAGGTTAAGGAAGTATCATACCTTTTGATAAATGGTGGCAAATATGAAGAGAACTAAGGTAGTCATCATATGAGGACGTTCTTACCAAAGTATTTTGGAATCTATAAATTATAAGTTGAGGTTGATAACCAAGATGATGAGCTCGATGTTTTTTTGACCCAGTTAGACCTAAATCTGAGATGCGGATGTTGAGTGGAGTATATGAAGGTTTATATCTTCACTGTTACCTTGCACATAAGGATGTAAGGTGGTAATGGATGCTCTTAGTTGAGACACAACTATCTAGTTTAGCTAGTAGAGTGGTTGTTGGGTGAACCCTAAGTTCGTGAGACATATAGGGCTAACACTCTGATGCAACCAGACCCATTGGTTGAGTTATTGGTTGCTTGGTTACCTAACCTAGAGCTTGATGTGATAGAATGATGGTTGTAGAACCTCAGATACATCTCTCAGTAAAGGAAGGTGATGGAACCCACGACTAAAGTGTTCTAGGGTTTCTGAGTAGTCAACTTTGAGGAATCATGGCATTCAAGAGATCATGATTTTAAGTTCACCGTACACAGTGGCACTACCAAGATGGATAAGGTTTGCAGTAGTACTTTGAATACCTAAGTTGAAGAAGTATATAGAGTTGCATGTGGCTGGTCACCATGCATGCCAGGAGGTGAAGGCTGAACATCAGTAACCCAGTGAGTTTCTACCGATGATGAAGAGCCTCCGAGAGGGAATGGGAGTAGATCGCCATAGACATCGTGGTGGGACATCCTGGACCAAGAGAGGTCATGATGAAAAATGGGTTATGGTAGATCACCTTACCAAGTTGACCTAATCCCTTTCCTAAGAGAGAGAGTGCTATTAATGTGACAAATCTGGTGGAACTATATATGAGAGAGATAGTTCATCTACATCGTGACCTGAGTTCGATATCTTGAGTATGACCTCAAGTTCACTTCCATGTTGTGGAAGTAGGTACGTCAAGAACTCGATGTTAGATTGAAGTGAATACTGCTTATCACCCTTGATTGATAGACAATCAAGAGAGTATGATCTGGACTAGAGGGCCTGATGAGAGCGGATGTACTCATTTAGGGTGATACATGGGAGCAGATCCTGCTCTAAGAGAGTTTGTTTGTGATGATAGACACCATAGCTAGTATCGGGAGGTAAGAAGCTCTGTAAGGGAGGACGTTTCGATCACCTCTTCATTGGGATGATGTCGGTGAGAAGACCCTGAAAAGGTCAGAGAGGCCATAGTGTGTGTAGATGAAGTCACTTTAATTGTGTGATGGCTAAGAAAGCCCAAGGGCAACAAGAGTTGTGAGATGATGGGAAGCAGACTGACATGCAGTTCACTGTGGGAGAATATGTGTTATGAAAACCCGACCCCTCTGAGCTGTAGCTGAGAAAGATGAGTCCTCGATCCATGGGTCCATTTGAGATGGATTGGTGGAGATGCTTATGTGTATCCTTACCCCTCAGGATAACATGATGTGTGATGTGTTCCATGTGTCTGATCTAGAGCACTATGTGATGTACCCGAGCCATGTACTGAGCCATGAACCTATTGAGCTTCAAGGGAGGCTGAAATATCTTGAGTCACCTATGAGGGTACAAGATACCAAGGTGAGAGAGAACTCAGATGTAATAATATAAGATGATAAAGGTTCTTTGGAAGCACCATGGAGAGGATGAGGCCACATGGGAGCCAATGATGGACATGGAAAAGTTTTATCTTGATTTGTTTGTATGATTAATGGAATTTTGGGGGGAAAATTCCTATAAGAGGGGAAGGATGTTACAACCCCATTTTTTGGGTTCATATGGCGGGAAATGCAATTTCCCCAATAAATGTATAATTATGTATTTTGTATCAATTATGTGCCTTGAATGGATTCCTTTGATAAATAGCATTGTGTGTTTTATTTCATGGGCCTTGTTGGCTATTGGGCCCAATAACGAGGAAAAGGAAATTAAAAGGAAAAGGAATCAATTAATAAAGGAATAACTAAGATAATGTGAAAAGAAAGATGTGGAAGCATCTAGAAGGCTAAGAATTATCCTTCAAGGAGGGATTTCGTATCTTTAGGATTTCTTGGATTCCAAGGAGCCCAAGTTGCAAAGATAATAGGAGAAGAAAGAGATAAAGTCAAATAAAGCATTATTAAGAAGGAGATTTGAGATAATGATGAAATTATAGGAATAATGTGGAAATATGGATAATGGAATCATCATGGGTAAGATTTCAAGTCTATATGGTTTATAATGGTAAAAGGAATCCAAATAAATGATATAAAAGAATAGGAGAGAGAAAATATGCTTAAAATATGCCTTATTAGGAGATAACTTTCTAATGAAGAAAAGTCCCTATTAATTTCGATTTTGAGTCCCAAATTTGGTACAAACGTGGATTAAGTCATTATGGACTTTCCCTCAAAATTTGGTTTTAAAAAGATATATGGTTTAGGAGTTATGGATTTTTAAAGAATCCCTAAAGTTAGAAGATATCATTTAGATGTCACAATTTATCTTGGACTCTTGTTCTAATATGGGACCTGATAGCCGTTGGATCCTTGATCCAACGGTGGTTTCTCTTCAAGTCAGATGGGGAAAGGGGGAAATACTGTATGGAAGTTCCTTGATTAATTTCCTCCACACACACTTGTTGTTCTACTCTGGGGAGTGCTTCAATAGCTTCAGGAGTCCAATTCGAACCAAAAGACCCCTTGTTCCCACCGTTTCCATCAGGGATTGGGTTTTTCCCAAGTTGGCACATGAGTTCTCTCCATGGACAACCAAGATTGTTGGGAAGTACCTAGTTAAAGGTTTGTAGACCCTATTTGATGAACTGAGAGCATATTCGGCAACTCTGTGATCACCTGGGACCTCTGCCTATCTCCAATTCCCGTCCCTTTCTATGTTTCTCCCTCTCTATGTGTGACTGCAGGACAAACTCTTGTCCTCCTGTGCGAGCCATCTCTGGCGAGCTTGATGGATTCCATGGGGTTTGACGAGGCCTGGAGGAGGCATAGTCACCCTTGCCCAATGCTCTACTGCCTTATGGCACAGAGTCAACATGTTGGTTGACTGTCAGGTGCCTGTTCGGGAGGCAGACTGGGCGTCGCGTGAGGAAGAAGACGATCCCGGTTCAATTGACCACTCTACCCCTGGTGTGCAAACACGGAACCCAGAAGACGTATGGGAAAAACTATCTTTCAACCCTGGCTGAGCGCCTTGCTCACGTGGAGCGAGCCGCCTTCTTAGCCGAATCTGATTTGTTGAGTTGTGACAACGTGGAAAGAAAGGAATAAAAGCGAACCGTTGACGTGGCAACACATCATTGGTCCTCAGGTACTTATTTTAGAATAATTCTAGAAATAAATTGGTATCCTGGATGGAATAATGTTATATATGAAAATTGATCAGAAAAATTCAAGGAATTCAATAAAAATAGTTTTAGAGCTTGAATCTGATCATAGTTTGAAAAGTACATAAAACTTCCATCTTTAATGCTTTTATAACTAAGAAACCCTAATTTGATGTTTTATGAAATTGGGAAAAGTAGTATGGATGTTCTATGAGAACATTGACCTTTTGTTAATAAAAAGAAAGTTTTGAGTCTAAATATATGATCCATATGGTTAATAGGATAATTTAGGGTTTTATATGTGTAATGTGCATTAATGGGCTTAGAAACCCTAATCTAAGTATTAATGGGTTTTAACAAGATATAATTCGAGATCCATTGTATAAAACTGATGTTAGGTTAATCTTAAGCCTAGTAGATGATAAAAAGGCTCTAAGGTGAATATGTGAGTAATTAGGGTTTTAAACCTAAGATTGTTGTTTTAGGGCTTTATGGGCATAAAAGAGAAAAGTTGTGAATAGATCTAGAGAAACCCAAATGAACCTCTAATTCGGATTAGAAACCCTAGAAAGTGAATCCAAGTCAATAAAGTTGATTCTTGATAAGTATGTAGTAAATAGGTTACATATGCTTTTCACAATTTTGTGCTTTGTGTGGTTGACTTGCTTTCTTGGATTGGATTTCCTGATTGAATGGTCTGTGCTTATTTACTATAAAATCTACAAATTAGGTATGTGGTTATTTATGAGTACACGCTTTTGTTTCTCGACACTTTCCTGATGTTTTATCGATTGCAATGGAAATAAACTACTTGCATGATTTTATTTCTGCAATCTTTAAAGTGAATAAGATTATCACAATTTATATGTGTGTGACTCGCTCAAACCTACATACCCCTATGGATGTAAGATAAGAGAGAAAGCCGTGGAGGGAAGGTCAAGGTGGTCAAGCCCTGGAGGGAAGACCACAGGGAACCCAAAGAGGTGACCCCAGGTACCAAGCTCAGGATGGAGAAGGTAGCCTTAAAGTCACTTGCAAGGACTTAACCCTAGAGAGGGTATCCCATAGGTGGTAAAAGTAGTGGATGAGTCATACTAAAAACATAATCTTGCATTGTTAACAACTAGTTGATGTGACTAATTGTTAGAACATATGTGCAATGTTTTGTTTGTCCCCACATACCGACATATTCATTTATGCTGACCGATGTTTTGTTTGTTAGCATTGTAGGTATTATCTAAAAAAGGAAAATAGTAAAATGAAATCTGTGAAGATAAAGTTAAGTAATCCAAAGGAGGATTAGATAGATAGTTTTCGTCTGTCGATAGAAGTCTTAGATCCTAATTTTATAAGGTATGAAAAAGTTTTATTTTATTCCAGCTTCTCAGTTTAGTATTAGTAGAATTTGATAATTATTTTTTATTAAATTATCACACCATTGATCCTATATTTTGGGATAACTCCTATGACCTCTTGATCTCCCTTGATTGGATGTTACCGGGAAGCAGGGTTGTTACACTTACAATGTACAAGTTTACCATAAGAAAGCATAAATCATAAAACAATGATGACCACTAGTTAACACATTAGAGATACAATCAATCATTAGGAATGATATTCCTTTGTTATATTAATCATTCATGGAAGGGTAGCATGACTAACCACCACAATTTCTCTTCTTTAGGGGTAGGTTCAATCAAGATAAATTACATTGATGTTATAGCTCAAAATTCATACACAATCCCTAACTCATGGCATCCCCATACAATTGTGGATACATAAGATAAAGCGTCGCTATCACATTCCATAACTTTCTCAGGTATGAACTCATGCATAACTATAGGGGTAACTGTCAAATTTTATCATACTAGGGTTTTCAACAATAAAAAAGAGAGCACTTTATTATTCTATTAATCATAAACTAGGTGGTAAAGCATAGTATTTGGGCAAGAAAAACTATAATTTGTTATAGGACAAAGGCTATCGTTTGTAACCATCATTAGGGTATTAAAACCATCAAGTGTTGTGTATCCAAAAGATTCCAAAATAGAACTAAGTGGGTGGCCATCGTTTGGCACACTAAGGCCAAGAAAAACATCAAGAAGGGTAAGCCATTGGTTTTCAAGGAAAGATGGAAATCAACTTGAAAAACCCTAGATGGTGATCATCCAACCATGGAACTCTAGCAATTGGCTGTTAAGGAAAAGTACATTCATAATTTATTTTCAAGGGAGAGTATTTAAATAGTAGTAAAGGAATCACCATTGTTTGTTAGGACAAACCCAACAAAACAACCAAGGAACTAAACCATTGAATGTTAAGCACTAAGCAGTAAAACAACCCTTAAACCGTAATTATAACCCACCATGTAAGAGACACCAAACCATCAAGTATTAAGCATCCAAAAGATTCCAAAATAGGTCTGAGGTGTGACCATCAGTTGACACCACCGATTATAAAAAAAACACCAAAAGACCACACCATAAGATCTAGCAAGAGAACATTCCATCGGTTGTTGTATAAAGTAGAAAACAACCTAAACATTCTAAGTATAGGCCATCATTTGATAGGTGGTAAGAACCATCTGTTTTCCATATAACCTGATCTAAGTCTTCCTCTACCTTAGGAAGATCATACACCTGGTTTAAAGTTCATCTAGAGCTAGAAACTAAGCAAGAAACAACATTACAATTGAAACACTAGGCAAGCAAATCTTCCCTAAGCTTAGATCACCGTTTTAGAGAAAAAAACTGTGTAAGCAAGCTATTAGTAAGAAATAAATGAGAAGTGGGTTATACAAATAACCTCTAAGAAGAAGATAAGATCCCCAAAAGCAGGAAAACTCTATCAAGGAGTGTATAAAACCCAATCATAAGTTTTGAACTCGGCCAACTAGCACCTTTCTCCACGAAAGAAGCAAACCCTAGGTAGAAGGGGCAAGATCGATAGGTTCTTTGAGCTTTAGAGCATGATTTACCGTGGAAACCATGGTTATATTCAAGAAGAAGGTAGTAGGAAGAAGAAAAGAAAAATAAATGAAAGAGAAAAGGAGAAAATTACTAGTTTTGGTCAGAACAAGCAAAGATACTCCACAAACCCTAAAAGAAGGGTAGATCCTAGCTCTAGCCACTTGCACAAGGAGATAGCCCACCTTCTTCTACCTTGGGCACCTTATCTGCCACCAAGCATGGGAAGACGAATCTGGGGATGGTAGGTGAGAGATAAGGGTCTAAAGGTTTCACTTGGGTACCTTAGGATAAGTATATGAAGCTTATAGATAAGGAACAGAAGAAGCTTGAGGTGTCTAAGCAGCTCTCCATGTGTCCATGGCCAACAACTTAAATGGACATGCATGAAGCAGCTCCACCAGCTGCGAGAGTCTTCTAGACCACAAAATGATGACCTTCTAGGCCTTCCATCGACCTTCAAGCAAATGAACCATCACTTCTTTAAAACCTTAGTCACTTAAGTGGTAAACCCTCAGTTGACCACCTCTTTTAAGTGAACCACCAGTCCAAGTGAACCAAAACCAAAAAACCATCGACCTAAGGCCTTCTAGGATGACCATTGGTTGTAACCATATGTTGGTTACCATCTTATGTCAACCAAATAGGGGGACCATCATTTGATGGCTCCTAAAAGTAGCTCATCCATGAAGGGGTAAACCCTAATTCACCATAGAAGAGAATCACCACCAAACCAAGGTTCAAATAAGTTCCCCATGGATCAACAAGATCAAGAATGATAATAAAATATCTAAAAAACATAATGCATGTGACAAATTGCAAATAAACCTCTCATTTTGGTAAATTGGAGAAAAGTCCAAAATGTGCATAAATTTGCATAACTTGCACAAACACTGTCCAAATTGGGCCAAATTTGAAACTTAAGCTTTTCGCATGATACCAAAGGGAATAAAATGGTTTAATTAAGGTTTTTGGTACTCAATTATAATAATTAATCTTGTTAAGACATTTAAGAAAGTTAGGGGTTTCATAGGTGGATTCTCCATGAGGCCTCCAATCTTCGATGACACAAACTTCCTTTATTGGAAGCGATGAATGTAGTTGTACTGGTAAGGGATGAGCTATGACATGTGGAAAGTAGTCATCCTTGCTTATACAGAGTTGGTCAAAGTTATTTCCACTTGGTATGAAGCTACTCTAAAGAAGGCATAGTTGAATGCAAATGCTATAAGCATCATTTATGTAGCCCTCACCCCTACTGAGGTCAACCGAGTCTCTTCTTGGGATACAACCCATGAGATATGGAACAAGCTTTGAATCACCAATGAAGGGACTAAGAATGTAAATATCTACATGCTCAAAGGTCTCCTTGAAAACTTCAAGATGGGGAAGAAGGAGAGGGTTGTCGAGATGTATTCAAGACTCTACACCATCATTGATGAACTTGCTTCCCTGGGCCACCCCATGGATAGAGGGACCATCAGATCCAATATTACAAGGTATCTCCCCAAGATATGGGAATCCAACGTGACTTATATTAAGAAGTTAGAAGCCTTGGTGACATCATCCCTGAAGAGCTCATTGGCAACCTTCAAGCTCAAGAGCCAATGCTTAAACAAGAAAGAGGAAAATGAGAAGTTAGAAGTGAAGTGTCACACCCCAATTTTAATAGCTAAATTTAAACCTTAGAATGGGGTTTTTCTAAATAATATTAGTTTATGGGTTTAATGTAAAAGGACCATGAAATGGTAATTCTCATATGAAAATGAAGCAAGAAAGATTAAAATGAGACTCAAATATACTCTCTCTTTCATATGTGTATTATATGATTGATAAATAGTAGTCTCCCTTCCTTATTATGTCTCCTCCAAGAAAGTATTAAAGTAGAAAAAGGGTTTTTTTAGAAGGATACTCATTTATCATCTCATTTGAAGTCAAAAGGAACAATTATGAAAATATATTACACATTATTTCAATTTTTATGTACATAATTCAAGATAACAAAATTTAATGTATGAATGGGCATACAATCAATAAAATGGAAATATAAGAGGATATGAAGAATGTAAACTCCTTTTTGGGCATATGGTCCAAATTTGGTCAATTTTTGACCATGTTTGATCCTCCAATTTAATTAGGGAATTTTTCCCTATAGTCTGATTAAGATTTGATTTCAAATTTAATGAATGTGTTTTATAGTGCTAAGGTCTGGTCATTTTACTCCTATCACGCATTAATGGGATTTAATTCCCTCTTAGCATGCCATATGATCTTGTTTTAATCTATTGACGATCTCATGGTTGGGAAGTTGTCAACTACCTCTCATTGTAATCATGGTCTAAACGCAACCACTGTAAATTCTTTCCAAACCTCTTTCTCCCCCCCATAATGTTCTATTTTCTGAAATTCTTTCTCCAATGACATAGTAGCATACAAAAGAATCCATCTATCCCTGGTTTTGTAGGGTTTTATACCCTAACAACAAAACACCCATTTAGGGCTTTCCTCTTTTAGCCACCCTGACTTGCATAGGTCACCTTGGACCTTATCTTTCCTATATAATGAGACCTTCAGTGTCGCCACCCCTTGAACACTACTCCTCCACCCTCAATTGAAGCCCTAAATCCCCGAGGCTCCATGACCTACTCCTCTTTCCTCTCTGGCAATGACGACCTAGTTCTCACAAATCTGATCACCCCAGTCCAATTACAACCATAGGGACTTAGGATTTAACTCAAGATCAGAGACACCAACTTAGGATTTTCTTTGCTCTAGGTAAGAGATTCATGCCACTATACATAAGTACATTGGTTGAATTGTATGCTACATATGGTTTATGAAGTATGCTTCCAATTTCAAGTTCAATGCTCTAATCATGTTTATATATAAATTACTCAATGGGTTCTATACCTTATGTCTTATGGTTATCGTGTTCATTAAAATTAGAGATTGAAATTAATGAATAATGATTAATGGATTTAAACTTCAAGATTCACAAGGGAGAAATCCCGTAATGTTAAATATTTAATGTTCAAAAGTATGCTAATGTTCGTATTAAGAATCATGTTGTAAGAATTTGATTAAGTTTTATATGCTCTCACCATCATGGACCTCAAGGGGTCATTAAGTGCTTTCATGCCAATTATGCACTTTTATAGCCAGTAATGGACCTCAAGGGGTTGTTATAGGCTTTTAGCCAAATAATGGGCATTACTACCAATTATGGGCTCTTAAGTGGGAAAATCATAGAGAGTGCATATTTTACTTATTCAATTCTTCATGTTATAATGATCAAGTAGTCAAGAATGTGTAAGTCCAATACATGTCAAGATTTTCTATCTAGTCAAGTATATAAGTTTTTTTTTTCTAGTTCTTATAAAATGTATAGTGCCGCTTACTGATGTATGTCTCTATTTTCACATGGCCATGGGATGAAATGTCCCTAGATCAAGGAGCGAAGGAGAACTAAAGCGAGCCCTTCAACGTAGATGACATCAAATGAAACTTTATCTTAGTGGGGTGCCATCTACCACTCAATAGATTATATAGTTTAGTTTATCATTTCATGATTTATATTTACTTAGACTACATATATTAGGTCTGAGTTTGAGATGAGACGCTTTATGTTTTCCCTTTTAAGAACAATGTATGAATCAATATTTTGAGTTAACGCATGGTGTATCATTTATCTTGTCGATAAGTATATAATGTTTTGTAATATTCCTCCAAGCCAAGTGACCCATGTTATGGAAAACAAAGGGTTTACTTCTGCTGACATATATGTACTTGGAGGGGCATTACAATATGGTATACGATCCATAAGAAGATTGCCATAAAGCTAAAGGTTTACGTGTTCTAACCCTAGGTGTACCTTGTTTTTCTAGATGGCCCCTAAGAAATGATACAAGGGAAAGGATAAATGATGATAGTGCTAGCTCTTCTAGTGAAGTAAGTGGACCAAGAAGGAACCCTAAGGCAACATTGGAGGACTTAGTCCAAATGCTCACAATGCCCTAGGACAAGGACAACATCAACCCAAACACCACAAGCTAACTTTAGTGGACTTCTTGAAGATCAGGTCCGACTCCTTTGCTGGGGAAGGAGAAGATGATGTCATCACCAAGGGAGAAGAATGGATCAGAAGCTTGGAGTAATATTTTTGTGACCTGAATTTTCCCCAACATTCTAAGGTTTGTTTTGTGACCCATATGCTCAAAGGATATGCTCGTACATGGTGGGATAATTTCCTTAATTCAAGAGCGGCTGATGCACCTGCAATCACATGGGAAGGATTTGTGGAGGCCTTCCAGGAACACTATGTGTCTGAATCCATGATAGATAAGAAGGATCTAGAGTTTTCCAATCTAGCTTAGGTGGGTGACATGATGGTCACCCAATAGTCCATCGAGTTTAGGATCCTATAGAAGTGTGGTTATGATTATGATGAGCGACACATAACAAAGATGTTCATTCAAGGACTCAAGCCCGACCTAAGATTTGACCTGTCAGGAAGAGGCCCCCAGACCCTTTAGGCTTCTTTGGATGAAACCCTAGAAATAGAAGTCCATCCCAGAAAGTCCTAACGGAAGGAAGCTCCTTCAAAAAAATACTAGTATCAACATCAGCCTCCCAACAACCATAAGAGGAGGGCACCTGAGCCTATTGTACAAGTTGAGAAGCCCTTATGACCAACATGCAAGAAGAACCTATGCAAGCCCATGCAGATATGGTACAAGAGTATGCTTCTACTATGGGGACAATGGGTACCATAGTAGAATTTCCCTAAGATCATGAAGAAGGACTAGAACCAGAATAAGGATCAAAATCCACCTCCTAAGAGACAAGCTAGCATTTTCACTATGGAGTTAGGAAAATAAGATGAGGAATGATGTAATAGTTACTTTATGTCCACATGAACCCTTTTATGAAACATGTTTCCTTTCATGTAAAATTTAGCATGCTAGTTTTGATTGAATAAAGAAGTAATAGAAACACAAATGTGGGTAGTACCCTAGAAAATTTCAAGATGAAATTTTATTTTAAGGTGGGTCGAATTGTCACACCGCAATTTTCAAAGTTAGATTTAAACCTTAGAATGGGGTTTTCCTAAATAATAATAGTTGTGGGGTTAATCGTAGAAGGACCAGGAAATGGTAGTTGTTATATGAAAATGAAGCAAGAAAGATTAAAATGAGACTCAAATATACTCTTTCTTTCATGTGTATTATATGATTGATAAATAGTAGTCCCCCTTCCTTTTTATCTATCATCCAAGAAAGTATTAAAGCATCAAAAGGGGTTTTAAGAAGGATACTTATTTATCATCTCATTTTGAAGTCAAAGGAACAATTATGAAAAGATTTACACATTATTTCAATTTTTATGTACACAATTCATGATAATGGTTGTTAATGTATTCATGGGTAGATAATGGATAAAATGGAAATCTAAGAGGATAGGAAGAATATAGGCTCCTTTTTGGGCATATGGTCCAAATTTGGTCAAGTTTTGACCATGTTTAACCCTCCAATTTAGTTAGGGAAGTTTTCCCTATAGTTTGATTAAGATTTGATTTCAAATTGGATTAATGCAATTTGTAACACTAGGATCCGGTCATTTACTCTTGTCATGCATTACTTGAATTTTATTCCCTGTTACTCATACCATCTAATGGTATCACTATAATGTTTTGACAATCTAACGGTTGGGAAGTCATCAAAGACCTCCCGTTTTGATAATGGTCTGATCGTAGCCATTGTAACTTCTTTCCTGACCTCGTTCTCCCCCCGCAATGCTCCATTTACCAAAATCCTTTCTCCAATGAAATTGTAAAGCCCACACAATCCATCTATCCCTGGTTTTATAGGGTTTTCTTCCCTAACGATGAAATGCCCATTTAGGGCTTTCCTCTTCTATCCACCCTAACCTGCAGAGGTCACCTTGGACCTTATCTTGCGTATATACAAGACCTTCAATGCCTCCATCCCTCGCACAATGCTACTCCACTCTCAATTGAAGCCCTGAGGCCCAAGGCTTCCTCACATGCTCCTCCTTCCTCTCTGACAATGATGACTCTATTCTCACAGCTCTGGTCACCCCATCCCAATTACAATGGTAGAGACTTAGATTTGACTCAAGATCAAAATGACCAACTTAGGATTTCTTTGCTCCAGGTAAGCGGGTCATGCCACTATACATAAGTACCTTGGTTGAATTGTATTCTATGTATGGTTTATCAATTGTTCTTCCACTTTCAAGTTTAATGCTCTAATCATGTTTATATATAAATTGCTTGATGAGTTCTATACCCTATGTCTTACCATTATCATGTTCATTAAGATTAGAGATTATGATTAATGATTAATGATTAATGGATTTAAACTTCAAGTTTCAAGAGGGATAAATCCCATCATTTTAAAGATTTAATGTTCAATATCATGCTAATGTTCATATTAAGAATGATGTTATAATAATTTGATTAAGTTTTATATGCTCTCACCATCATGGACCTCAAGGGGTTGTTGTGGTCTTTCATGACAATTATTGGCTTTTATAGCCAATCATGAACCTCAAGGGGGTGTTATGGGTATCTAGACAAATAGTGGGCATTCATGCCAATTATGGGTTCTGATAACACCAAATTTTGTGATATTTTAGACTGTTTTCTATTATCAAAACTGCCCTTTTCTACTATTTTCCTCTCTTTTGTATGCACTTTCGCAATAATTGGCCAAGCAATGCTCTTAATCCAATTTTCCTATCTTTTGCAGAGTTTTCCTCATTTTTGGGTAATAAAGCCGCTCCGGCCCATGAATAAGTCCAAGCCTGTCTCGGCCTCCCTGACGCCCGATACAACCCCTTCCCGACAGGGGCTGGGCGACACAAAGACGCTCGACAAAGAGGTGCCGCGCGAGAAGAGGCTGGCGGACGGCACACCTTCTACCCGACAGGGAGCCCGGCTCGCCCCGAAAACCCAACTTGTCGGGCGATACAGCCACCCACCGACAGACGCGCCGCCCGTCACGTGACCGATAGCAGACACCTCCGCGCCAAGCTATAACTGTATCGACCGTCCATCGACCGGAGCTTAAGGGGGCCACGTGGAGCTCCGAGCACCATAACTCCTCCCGGCCAGCTGACTATAAATAGCAGCTACAGGGAGCCGAAAAGACAGTTCACAGTTCACAGTTCGGAGTTCGGAGTTTTAGAATTCGGACAGTTGGGAGTTGAGCTATCTTCCGAGGAGACTGCGAGAGCATACGTGTCGTGCCCCAGTGCTTGTCTCGGGCGACACTAGGTGAGCTTCTCCTCGTCCTGAGAGGGAGGGGACAGTTCACTTAGGACCGTCCCGGGCGACACTGCGGGCCGATATCGGCCGACGTGGATGAGAGACACAAGTGCCCGACAAAAATAATGCGTAGCTCTTAGCCCGACACGATATTAAACTGATACGCTTAGCTTGTCAAGCGTGCCGCCCGAGAGGGTGTGCCGCCCGACATGAGCGTATCAGCCAGGGTCCTTGAGTGATACGGTCGATAGTCGGTGCGTGCCGCCCGAGAGGGTGTGCCGCTCGACACCTCTGTATCGGGCTAGGCCTCTGAGCGATATCGGGCAAGAGAGATACAACACCCTGTCGTCCTTCTACATCAAGGAGGCGACACCTATCTTTACATTCTATAATTTAATTCCTTACTTATGCATTGTAATTAAGACCCTTTATTTGTCTGTGGAAATAGAAGATGCTTAATTACTTGTTGCTCTATGCTTGGTGCACAATGTTGGATGACTTCTATGTTTGATATCCGAACTCTAGCTTGCATGTTTTGGATCGCGTTTCGCTTAGCTAACGAATCATGTTTTCCCGTCGCAACAACTTCGAGAGTTGTGTTGTGGCTCTAGTGTTTGGTCCGATTCTGGAGTACGAGAGTGCCTGGAATGGAGTTGCTTTAGTAACCTTTCCACTCTAATTTTAGTCCAGTGACCTCGAGAGGGGCGCTGATGCCTTGTTAGAGGTACCCACTTTGAGAGGAGGGGTGCAAGACTGGTTCTACCGCCGCTTGTTTTACCGGAGTCTTATCCTTAATACCTCGCTTTAGCTCGAGCAATATCTTTCTATTTTTGTCGCATGAAAACCCCTAAAAACTGCTAAATGACTAAAACCTTAAATCTTTCTAGTAGCTCCAGTTGGAGATAGTTTTCTTCGTTTTATTTGTGACATCTTACTGCTTCCCTTTTTGGGAATTTACTTCTCTTTATACCTACCGGAGTGTAGCGTGTTGATTCCGTGTTCTCAACACTACCCCCCTTGTCCCTGTGTTCGACCCCGTATATCTACTTCGACCCCGTAAACAAAGTTGTGGGGGCCTAGAAGGATTCAGGTTTACAAATGTAAAAGCTCGACTACCTCAAATCTGCCTCCAATTTTAGGATGTGCGATTTAGGCCGGTCAACTTTTTGGCGCCGTTGCCGGGGACAAGGCAAAAATGGCACTGTTGATGAATCCGAATCCACTAACTACACTCTTGTGCCTCAAGCTTAGAAATGAGCTTGACAGCACTCTTTTTCTTCTTTACTATTATTCTCTGTTTGAAATTAATAGATTTATCTTCTAAACTTGATTCCTCGTGCCAATAATAGGTACTCAGAAGGACGGTGATCTGTTCCACTGAGCACCAACTCCAACCATCATGCCACCTCGCATTGAACCACCCCAATCTGAAGGCGAACGCCAAAGGAGGAGTCTTGATTTGCCCCCGCCTGAAGAAAATGACAGGTATGACGGTGACCATCAACAAGAAGATCCCGACTCAGGGGAGTATGAAGAGGGCCATCACCGACACAGACGCCGTCACCATCAGAGGCAAAGAAGAAATCGGAACGATCAAGAACAACTCCGGGCAGAGAGTGACAGTGACGACTCTGAAGAAGAGGAGAAGACGCTTAGGGAGTTAGCATCCTCAAAAGCCAACCACTCCAGATGCCCGGTCATCGTCCCACGTTTCAATGCAACTAACTTCGAGCTCAAGCCATCAGTGATATCCATGATTCAGAATAAGAGTTTTAGAGGGAACTCCAAGCATGACAATCCCTATCATCATCTGAATGCCTTTAAGAATATCTGTGATACAATCAAGATGCGAGGTGTTCCTCAAGAAGTCATATATTGCAAGGGGTTCATCTTTTCGCTAGAAGACAAGGCACTGTCTTGGTACCTCGGGGTACCCCACCAGTCCCTGAACGGGTGGAGGGTGTTAGCTGACGTGTTTGTGAACAAGTTCTACCCCACAGAAAGGACAGTCAGGAATCGACAGAAAATAACCTCCTTCACGCAAAAGCCGAATGAAAGCCTCCATGACGCCTGGGAGCAATTCCAAGAGTATCTGAGGGATTGCCCCCATCACAACTACAAGAGAGGTTTCCTCATCACCACCTTCTACAATGGTTTGACTCCCAAAGACAGGGTGTCGCTGAACGCGGCAGCGGGTAGTGATTTCCTGGGGAAGAAAGCCAAGAAGTCCGAACTAATTATTAAGAATATGGCCGAGTTGATGGCTGGTGCTAATTTCGATCGGTCCGATAGAGGACCAATAAAGAAGGTAGGTGAAGGGTCTACCCTTAAATCTAAGGCACTAGAGTCCATCACCTCACAGATACAGAGGATCACCACTGATGTTAAACAACTGTGAGAAGTTGGCGGGAAAGGTAAGAAGCCAGTCGAGAAGGTGATGAAATGCATCACATGCGGTGAAGGAGGACATGGGGTAGACAACTGTGTTTACACCCGACCGGATGTAGACAATGATTCTGACTCAGAAGATGAACGGACCGAAAATGTCTCTTTTGTAAACTTCAGAAGACCGGACCACCCAGGTTTCAGCTATGGGAACAAGGATGCTGCTGAGAATTCTCATCTGCTGCATAACTCAACTAAGCCTCCCCAAGCTTTCGAGAAAAGGGGAGGAGCCGGTCAGTATGCTAGAAATGCCCCCTTCCAGCAGAACAAAGGTAATTTCCAAGGCCAGGCTAAATACCAAGGAGCGACCAAGGAAGAGGGACAGAACCAGGCTTCGAACCAAGAAAATGTGGTGGGGCAGCTGTTCGATTTTGTGAAGAGGCAGGATACAATTAACAATCAATTGGCACAGAGTGCTTTATCAAATTCAGGCGTCTTAAACTCATTGCAGGCTCAACTGGCAGATATGCAGACGCACCAACGCCAGATTGACCAACAATTAGCTCAAATAGCCGAACTGATGAAGAACCCCTCAGGAAAGATACCGTCAAACACCGAACCTGTGACGAGGCCAGGGCTATGACAGATGGAAAGCCGAGATCAAGTTGCGGAGAAGGGATGATGCTGGCAGATAAGGAGTAAACTGAAGCCGTCAAGCTGGAGACGATAACTGCAGCGCTTCTCGGGAGGCAACCCGAGCTTTACTTTATTTTGTTTCTTAGAATAGGATTGCAATTTACTTTCCTGCAGAACAAACATTACGAACATTTGGTATGTAATAAGGCCCGAGGCGGTGCATGCGCCACATGCACTGACTCTTATGTTTTGTGGGCCACCGCCTTAGTTTTATTAACCGGGATGGGTAATACGATCTGAGGCCGGGAGCTTAGTCCTAGGCCAATGATGTTTTACTCATCAGCCGTAGCTTAACCCGTTTTGTTTTCACGATTCATGGGAGGCAACCCAACCGGTGCTTTGAGTGCACCCTTATCAGGCGGTGGGGCTTCGTGGAGTGCAACAGTCGTGCCGACGGTTGGGCTTGCCGGCTTACGCGTTGGACTAACGGTCGACGCGCGTCCAAGTTTTACTGTTTAGTCGCTATAAAAGGAAAGCGAGTTTTACCGTGTCGGGTTCCTTACCTTGCTGTTTTTACACTCCCGTGTCGAGCGAGAGAACTTGTGCTTCTGCTTCTGTGTCGCACGAGACTGCAATTCTCTTGTGTCGCCCGATAGCCCAGATCACATCGAGGTATAGCCCGACAGATCGTGTCGGCCGACACGCTTCTTTTCTTGTTACAAGTAGTTTATCGGTCTCAAGTTTCCTTCGCTGAGCAGTCGTGTCGCCCGATATGGGTGTCGTGCGGAGTATCTTTGATTCGCGTTGCCCGATACCCAATATCGGGCGATAGCCATGTCACCCGATGTTGCATCGCATCGCCTGTCTTCGTTATCGGATGACACACTGCTTTTCTTTAATAAGAACGTATCGGGCACCTCGTCTTATCGCCCTCGTATCGCCCGTCATGCCTTTTTTTTTAGCAACAGACCTAACGTGCGCCTTTCCGACCTATCCTTATCGCGTGATTGAATCTTTCGATGTATCGGGTGATACCAATCTCTTGTATCGGGCACAGGGCTTCGCTGCTGAAACCAGTGTGTCGCCCGATACAGGAGTGTCGGGCAGATTTTGTACAGGATAATACATGGTCACACGTCTATTCTTTATTATATTTCTTCCAAAGGCCAACATATTTAATTGAGATATTTCTTTTGTTGACTTACAGATATGGCCCGCATTAAGATGACCACTGTCCCAGTCGATGAGCAAGGCAGGAGGGTCTACCCTGAGACTGCTGCTGAAGGGCAGGCTGCCAGACCCAAGCGCCCGAACCCAGGACAGGCTGGGACATCAGGGACAAAAAAGAAGGCAAGGGTTGGAGAAGCTGCGACTCCAGTACCAACACCAACACCACTTGTAGCAGCGCCAACACCAGCAGCAGAACTCCCGGGATCCTTTTCGGGGAGTTTTGAGCCAAGAGACGATGAGCATGCTCACCGCTATGCTGAGCTGGTACCCAAGATGTACAAGCCAAGCAGGTTCTGCCATAGAGCCTCGTTTGATGAGCTTGGGATCGTGAAGAGGCTGAAGAGCGTCCTTGCGGCGGCAGGACTAAAGAAGATCTGCTTCAGCCGGACTTCTTCGTACACCAAGCTGACCATGGAGTTCATGTCCTCTCTCCGCTGGGTGAGGAATTCAGCAGCAGAGAAAGAAAAATTCGGCGGGCCAGACAGACTACAGGCCCGACTATACAATTCGGAGCACGCCATCTCCGAGAAGCTCTTAAACGACATTTTCTCTTCCAGCGAGGAAGAGAAGAATCGGATGGAAAATAGTGAGAGGATCACTGAGGAAGACAGGTTCAATCCCGTGGAGTTTTGGAGCAGGCTTACCGGCGAATCTTCATTTAAGCCGGGGGCAAAGGTCGTGGCAGTGCACTCCTGCTTCTGGAGGATCGTGCACAAGCTGGTGGCATGCTTGCTGTTCAGCAAGAACGAATCCAGCAGCATCTACACGGAAGAGCTCCACGTCATGTGGCATATTATGGAGGGCCGAATGATCAACCTCGGTCGGTTCTTGCTGAACAGGTTGCATCCAATGAAGGAAGCCACTAAGGAGTACTGCATGGGTGACATTATCAACATCATCGCAGTAGGACTCGGGTACCCGTCTGAGCCGCGCAGCCATACTAGAACGCAAGGCGATGAGGTGTTTGACACCAAATATCTGATGAGGACCAACATCATCAGGAAGGAGAGGGGAAGTTTCTTCTACAAGTTTTCATGGACGGACATACTCCTTCCCCTTCCTCACTGCGCCAACTACGACAAGGAGAAGTTGGTCTTCACCACCGCCGAGATCGAAGCTATAGCTAATAACACGGCTACCGCCACCACGATCAGGGCCACAGAGAGATCATCCCCAGAACTACCGACGACAACAGCTGATCAAGCTGTCGTCGCTCCAACCATACCAACCACCGCACCAACAACGACAGTAGTGGCTGAGAAAGAGTCGGTGATTGTTGACGTCATCGGGACGGAAACTTCGGGATCTGCTGTGGAAGAGACGGCTGCAGTTCCCATCCATGTTTCTAAAACTGTAGAGTCGGGAGAGGAGCTTCAGTGGGGCAACAACAACGAGATGTTCGATGAGATCATGAGGGAACTCGAAAGAACACCATCCCTGCCGCCGAAGTCCCCGCCTGCAGCAGTCGAGGAGATCACTGATAGTGCAGAGGTGGAGCAAAGTCCACCCTCACCGCGACCATCCCCAATCGGAAGAGAAGGCAAGGCGGCAGCACCTGAGAAAGCGCCGACTCCCCGCCTGGCGGCATCTGATTCACGAACGATTTTCATAGATTCTACCTCTCCAGGTGGACCTTCACGCAGGCTAGATGTCGTGAGAACGGAAGGGAGATCCACCGGACCCCCTCTGTCACTCGGAAAGATGCTCGGAAATGAACTCGACGATCTGCGGGAGGTAACAACCATCAACTCTGCTACTTGTATTTCCCTGACCTGCAAACTTGCATCTTTTCAAGACAAGCAGGACAACCACGAGATCAGGCTGAACAACCAAGAGAGCGAGCTGCTGGCTCTAGCGAGCATACCCGGCGGACTAGAGGCCTTAAATGTAACAATGTAGCAAGTTCTCCAACAACTTGACAGGATCGAGGAGAGGATGGACAGAAATGACGACCGTCCGTGCCGAAGGTAGCCGAGACGGTCACCGTCACCTCCCATCCGGAGCCCTAGTCCCTCTCCTTCAGGTTCCCCCTCAGGAACGACGTCCCCATCCTCCTCCTCTAGCGGGCGATCATCAACGCCCGAGGATGGGACACAACAAGGATCTGCTGAAGGGTCTCCCAGCAGAAAGGAGAGCTCTTTGGGTTTGGGAGATGCTAACGTCTCCATCCCCCTGGATGGAGTTGAAGATGATGGCACAGACATCAGCATCGGGGAAGACACGTCTGATGAGTCCGAGGGAGAGGTGGGGGATGTCTACACAGTGAATAATAGACATCCACCCCGAGGAAGGCGCTCATTTGCGGAAAAATTCCGCGATCCGTCCGAGATACCCTCCTTCGAGATGGCCGACTTCGATAGAAGAGCCATCGGGAACCTGATGATCAGAGACCAGAAGCTGCTGAATAAGGTCTTAAGGTCGCATGCCAATGAAGAAGACGTCGTCTGGAGCGACTGCTACCTCTCCCTACGACGGGGAGATCTTCGGAAGATGTTCCGCATGCCGGCTGTCGTCGGCAAATGAGTGTTCAGGTCCTAGAGAATGCAATAATAGAGAAGATCGACAGCAGGACAGGTCGGAGACAAATATACACAGCCACCCCGACCTTGGAAAGAAGGCTGATGAAGGGAGATCAAGACTCCCGTGCGGTGATCGACATGCTTCAATATGTTGAAGAGCATAGACCAAATCTAGTGTTGGCCCCGTACAAGCATCGCAACGTGTGGTTTCTCTGTGTGGCGGACATCAGAAACCGCGACGTCCAGCTGCTGTGTTGCAGCAATGATGAAGTACCACACTCCAGGGGTATTTTCTGCCGCCCGGAGGACGGACAGTTGAAACGCCTGCCAATACGCCTGCTACGAGCTTTAAAGCAAGGAATCCAATGCCTTCAAGGACCTTGGAACTACTTCGCTATCAGAAACCTCCCCGAATAGGCAGAAGAGGGGAGCGGAAACAGCGCTATCGCCGTCTTGGGTGCGATTGAAGCGCTCAACTCATTCGGAAACTTAGGACTCCTCAGAGGCATGTCCTTTTATCAGCGCAGGGGCATCTACGCCATGCTCCTAATCAAGGACAAGCGCTATTTCCGGGACGCAGGTGTGCCGGAGCAGCTGCTGGACAGTGATGTAGAGGAAGATTCTTCTCGATCTAGCAGCCTAGAAGAAAAAGAAGAAGAGATAGCAACCGAAATTCATGGGGCGGGCAAGCATCTAGCAATTCTGAAGAAAGTGCATGGGGAGGAAGGCACCGCTTTGCCCGAAGCTTCTGAAGGGCAGATCAAAAATTTCGACCGCTTTTCGTGTTCAACTCTCACACAGGAGCAGGTCAACATCATCCAGAAGAAGCTTGCTGACTCAACCCCATCAGATGTTGCTTTTCAGACAGGAGATGTCATAGTCCTGGCAGAGGATCTAAGGGACATGGCGAAGGAAGGAGGGTGCTTGGCTGTAACAGTTGCAGTCGCTTACATCCAATATATACAGCCAAAGCTAGAACATGCATATATAGCCCATCCTTTGCTTTTCAACGATATCTGCCTCGCCGACGAAACATGAGCAAAGAAGATGTTCCTGCAAGAATTGAAGGACGGCGTCGCAAGCACTATCTTCATACTTATTTTGCATTACAATCATTGGACGCTCCTAGCGATGTATACTCAGCAACGAGCAGGCATTTTCTACAACAGCTCGGAAATCAACAAGAACCATCTCGTGTCGTGTACATCGGAACCTTTGACACCCGTCGAACGCTTAGTTCGAAAATATTACGACGAAGTGTCAAAGATGATCGAACCATTCCTAGACATACAGGGAGGCAAATGGCACGAACTCCAGTTCTGCCACCGCAGTCCGCAGCAAATTCCTTTATCCAACGACTGCGGCATCTTCGTCCTGGAATGGATGGCAAGTGAAGCAACGCCTGACCAACTCCACCACACAGGATATCACAGCAAACGAGGAGAATATGTGTGGGAACTCCTATCTAATGCAGGCACAACCTCACTGGATTAAACATTACCTCACCTTATTTACTTCACAACTCTGGGGACAGAGTGTGGAGTAAGTTTGGGGGGGTACCATGTACCACTGAGGGAGGTACAAAAATCTTCTGATCTCTCTGACTTAAATTTCTTATTCTTTTGTTCTTTATCCTTTTGTTCTTTCCTATATCATGTGTACATATATATGTTTATACCAAAATGTTTTTGAAAATTTTGAAAATTTTGCTCATTTTGTTCCCCTGCATATGTACAAAGTCGCTATATTAGTAAAAACCTGATGCAAACTTCTTGCAAAGTTTATTTTCTTTGTGCTGAATGTGACTCAAGTCCTGTTATATCTTTTTGATAATGCTACTTCAAACGAACAAAAGAATATGTTTTGCCATGTCAAAAATTTCAAAAATACAATAATCTCGCAAACAGTTAAGAGACGAGTATGGAGAAGGAAAAAGCTGCCCATACAGCAGGAATCTCTTTGTTCCCCCTTACCCAACAAAAATCCCAAAAAGAGAGAGAAGCCTTATGAGCGTGAATAAAAGCATGAGAGTTGTGCCCAATAAAAGAAAAAGAAATATATATATATATATATATATATATATATATATATATATATATATATATATATATACACACCACTTGTTTTCCAAAAGTACCCATATTTAGGCATGGTATATCCGGGGCAGTGGTACGTAGGATGTGAAATCACTGCTCTAAAGCCAACTGGCTTGGACTGCAGGGACCACTTGCCCGTTAACGGACCCTTAATTACCTGGATGGACTGATGGGAGACAAGAATGAAAAACCCAAAAAGCTTTAGCCTACCCCATCAGTCCATCCAGGTAAGGGTCCATTAACGGGAAAGTGGTCCCTGAAAATAAAGCTGTTTAATATCGTGTCGGGCTAAGTCCATCTTTACACAACTTTCTGCCCTGAAAATAAAGTTGTTTGGTGCGTAAGCTAACTTCGGAATCATATAACAAAGTCTCGCTGAAGCTGTAGAGAAAAATTTTACTGAAATAATAAGGCAAGGAAACACATAGTCTTTTTTTGCAGTGAAGCAACATTATCTCTAAAGGCATTACTATACTTGTTTTACCTCTTGGCCTAAACATTATCCGAGCAAAAAGAAGCATCACAAAATATAGTTTAAATATTGATTGAGGACAATCAAAATGCTAAGTTTGGGGGAGTTGATAACACCAAATTTTGTGATATTTTAGATTGTTTTTCTGTTATCAAAACTGCCCTTTTCTGCTATTTTCCTCTGTTTTGTATGCACTTTCGCAATAATTGGCCAAGCAATGCTCTTAATCCAATTTTCCTATCTTTTGTAGAGTTTTCCTCATTTTTGGGCAATAAAGCCGCTCCGGCCCATGAATAAGTCCAAGCCTGTCTCGGCCTCCCTGACGCCCGATACAACCCCTGCCCGACAGGGGCTGGGCGACACAAAGACGCTCGACAAAGAGGTGCCGCGCGAGAAGAAGCTGACGGACGACACGCCTTCTACCTGACAGGGAGCCCGGCTCGCCCCGAAAACCCAGCTTGTCAGGCGACACAGCCACCCACCGGCAGACGCGCCGCCCGTCACGTGACCGATAGCAGACACCTCCGCACCGAGCTATAACTGTATCGGCCGTCCATCGACCGGTGCTTAAGGGGGCCACGTGGTGCTTCGAGCACCATAACTCCTCCCGGCCAGCTGACTATAAATAGCAGCTACAGGGAGCCGAAAAGACAGTTCACAGTTCGGAGTTCGGAGTTTTAGAATTTGAACAGTTGGGAGTTGAGCTATCTTCCGAGGAGACTACGAGAGCATATGTGTCGTGCCCCAGTTCTTGTCTCGGGCGACACTAGGTGAGCTTCTCCTCATCCCAGGGAGGGGACAGTTCACTTAGGAACGTCCCGGGCGACACTGCGGGCCGATATCGGCCGACGTGGATGAGCGACACAAGTGCCCGACAACAATAATGTGTAGCTCTTAGCCCGACATGATATCAAACCGATACACTTAGCTTGTCGAGTGTGCCGCCCGAGAGGGTGTGCCGCCCGACATGAGTGTATCGGCCAGGGTCCTTGAGCGATACGGTCGACAGTCAGTGCGTGCCACCCAAGAGGGTGTGCCTCCCGACACCTCTGTATCGGGCTAGGCCTATGACCGATATCAAGCAGGAGAGCTACAGCACCTTGTCGTCCTTCTACATCAAGGAGGCGACACCTATATTTACTTTCTGTCATTTAATTCCTTACTTATGCATTGTAATTAAGACCCTTTATTTGTCTATGGAAATAGAAGATGCTTAATTACTTGTTGCTCTATGCTTGGTGCACAATGTTGGATGACTGCTATGTTTGATATCCGAACTCTAGCTTGCATGTTTTGGATCACATTTCGCTTAGCTAACGAATCGTGTTTTCCTGTCGCAACAATTTCGAGAGTTGTGTTGTGGCTCTAGTGTTTGGTCCGATTCTAGAGTACGAGAGTGCCTGGAACGGAGTTGCTTTAGTAACATTTCCACTCTAATTTTAGTCCAGTGACCTCGAGAGGGGCGCTGATGCCTTGTTAGAGGTACCCGCTTCGAGAGGAGGGGTGCAGGACTGGTTCTACCGCCGCTTGTTTTACCGGAGTCTTATCCTTCGTACCTCGCTTTAGCTCGAGCAATATCTTTCTGTTTTTGTCGCATGAAAACCCCTAAAAACTGCTAAATGACTAAAACCTTAAATCTTTCTAGTAGCTCCAGTTGGAGATAGTTTTCTTCATTTTATTTGTGACATCTTACTGCTTCCCTTTTCGGGAATTTACTTCTCTTTATACCTGCCGGAGTGTAGCATGTCGATTCCATGTTCTCAACACTACCCCCCTTGTCCCTGTGTTTGACCCCGTATATCTACTTTGACCCCGTAAACAAAGTTGCGGGGGCCTAGAAGGATTCGAGTTTATAAATGTAAAAGCTCGACTACCTCAAATCTGCCTCCAATTTTAGGACGCGCGATTTAGGCCGGTCAGGTTCTTAAGTGCGCAAATCATAGAGAGTCCATACTTTACTTATTCAATTCTTCATGTTATAACGTTAAAGTAATAAAGAATGCTTAAGTCCAATACATGTCTAGTTTTTCTGTCAAGCCAAGTATATGTGCTTATTTTTTAGTTCTTATAAAATGTGTAGTGCCGCTTACTGATGTATGTCTCAATTTTTGCATGGTCGTGGAGATGTCCCTTGATCAAGGAGCAAAGGAGAACTAAAGAGAGCCCTTCATTATACATGACATCAAAGGATAATTTAGCTTGGTGGGGTGCCATCTACCACTCAATAGATTATCTAGTCTAGTTTATGATTTTATGCTTTAGATTTACTTAGTCTACATGTATTAGGTTTGGGTTTGAGATGAGGCACTTTATGTCTTTCCTTTCAAGAACAATGTATGAATCTATATTTTGAGTTAATGCATGGTGTATTATTTATATTGTCTCTATGTATATTATGTTTTGTAATGTTCCTCGAAGCCAAGTGACCCATGTTATGGAGAACATTGGGTTTCCTTCCACTGACATATATGCACTTGGAGGGGCATTACAAGAAGGATCAAAGAAGATAAAAAATAGTGCTTTCAAAGCTCAGCTGGAGGCACTTGTTATTCAACAACTACTTGCATGCTGGTATTCTCCTCCTTCCTCAAGTGAAGATGAAGCCCCTAGTGATCCTGAAGATAACTACATCAAGGGACATCACTTCAAAGGAAAGCCATCCCCCAACTCTATTCCAAGGTTCTATGAATGTGGTCAATAGGGACACTACAATAATGATTGTCCTAAGGCAAAGAAGTCCTAGCATAAGAGAAACTCCAAGAAAAGGGAGGACTACAAGAAGGATGACAAGTATAAGAAGGACTAGAAGGAAAGAAGAAGCAAATATGCAACCCATGCCACATGGGAGGTGTCTTCTACTAGCGATTCCAGCTCCAATGAGGGAGAATCCAACCTTGCTCTCATGGCCTCTACTAGTGAAGATATTGGTGAGGTAAGTGAGATAAGTTTAAATGAACTATCTAAAGATACCCTCGTTGACATGCTTAGTGCTTCCCGCTCTTCTTATTCCAAATGCAAAATTAAGAAGAATATGTTAGGGAAAATTATTGATGAGTTGTATGCTAAAATAGACATCCTTGAGAAAAATGAGAAGATTCATCTTGATAGTATTGATTCCTTGCAAGGGGAGTTTCTTGATATCGAGCTCCAGTACAATGGAGTTGAAGTAGAGAATAGTATCTATCTTAAAAACATCAATAGGCTTAAGGAGGAAAACAAGCCCTCCTTGATGAGCTTGTGTTACTTAGTACTGAAAATGATGATCATTGACATGTTTGTGATGCTATTAAAGATGAAAATAAGATCTATCTTGATGAGCTTATCATGCTTAGAACTAAAAATGCTAGATTTCTTGATCAAATTAATGATCTTTCTTCTAGACCTTTATTTCCAAGTAATGAAGTAGCTAGTATTTCTTTAGAAAAATATTCTTATCTTACTAAAGCCCTCTATTTAGAGGCTGATTTATTTCCATGCTTTAGATGATCTTGATAGTTTATCTTATACTATCATTACTCTTAGTTTTGATAACCACAAGCTTAGATCTTCCTTGCAAAAGTTCCTCAATGGGATAAAGTCACTCAACGAAGTTCTAGATAACTCTACAAAACATAGTTGTAAAAATGGTTTGGGATATGAGGGTGCTCCTAAAAGCAAGGGTAAGGGTAAGAAAAAGAGAAGGGACCTCCTATCTTCCATGGAGAGTTTTCTGGCTCTAAGAACCCTATGGTTTGTGTGCATTGCAAGAGTGATGACCATTACTCTACTTATTGTCCTTATAGAGAGAAGGGGACCAACCCATAGATGATATGGATCCCAAGCTTACTCTGGATCCCAAGGTTTGAATTAGACACCAATATTTTCCTTTCTTGTAGGTAAAAGGAAAATGGGTTGTTGATAGTGGTTCCTCAAAGCATATGATAGGTGAAATCAGCCACTTCAACAAGTTCACTAAAAAGATGAGCTTTGGTGACAACAACAAAGGTAAAGTGATAGGTGAGGGTGATGTAGGTGATTCACTATTCATCAAGAATGTCCTTCTTATGGATGGCCTACATCACAATTTAATTAGTGTTAGCCAATTATGTGATAATGGTTATCTTGTTCTCTTTACCTCACTTGAATGCTTGCTTCTAGATTCCCTTTTCTACAATGTTATATATAAGGGAATTAGAAATGAAAATTAGTATGTTATTGTTCTTGATTCTCTTAAGCCTATTCTTGGTATATGACTTGTTGTTAATTTGAAAGATATATCTTTGTAGCACCATAGGCTTTGTCATGTAAATATGAATGAAATGAAGAAGGTGATAAAAAAGGAATTAGTAAAGGGACTTCATAAATTGGACTTTGAGAAGGATGAGGAATGTCAACCTTGTATACAAGAAAAGTAAACCAAATCCTCCTTTAATCCAAATGAGTTCTTAGTACCAAAAGATCTCTAAAACTTCTTCATATTGATCTATTTGCCTATGAGAACTCAATCTCTTTGTGGTAGCAAGTATTGCCTTGTGATTGTTGATGAATTTTATCTCTATACCTAAACCTTCTTTCTTGTTTAAAAAAGCGATAATCTCGATGTTTTCTCAACTTTTACAAATGGGTTGAAAATGATGCTTCTTGTCAGATCGTCTCTATCTACAGTGAGCATGGGGTAGAACTTGAAAATGACTTTTTTCTTGCCTTTCTTTACTTGTTTTTGACTATTGTTTGCAAACACATGTTTTACCATAAAATAGTAGCCAATGTTGAGTGGAATGTTCCTCAATATGTTCAACGTACATGATAGGATATAAAAATAAATTTATATAGAACTCTAGTGGCATAGAATTAAATTTCTTATCTTTTGGATAGACGGACCTTTCGCTTGAGTTTGATATAGGAGAAACTCGACCGATCACAAGATGAGGATTGAACTAAACCACAGGTTCATTTGAGTTTCCCACAACCTAAAACTTGACTGATAACACTATTGGGTGGAAAATATATATGCGTTCGGTGGACTTTTCTCCCTCTCAACAAGAGAAAGTCGATCGATATCCATCTATTCCCCATTTTTCCTCCAACCCTAGGGCTAACCCAACCTCTCTTATACCCTCCGTAGCCCCAGATCAACCCTCCTTTCCTCTCCCAACCTTGACCTAGGTGGTTAGGCAGCCAACTGCTTGCATTTTTTCTCTTTGTTGCTGGTCTTCTTCTTTCCATATGACCACAATATCTTCCAACCATAGGAAACACATCAGACCAGCTGGAGTTCTATCCTACTCCACTGCTCCTTGGCACCTCTCTTTGGACGACACTTCTTTTATCTCTTCCCAAGTTGTGAATAGGTGCATGGATCTTTTTCTTAATACTCCTTTTCCTTTGTATGCATTGTTTGAACCTTGTTTTGCAACTAGAGGTTGTTGGGGTCTTCATATCACACCATCTTAGTGCTTTGTATTTAGACTGATTATGCTACACTAATTCCATGTCTAGCAAAAACGCAGTCCACAAATTTTATGCCAATCTCCAATGGAACTACAACACCATCGTGCCACCACCTTACACCCAAACAATCTTGACTTCCATGATTTCCAGCACCAAGATTACAATCTCTGAGGATTCTTTGAATACCTATTTCAATGGTATTGACTTATCCAGTTCATGGATGTCTTCCTATCATAGATACCATGACTTGATTGACCCCAAGCCTTTCTATATTAGCTTTGACCCTATCCTTACCCTTCCAGATATCCATAAGTTTTTCAAGAAACCCAATGTCTCATATAGGAAGAAATCCATCCCACCCAATTCTACCCTAGACATCAAGACCTATCTAATTGCATTAGTAGTCAATTGCAATATCCATCCAAAGTGAAATCAAATGGATATTGTAGAGAATAATTCTATGATCATGTACTATATGTTGAATGATGTCTGAGTCAAGTGGGCATGTTATATTCTTCACCATATGACCTACTTCAACTCAGGGAAGAACACTAGTGGTACCCAACTTCCTTATCCTAACTTGATATGTGGTGTGTTTTCTCACCATTATGGTAAAACCCTTTTTTATGAGCTTGCTTACAAAGCAAGTAGAAAAGGAGTTTCTATTAGTGTGACCACTATCAATAAGTCTTTCCATCCTACCTCCTCTACCACACCAAGTGCTTCCACATCTACCCAGGCTCCTCCACCACCACCTAGACCTAACTGTGCCTCATTTTCGGTGTCAAATGAAGCACTTATGTGATATATGATACACCAAAAATGTATAACCTCTAGGTTTAGGACCACATCCATAAAGACTTACTTCAAAGAATGTCTAACATGAACTTATCCTATAGGCATACCTACCCCACCTATTGGCCCGACCCAGGTGCTGACTATGCTTCTTATGCATAGAATCACTTCTACCTGACCCCTCCACATACTACTTCCACTATACCCCCTAGCTTTGATGATGGACCTACCCCTGATGCAGCTTAGCCGAGTGTCACTCTACTGCTTGATCTACCTCCAGGAACTACCTCTACCCAGCTTGTCTAGCTTTGCGTTTTGTACACCCAGTTTCAAGCAAGAAAATGCATTACTTGCATGTTGTATGTCTTGGGCAACATAAAATTCCGAGTGGTCTGGTACTTGTGCATTTGGACCTCCTAGTGATGAGGATATGGAAGATCAGGATGCTGAGGATGCTGGTGATGGTGGCTCTTCTGATGGTGATGATGCTGAGACAACACCTGCTACCACTGATGCACCTTCAGATGGTGATGAGGACTACCAACTAGAGGATAATGAAGCTAGCAAAGAACCGATTGACATAGATAGCCTAGATCTTTAGTTATTAGTATATGGGTGCTCACATATATCTATTTTTGTAGACTTTCATGTAATGGACATTTGGGCACTATATCTGAGGCATACTTATTTCATATCTCATTTTTTTGTTAGCTTGTAGTTTTCATATCGAGAGGACATATCTGATGTTATATTCTAAATCTTATGAAGCTTAACTCTTTGATTGGTTACATCTTATGAGTTCTTGGCATGTGTTCCATATTTTTATTGTGACTCTAGCATGCTTGTTCTCTCTGATTTTTCTATTTGGTGCTTGCTAAGGTGGTTGCTTGTGTAGTTTGTTCCTATAGATAAGAATTATGTTTCTTAACTCTTCTACCCCTTACCTTTTTGGTATGACAAAGTGGGAGAAGTGAGCTTAACAATATTGAATTGTGATCCTTTTCTAGTCTATTATCTAAAATATAATGTGACTTCCAAGAGGACTCAATAGTATATATGTATGCTATGGTTATGCCTTCCAAATAAAATAACCATATATTAGGTGAAGTAAAGGAGAAATTGAGGTAATAATGAATTGAGGGGGAGCAATTACTATTGTTCATTCATGTACCCCCTTACAATTCACAAGGTACAATTTTTAAATTATATATCCTTTTCAATATGTTGAGGAATGGTTTGTCATCTTCAAAAAGGGGGAGAACGTTGACCTAAGTGTTACACATTGTCCATATTTTGATGATTACTTATCCATTCCGTTCATATGTATCGAATATCTCTATTTGAGATTAATTTCAGGTTTTAGATACATGAAAAGGATCAATTCAATCAAGACACAACTTCATCAAGTTCAAATTAAAAAGTAATGAAAATGCACTTTTGTGGAAAATGCCCTAAAACCCTGAGGACAATTTTTAATAACCAATCATATTGATGCTATGAATTTTAACTAAGATGAGAAAAAATTAGGAGCTTAATTCAAATGTTTAATGACTCTAATGACTATTTTTAGTATTAGTCAAAAGGTATTTGTTTGTATGAGTTTCATCCTTGATAAACTCGACCGACACCCTTGATGAATTTTGGAAATGTCTAGGTTCGTCTGAGTTTATCTCAGGACAAACTTGACCGAAACACTGCATTGCCAAAGTATATTTAAGTGATCGGTCGAGTTTCATCCAGGATAAATTTGACCAATGTTTCAATTTTTCTTGTCACACAGTGCAACAGATCAAGTTACCTTTACTGAAACTCGACCGACTACACTGTACGAAATGTGGGAAAAAAGTGATTCTAGCTGCTAGAGTGTTGCAAACATAAAAAATATATCCTTTGCAACACCCTAAATGACTAGAAATAATTCCTAAATGCTTCTAGTGGCTATTGGACATCCCCAACTATAAATAGGACCCCTTGGACTTCATTCCAAGTTTGTTTATTCATGTTTTTCAAGCTGCTAGATATATTTGAGTGCATATTATCCACTAGAGCCCCTTTCTTTCTCTTACTTACACTTTAAATAGGATATGTTTGAGAGAGCTACTCCATTGTAGTCTTGTAAAGCTTTCAAAGCTTCCCTTTCCCGACCTCTTTCTTCAAGTTTTTGTTGATGAAAAGCTTCTCCAAGGTGAATGAGAAAGTGCAAAATATTCTCCAAGGTAAAGGATGAAGATCCTTGAGTAGAGTGGGTAATTACTTCAAGGGAGAAGACTCAGTGCAAGAAGGGGAGCTCCTTGGAGAAGGTGTCAAACTGCTTGTAAGAGTGAGTAAGTCCTTTTAGAGGTTGAAGACTCTATCTCAAGGATAGGTAAGACCTTGGTTGGTTTATTGGCTCCATTTGATCCTTAAAAAGTAAGGTTGGGTATCCTTGGCAGGGAAAAGGAAGGTCTTGTTGTATGTATTATAATGGAATATAAGTATAAAATGGTTGCAAACTCCTAGAGCTTGACCTGTTTAGGTAGTGGACTGACTTTCTCCTAGTTTGGTGATTGAAAGCATTCTACATAGCTTGTTCTTGTATTTTTTGGATCTCTCTCATCCTTACTATGTATGCTTAGTTGCACACAAAAATTCCATATTTGCAATCCTATTTTTTTGAATTAATTTGAAGGTCTACGTGATTCTGTTTAAGTGCTTTTTTTCTTTTTTTTTCTCTATTCACCCCACTCTAGAGCCCTTCGATCCAACAACTTATATCTCACACCTAGGTCTAGTAGAGTAGAGGGATAGGTTGGAAGAGGGAGAAACTAGCTAAGGATCCACTAGTTTGAGTTAGGAGTTTTTCCTCTTATATCCTCCTTTTTATCATTCTCGATGTACCTCATGTCTTTTCATACATAAATCACCATTTAAAAATAGAGAAAATGCAAAAATCAAGAACACATCACTTTATAACGAAAGTTTGCATTGATAATTTCCCAACATTGTGTTGAATTCACATATCCCCCACCCGAACAGGCCACTAATAGGGGTTAGCTACCCATAATAAAATAAGGATTAATAGAAGATGAGGAGATAGAGAGGAAGGATGTAGATGTCCATGGAGAGGCATCCTCCTTCAGCTCAAGTAGCAACTAGACCAGACTCCTCCAAGAAGATGGAATGGCATGGAAAGTGGAAATGGAATGGCCAAAGTACTAGAAAACTAAGGTAATAGGTGGAAGGTGATGAATTTGAGAGAGAATAAAGTACATAGGAAGTAGGTAGTGGAAACAAATGCCCAAAGAAGCTAGCATCGACCTTCAGACTCCACTAAGGCTTATATATGGGTTTAGGATGTCTAGGGATTAGTGGGGTACACAATAGGAAATATGTATAGAAGTGGGCTAGGGTATGAGGATAGAACGACTATGGTAGACACTGCAATTGTGGTGGTCAGGAGGCAGAATGTGCATGACAAATGAAATAATAGCAGTGATTAATGGTGGAAGTCAAGCTTGTATGTTGATAGGTGAAAAACACCAATGCTAATCTTGATTACTTAAGGTAGGTTGGGTGCGATATTGTCATCACTTTGTACTCCTTCAAGACTAGGGAAGCCTGAGGTTCAACACCCTTTTGTCTCTTCCATCAAGTAGTGTCAAAGTTGTTGGTTATATGTCCTGAGAGCCATGTAATGATTGTAAAAGGCATATTTTGTACTTTGTTTGATTATTAAGAAAAGGCAATTCCACTTATTATGTTTATTTTAGTATTGGGAAAATGAATGGACCTAATAGGGAACTTTTTAACTCGATGACTGGGTTGGTTTGAAGATATAAATTGAGATCTTGTTTATAATAAGAGTTATCATTCATGTTATGCCTGTATTTAGTTATAATTGTGGATAGTATATGACAACTATAATACTCAAGCCTAGCATGCATGTTGAGTGATGACAATGTCTATTTAGTCATGATATTGGATATCAACTCATATACATCAGTACTTGTTAGAGAACAAGTTGTACTGGATAGACCCATCTTGATATTGACATATGGAAGTCATATAGTGACACATTTGAGTTATATTGCAAAGTGATAGTGGTGACTGTGATCCTTAGACTTAAAGTTACCACGGTAGTCACATGTTGTTTTATGTACTTTTAACCTAGCCCAACATGACTCTAAACTACAAGTTTCCATGTGATTGGATACATTCTGACACATGGGGCATATTGTGAGTGATGTTGATGGAATTTGTCCTCCCTTTAGGAGTGATATCTGAGTCATTTAATAAGGGAGACTATGAAATGATGACCATACTCATGTTAGTTAACATATGATATTGAACTTATGATATCTTGAATAGTCGGATCTAGTTCAAGGAACAAAAATTGAATGATAAGAGGATGACTTTGCATGCTTCAACTTCAATCAGAATATCAGTGAGAAAGGGTTTATATGAGCACAACAACACTGTTCACCATACTAGGTTAAAGTTGTTCTCCAACTTCTCCAATTACTTGGTTGACAATGAAGTCTTCCTAGATACCAATCATGTTTATAAAATTGTAACATAATTATTGATATCACTAGAAACGTAATTTAGAGCCTATAGGATCACACTAAAAGGATGCATAAGGAAGATGGGTATAATCATTGGAATATAATTAATTGTTTTCTAGAAGCTCTAGGCAATTAATTAATTCATTGATGGGACAACTAAACTAGGCTAATTGGCTAGCCATACAAAGTCCGGTCAACAAAACAAAATGGGTCTAATATTCCAATTGGACCAAGCCGATCAACCAATCAGACTGAGTCTAGTTGACCGACTAGGCTAGTTCCAATAGATCAAGTGGATAGCCTCATTTTCCGACTAGGTTGAGTTTGGTCAATCGATCATGCTGAGTCTTATCACCCAAACAGACTGTCTAGAGGTGGCTGTTGAAAAATGGATATCATGTCTTTATATTTTAGGGTCTATTAAACACCATGCTTCCCTACCTTTACTAAGTATAGGGATATGACGGTGAAGGTTTTACATACATGTGTCTAACACCCTTTGACAATGCTGAAGAGGAAACTTTGTATAAAAGGGGAGGTACCTTTGAGAGGCCTTTGACCAAACGTGATTACCATTAATTAAAGAAGGGGAGTGGAGGGGTTGTCAATGCTAGCATGTTGCCAATGCAAATACAACTCTTTCAACACTAACTCTTAGAGCATAATGTGGAGTTCCCTATCATACCCATGGATGACATAGAGACATTGATGCTTTAGTGGACACATTAGTAGATCAACTTTGTCATCACCTTCACACTTTATTCTTGGGACCTCACTTGTTGGATATACTCCACAACAAATATATAAACTAACAAACCTTTCTTCCTTATATATTGTTGTTTACAAGATCCATGGATTGAAATTTGGAGAGAAAATATTTCTTTATTCTTTCACTGTGCTTGATTCTATGATCTTTCTAGGGATTTCAATAGTGGTATCAAAGCTATGCCAATCTATGATATATATGGATTTGAAATCAATTTGATGATATTTCCTTTTGTTCCACTTGTTCTGTTACATAGATGTGAATGACTAATTTTTAGCATACATGTCCATGTAACTCCACATATTTTAATGAGGATTGTACGTATGAGAAGATAAACTCTTTATATATATAAGATATGATATATCTATAAATCATACACATCGCCATCAAAAAAGGTTGTGTATGGTGGATGTGTGTATGGTTACATACATATACGCTTTTGTGTGCTTGATATGGATGGATCTTTTTCAAGTCGATATATATTCGGCTTGGATGCACAACCTTGTTCATTTTATTCCACATGTAGTGGTTTCTATTCTTACTCCCCTTGAATGTCACTCAACGTTTCTACAAATTATGTGATAGAAATAGGAATATAATAGACCTTGGAGGATTTGGCGTGATGAGGCAACCATGAAAATTAGAGGAGCGTCCTTGGAGCCATTTTCTCTACAAAAATGTAGTTTGAAGATGCATGTGATTTAGTAGACCACAAGTGGATGGTAATCCTTTGTAATTCCAAAAGATGACATTAGTATGACCATTACCAATGTCATTTGTTACATGATTATAATTGAGTATTGTTATTATAGTGTATATATGTTCCATATTATAAGTATGTGGTGTGTGGATATGTATAAGTAAATATTTAAAACCCCTCAAATAGATATTAAGTCTTAGATTCTTTCCAATTAGAGATAAACATGAAAATCTTGATTGATAATGTGAGGGCACACCAAAGCATGGTGCACCTTCTATCTCATGGAAGTGTGAGAATAGGTATGTGGGTTTGCCAAAGCAGGGTACATATTGTATTGTATTGGCTTTTGGGTCTGACTTAATTAGGTGACCTTCATATGATTAAGTATCTAGAGCCATAAATATGGTTAGGACAAAGAGTTGTGCATCCATCTATCAAGGAATTACATATGATGCAATTAGCAATTTTTACTTACCTAAATAATTAAGTTGTGAGTGTCAATGTTGGTTGAGTCATGACTTAATGTATTTTTTATTGTGGCTCACTGGAAGATTGCTCATTGTAATCTTCTAAATTAACAATAAGGGATGTTAATTCGAAATAAAATAGTAGGAGTATAAATATTTAAATTACAAATTGATTTCATCAAATTTAGATTTTTGAAAACAAAATAAATTCTCAAATCAATTTATTGTCTCGCAAAAACATTTTATATGTAGATCAATGGTAAACACAAATAACCCTTTCTCATTGTGATCCTTATATGAAAAGGAAAAACTAAATGGGAACAACTTCAGTGGCTATTGAGAATTGTTCTCACATATGAGCACAAGCTCAATGTCCCGAACACACTGATACCTATTTAAACAACTCTGAATGCACCTAGGGAGGAAATGGAAGCTCACAAGAAGCATTCTGATCATGTGATGGGTATCAAATGTCTTAAGCTTTACTCCATAAATCATGAGATTCAGAAGAAACACAATAACATGAATGTTATTGAGATGATAACACATCTCAGGAACATGTATAAAGAACAAGAAAGGCAAGAGATATATGTTGTCTCCAAGGTGTTATTTAAGTGCAAAATGGCAGAAGGTGATCTAGTTGGACCCCATGTGCTCAAACTGATTGGGTACGTGGAAAGTCTTGCAAGACTTGGATTTCTTTTGGGTCAAGAGTTGACCGCAAATGTGATTTTACATTTTTTGTCAAGTTCATACAAAAAATTAATTATGAACTAGGACATGAATAATACTATTAAGCCATTAACAAATCTACTTGACATGCAGATAAGAAATAAGGGGAAAATGAAAGACATGCAAAATTTGGTGATGGTCAACAACGGGAAAAGAAATTCCTAGGGCAAAGACAAAGACAAGAAAGATTCTAAGGAAGGCTAAATGGCTTATGTATTTAAAGAAAAATGAGGTGTGGAAAAAGGAGGTAGTTATCACAAATGTCACTAGCCTAGACATTAGAAGAGAAACTCTTCTCTCTACCTTGTGGGAGTGAAGAACAAGAAGTAGGGGATATACATCTCCACTTCAAGTATATTATATTATAGAAATAAAGCTATATAATTCTTCATTATAGGTATTACATATTAGATATAGATCTCACATATGCTCAAATATGTCTGATTTGAGAAGAATTAGACTCTTGACGAAAGCGGGTTGGAGCTATGGGTAGAAAATGAAGCAAGAGTTGCTTCCACTGTTGTAGACACCTACTATTTATGTATACCTAGTGGGCTTGTGATGGAGTTATATAACTACTATTATGTAACTGTCATAAATGGGAACATCATTTCTGGTTCATGTTTGGACAAGAAATGATTCTTAATTTAACTAAAATATGGTCAATGTTCTATTTGCAAAAAGTGAGATCTTTTATCACATTTCCCCTATGTTTTATGATCTTTATTTATTAGATCTTGTAACACATACCTATAACATAAATACTAAAAGGCCAAACCTCAATGACTTAAATAAAACTTATCTATGTCATTGTCATCTTGGCCACATAAATGATTTGCACATTTCTAGACTCCATAAAGATGGATACCTAGACTCATCTGATTTCAAATCAATTGATATATGTGAATCTTGTTTTTAAGGCAAGATGATAATAGCGCCTTTCATGGGAAACAACAAAATGATAAATGACTTATTAGGACTCATACATACTAATGTATGTGGATCTTTTAGCACAAATGCCAGACGTAGGCACCGATAATTCATTACATTTACTAATGATCTTAGTAGATTTGGGTATGTGTACCAAATAAAACACAATTTAGAATCCATTGTAAAGTTTTATGAGTTCAAAATGAAGTACAAAATAAACTTCAAAAAAGAAATAAAGAGCACATCGATCAGATCAAGGTGGGGAATACATAATCCTAGCATTTGAGGTCCTTCTGAGGGATTATGGTATTATATCACAATGGAATCCACCTTTAACACCTCAACATAATAGTTTATTAGAAAAAGGAATCATAACACATTGAAAATGGTACAATCCGTGACGAGTTATATTGTTCGCCAACTTCCTTTTGGGGATAACAATGTTTACACTTAACTACATACCTTCGAAATCTATTCAAAAGACACCATATGAGACATGGACTGGGAAACATCCCTATTTATCTTTTATTTGGATTTGGGGATGTGAATCTTATGTCAAGAAACAATTTTATGAAATATTAGACCCAAATCTGAAAAATATCATTCTGTTGGGTATGTAAGGAAACCAAGGGATATTACTTCTATATTCCATTTGACAATAGTGTTTATTGCCCAAATTGCCACATTCCTTGAAAATGAATTCATTTATAGAAGAACCAGTGGGAGGAAAATAGAACTTGAAGAAGTGCAAGTCCAACATGATAACATTGAACCTAAAAAGGTTGATAAGGAACAAGAGTAACCACAAACTATTGTGGGATCTGAAATTCCTATGGCACAAGGACCTCGAAGGTCTAGTAGGGCACGTCTTGAGCGTAAATGAATTTCTCATGAGTCCATATGATGATGTATTAATCATTGATGATGATGAACCATCAACCTACAATGAGGCTATCGATGGACAAGGTTATAAGCCATGAGATTCCAGATGGACTCCATGTACACCAACAAGGTATGGACCTTGGTGGATCCACCTAAAGGGGTCAAACCCATATGATGCAAATGGGTCTTCAAGAAGAAGACTGACATGGATGGTAATGAACAAACCTGCAAAGGTAGATTGGTAGTAAAAGGTCTGGAACTAGTTCAGGTGTTTTACTGTGATGAAACCTTTTCACCAATTTCCACAATTAAATCTATCAGGATCATGTTTTCCATTGATTCTTATCATAACCATGGGATATGAAAAATTGATGTTAAAACTCCATTCCTTAATGGGAATCTTCTTGAGGATGTGTACATGACATAAACTGAAAGTTTTATCTCTCCAAATGAATCCAATAAAGTCTATAAGCTACAAAGCTCAATCTACGTATTCAATCAAGCATCTCAGAGTTGAAATATTCATTTTGATGAGACATTTAAATAATTTGGTTTTATGCAAAAAGGAAGAAGAACATTGTGCATATAAGATGGTTAGTATGAGCATAGTTGTATTCCTCATATGGTATGTACATGACATATTAGTGATAACGAATGACATCTCCACACTACAAATGGTTCAAACATGGTTGGGAAATACCTTCTCTATGAAGGAACTTAGGGGAAGCCTCCTATATATTAGGGATCAAGATGTATATAGATAGATCTAAAATCCTTCTTCATCTAAGTCAAAGAACATACATTGAAAAACTGAGAAGGTTCACATGTAGGAAGTACTTTGAGGGCTCAATGTTCCAAATCTTCTGAAGAGAGGGCACACATGAATAAGATTCCATATGCATATGCAATTGGATGTATCATGTATGCAATGTTGTGTACATGTCCCGACTCTCATATTCTTGAAAAATAAGGATTAGGTAAAAGTTAAATCCCAGTAAAGGTCACTATAGTATTGCAAAGAATATCCATAAGGACTTGAGAAAAACTAAGGTTCAAGTCCTCATTTATGACGGTGAAGAAGAGTTGGTTGTAATAGGTTACACTGATGTAAGCTTCTAAATCGACAATGATGAGTACTGATTGAAATTGGGTTCTGTGTTCTACCTCAATGGAAAAGATATGAGCTGGAAAGATTCCAAGGAAGAGACCATTTTTTAGTCTACAATAGAGGCAGAGTACAATGTCTACCTCCAATGCAACAAAAGAAAATGTATGGATCAAGAAGTTCATTTTCATCCATTGAAGGTGCAACTAAGCTCTACTGTGACAACAATGGACCCTTTACACAAGATAAGGAACCCAAGTCACATGCATTCCCCAAGATTATACTATGAAGCTACCATCTCATATGAGATATTTTACAATTAGGAGGTATGAGGATTTGCAAAGTACCAGGTAAAGACAATGTTGCTAATCCCCTGACTAAAGGACTTGCACAACAGAAGCATGATGATCATGTTAGATCAATTAGACTTAGGTTCATGAGTCATTGGCTCTAGTTCAAATGGGAGACTGTTGGCTTTATGCCCTTGGATCCATCATGTAATGATTGTAAAAGGGGTATTTTGTACTTGATTTGATTTTAATTAAAAGGTTGGTCCACTTATTATGGTCATTTCATTATTGATATAACAAATGAACCTACTAATGTTTTAAGAATATTTTTACTCAATGACATATGATTTAGGTGAGGACCTAGATATGATATCTTATATATAAGAAAAGTACCCAATCTTGTTATGTCCCTAGTTGGTTATTACTATGGATAGTACATGACAACAATAATACACAAGACTAGCATGTATGGTGATTAACGACTATGTCTCTTTAATGATGATATTTTCTATTAACTTAGATGCATGAATACTTGCTAGAGAACAAGTTGTATTGGATAGACAGACCTTGCGATTGACACATGGAAGTCATATAATGACATGTCAGAGTCATATCTCAAAGTGAAAGTGGTGATTGTGATCCGTAGACATGAAGTCACAATGGTAGTCACATTTTGTTCTATCTACTTTGACTCTACCTCAACATGACTCTAAAATACGAATTTCCATAAAGGTGGTGATTAAGTACACTGTTATACATGGGGAATACCATAAGTGATGTATATGGAATTTGTCACTTGATAGACTGCTATACTATGAAATGCATGCACGTGCTCCTGTGAGTCAATATATGATATTGAGCTCATGATATCTCAAATAGTTGGCTCTAGTTAAAAGAACATATAATTAGTGATAAGAGGGTTACTTTCCAAGCCTTATTTTCAATATGGATTATACATGCACTACTAGTCACCATATTAGGTTGAAGTTGTTGTCCAAATTCTCCAATTACTTTGGTGATAATAAAATTTTGCTAGATGCAAATCATTATCTACAAAATCGTAAAATGATTATTCATATCACTGATGAATCCTATATGGTCACACACAAAAGAATGCATAAGGAAGAGGAGTATAATCGTGGGCATATGACTAATAGATTGCTGAAAGGTTTAGGAAATTAATTAAGTCATTGATGGGAAAATTAGACCAAGATGATAGGCCGACTGGACTAAGTCTGGCTGACCAACTAGACTGGGTCCAATAGCCCAACTAGACCAAGAGATCAACATGCTAGACTTAGTCCGATCGACCAACCAAGATGGTTCCAAGTGATCAAGTGGATATCCTAATCAAATGACTGGACATAATCTAGTCAATTGGTCAGACTGAGTCTAGTCAACCGATTAGGCTACATATGATCTCCTAACTAGACTATCTAGAGGTGGCTTTTAAAAAATGGTTATCATGTCTATTCATTTCCTGGTGATTATTAGAAACCTTGCTTCTGTTCCCTTCATATATACATGGGTATTATGGCTTGGGTTTTACATACATGTGTATGACACCCTTTGTCAACTCTTGAGAGGAAACTCTTGTGAAACAAAGGAGGCACCTTTGGAAGGCATTAGACCATCCGTCATTACTAACAAGGAGAGAAGGAGAAATGATAGGTTGTAGAATTCTAGCACATTGCCAACAGAAAGGAAACTCCTTCCACATTGGCTCTTGGAGAAAAAAGAGGAGTTCCCTATCATTTGTTTGGATGACATTAGATATGTGGAAACTTTAATGGGCATGTTAGGAGATTAAATTCATCATCACCAACGTTCTCTATTCTTTTGAGCTCTATTTTTAGATCTATTATGCAAAAGAAGTATAAAGTCACAAACCTTCCTTCCTACGATATAGTTGTTGACGAGACCCATGGATTGAAACATGGAAAGATAAAATTTTATTTATTTATTCCTATTTTCTTGCCTCTTTGATATTTCAGTGGATTCCAACAAAATTATCTATATAACATTCAAAGAGAATCTAGAAGTGCATCTTTTGGTAATTAATAGTTACTAAGGAATATAATGCATTTTGAAACATCCAGATGTAAATGATGGGAAAAGACACAAGATGTGGACCCAATATACAACTTCATCATTAACCCTAGATTTAAACATACTTGTCCTCAAGTATGCTCCAACAAAATCTCTCATTTCAATTTTAAGTAAATAAGATATGGCAAATGCACTAGAACATGATAATTGACTACATAAGTTCAAGAATGAATTATGTGTATGATCCACTTCTCTTCTGTACTCTAGAAAAAATGAAATTCAATTAAGGTGCATAAAACATTGGGTATCAAAATTCATACAGGTGACATAGTATTCACAATGCAATGGGTAAACTAATTGCATATTTGGAATCTATCACAACATTTGGGATTGGTGTTTTTCTTGCATGCATTCCTCCTTATAATCGAATCCACCATAAATGACCCACTTGGCTAGCTATGGGGGCATGAGGGTTATGTTTGATGTTTGTTGGCCCAATAGGCACGCAAATAGAAGACGAGGTTGTGAAAAGATGTGGGAACACTATTACATAGTGCTCTCGTCTTTTCTTTCTTAATTTAGGTTCTACTACATAGGTGAACCTTTTATTTTCTTTTTGCATTTTTATTTTTGAACCTTACATAACAAGGATGTACGATGATTGGAATAAGTGTAGAGGAGGAAGGTTTGGTCACCCCTAGCATTTAGACGGTGTCTAGGGCTTACTCTCTTTATTCTTGTTAGAATATTTTTTATGAGGCAAAGAGGTAAGAAGTGATGGAAGAATGATAGATCAAAAGAGAGGGGTAAAATAGATTGGATCTCTATATAAGGTCTCCGACATGCAAAGTATTCTAAGTTTTTTCATAACCTAACAACAAAATTATTATGAATGAGAAACTATGATAAACCACATTATTTTCATAGAAAAAGGAGTAACCCTCAACATATACAACTTCATTCAATTGCATTTCAACTAAACAAACCAACATTTCACGCGATAAGTGAAAAATGTATAAATCCAAATTTTAAAATCAATTGGAAATAGTCAACTAACAGTGTGAGTGCACTTATGTTAGATTTCTAAATTTATTCAAACTAGTAATGATTAATGTAGAGGGAAAAATATTTTAAATTGGGTAGATTTGGAAAAATGGTGCCAAACTACCCATATCCACATCAAGATCTAACTACAAAGCATAAAAGCATGAAAAGGGAGATCTAGATAATCACTCAAAATGAAATTAACAAATGCTATATGCAATTCAACATGTGATGGCATGGAAGGGCAAAAGCCCAAATTTGTTTTTCTAAAAAATTGCATAAAAAATGAAAAGAACTACACGGTACGAAATTATGCAAAATGATAGGTTAAACTAGGAAAGTGTGTTGACCACATGGCATGACATGATTCAAAGTTGTAAAAAGAAAGTAAAACTAGAAAATTGTGTGGTCCAGTCAATCAATTAATCTATTTAGGCAATTTTTTAAAAGAGGAAGAAAGAAACAAGGGTTTACCACCCTACCACCCCAACACTTTGAATCATGCTATCCTCAACATGAAATAAAGACTTAGGATAGTAGGGTGATGATCATGTAGTTATGGTAGCTTTACATTAGGGTAGGGAGATCCATGTGTCACTCAAGTTGTGTGGATCTATGGACATCACAACCATTTTTAGGGGAACAAACATTTTGGTTGGCTCCTACCATAGTTATTCAAAAGAGAATGGCCATTCTATGTAGTTTCCTTTAAATATATAGTTTATCTCACCTTTCCCCTTCTTCTTGGCTTGGATCTTCAAATGGTTTGGTTACTCCATGGATCATTCTTCCAGTTAAGTTTCTATTCTAATATGAACACAAAATAAAATAAACCATCAATTGTGGTGGAGTGTATTTCTTGAAAACTGTATATAGAAAATTATAAAAAATCATTGTGAAGTATAATGTCAAAATCTTGCAAATCAAAATGGGTTTCATCCCACTACTGCTAAATTCTTTTCCTTCAGCTAAGTGTTGAGTTCCTTCATCATCAACCATTATAAAATCTAGTGGTTTCTCCCACATATTAGATGTGTTTGTCAAAGGAATTGAAAACATGCTCATGTTAATCCTCAAAATGATCATCCTTAGTTTTGGCATTTCCATCTTTTAAGAAACCAACTAAATCTTCAAGGCAACAATATCAAAATTATCCTACACTTCTTGTTGTCTGGACTATTGTAGATATTCATCTTCACTTTCATATGCACAAAATTGACTTTCATGGTTCTAATACATACATGAATTTTAGAATCGTCTATAGATAATAATGGTCTCCCAAAGATTATTGGAATCCCCTTGTCTTCTATTTCCACATTTAACAATAAGTTTTTTTGAGAACACAAATTTCATTTCTTTTTCAATCATCACCAAGATATCATCCACCCCACCGCATGGAACTTTTATATAATGGTTGGAAAATTGGAGAGTGCAATTGTCTAGATTATCTTGCCTAGACCGAGCTCAACATAGTCACGATATGGCATGAAATTTACTCTAGATCCAAAATCAAGTAGGATTATTCTATGTGATGTTCACCAATGTATCAAGGTATTAGTGGGGCTCCTGGGTCTCTCTTCTTGGTAGGGGTGGAATGTTTTAGGATGGAACTCACTTGATCCATTAATTTCACTCTCTTAGGCATCCTTCCTGTTCTATTTGTATTGAAAGTGCGCATATCTTTAACAATATTTTCATATGCTGGAATTTGCTTGATTTCATCAAGCAATGGGATGTCAAGTTTCACTTGCATAAATATCTCAAGGATGTCAACATTGTGTTTTTATATTATTTTGCATAATGAGGGCTTATCCAATGCATTAGGGAAAGTTTTTGCACGTGCATTTTCTTTGGCAGCCTCAATGGGGTCGATTTGAGGGATCTTAGGAATCAAATGTGGAATAGTGAAGAATCACAAAATTAACAAAAGGACTACAAAAATACTCCCACATCGAATGTAAGGTGGAACACTAGAAATCCTATGATCAACTAAGGGTGTTAGAAAATAATGATATCTCATCTCATTGTTATCACTCACTTGGCTCCTAGGTTGTTGAATAGTCCAACCACTCCTTAGAAGTGTCATGACATTAACTTTCTCTTGGAGAGAATGGGGAGCTTGTTGTTGTTGTGGAGGATGTGGAGATGGCATTTGATTTTGTGAAAGATGAGGTGTTGGAAGTTAGAAATGTTGATTTATATATCCCTAGTGAGGTGGTAGTGGTGGTTGAGGAGAGTATTGGTAGCTGAGGAGTTGTTGTGGTGATGGAGGTGCATATTAATTCCGTGGGCCTTGGTATTGAACGATAGTCTGCACTTATATTTGGGGTGGATGATAGGTGTTTTGAGGAGCATCCACTGGTCCACTTTTTTATCTTCAATGTGGTTTGGGAAGACAATCCCCCCTCCCCATGACAGTCAAGTTTAAGAGAAAGTTTGTCCAATCATTGCCCCAACCTAGTCACATTCCTATGAGCCTCATCAAAGCCTTTCAACCTAGAGAAAAAAACTTCATATTTATATCTTGAATTATATATTCAGCTTTGTTGTTGTTGTGGCTTCACTTGTCCTCGATATTCATAGTTTTTACAAGAAGAGCTTTCACCTCTTCATTAAAATACTCAATGGATTGCACTGCATTGCTTGAGGCACCTTCTCGTCAATTCTTCATAAAGTTCGTCATATATATAAACTTCATCAGCTAAGTATTTGAATCATTGGTTGATGAGGGGGATTCAAAAGGTGTCACTTCAATGTTTCTATCCTAGGAATTCATCACACTAGAAGATCAATGTCTTTAATTTTATGCTAAATGTTCACAAAGAGGCCATGCTTCTTGGGGTTTAGCCATGAAAGCAGCTCTACAAGATGAATCTACCATAGTTTGGCTCAATTGAGACAACCTAGAGTAGAAGGATTGCACAAGCTGCCATAGAAGAACCTCATGATGGGGGCAATATCTCAATAACTTTTGGTACCATTAGAAAATGTTGTGATACTTCTCATGGATCAATTGGATGAAATTCACAATAGCATGCCACATGTTTGCCAATCTTGCAATAAATGAAAATTTCAAGATGGAATTTTCATATTCCCAATTAATGATATCCATTTTTGTGAATATCACTCCCGTGGTTGTGTCCTTTAGAGAGAAAGGGAACCTAGTCATGCATATGGTATCATCAGCAATTAATGGACTGCAAAATGTTGAGAATGTCTCTATCAAGGAATATGCATACCAATTAAGGATTTTCATTGTCCAACCCATAGAAGACCAAAACATTTGCACAAGGGATAAAGGAATAGAGAATCTGTGTCCCATCTTAGCACCAATCCTTGTAGTAGTAGGAGATATATTAGTTCTTGGAAGGAAGTAGTCATGGAGAGGCTTTCAAGGAAGGAATTCACCCCTATTGATGCTCTCCATTATGTGGTGGTGGTCCTCCATTGGTATTTTCCATCTTCCCCTTCTCTAATGTGCACTGTCACCTGCACATTTCACAATCAAGAAGAGTTAGCAATCTCAAATGCAAGATCAACATAAAGAATAAATAATAGAAATGGTGAGGGAAATAGGAAAAATCTAAGTAAAAGGAACTATTTAGAATGAGCACTACTCTCCCTGAAATGGCACTAAAAATCTTGATGCATTACTCACTTGGGTTGAATAATGTACCCTAGTCGACACACTCTTATATAAATGATCCACAAGCCCATGTGCTCGAGATATAGTATAGGAATGTAGCAAGTTGGGATTGACTATAAAGTGAGTGGGGGCACCAGAGCTTAGTTGTTTGTACTAGGTTCCTAAAGTGGAGTGTAGGATTTGAATGCTTTTATTGGGGTTTGTTGATTACACATAGAATGATCATGTAATTGAAAAAAATAAGAATCAAAGATGGATTAAATGTATAAAATTAACCATTGACTATCAAACTAAGTGAGTAGTTATGCTAAAGTAAGAAACTAAAGACAAGCAATTAACACTACACTAAAACGAGAAATCCTAATCAACAACTAAAAATTACCTAAAGAAGGGGAACTAAAAAACTAAGAAATTAACCAACAAAAACTAACAAATGCAATCACTATACAATAACAAAGTATCTTGTAACATAACTAGAATTAGCAAGAAATGAACTATATAAGCAAGAGAGACTAGCTAGCAATAGATTGAATTAGGGTTTTAACAAGAAATGAAGGGTAGCAGGCCTTTTGGGTATGTAACCTCCAACCATGCCTAGGGGTCAGATAAGTGGAAACACATACAAAATGCATGCTATCAAACTGAACAACTAAGGGTAGTGAGAATGGAGAGTCCCATTAACTAGATGGACATGGATGGCATAGGGTGTGCATAGGGAACTAGTCCCTATCAACTCCTATCCTACCTTATGAGGATCAATTTACTAGGGATCATACAAATTGTAATAAAGACCAACCTAGTATAGGTTTCTAGGGGTGATTCTCCTAATGCATTTAGTGGCAAAGTTGTATGGGGTGTAGGAGAAGGGTGTTTAACTTATGATTACCTTCTATACAACTACTTAACATGATATTTTGTAAGTGCATATTGAGAAGAATACATAGATACTTAGATCTCACTCCTAGGTTTAGTAAAGTAGAGGGATAGCTGGGAAAGAGGCAAACTAGCTAAGAACCCACTGGTGGACTTAGGAGTGTTTCCTCTTCTAGCCTCCTATTTACCCTTCTGTCTATAACTTACATATTTTCATACATCAATCATAATATAAATAGATAGTAAATGATACAAAAAAGAGCATCGCATATTACAATACAATCAAAGTGTTTTGCATTGATAATTTGGCAACATGGTACTGAAGTCATGTGTATTGGAATTTTCTTGCTCTCCCAAACTCTTCTAACTATTGTGAGAATATCGACCTCACCCATTCCTTATCATGTCTTCAGAAGGGATTTAAGAAACTCATGTCTCCATATTTAAAATTTACAACCCTTCCTTCTTCTATACTTAACCTGTCACATTTGTTATTTCTCTTAGTACTCTACCAAGAAAAACTAATCAGACATAGTCGACAATACTACTACTCCTTCTCTATTGTTTCATTCAAAAAATCAAGGTAAAAGGGATTGATATGTCCACCACATCAATTGCTTTGACTTAGCATGTCAATTTGAGATGTGGTTACTGTGACAAAGTGAATTTTTGCATAATTATGATTTAATTACAAATTTACCCTCAAAGACTAGAATATCTCACTCGTGATGTGTCCCATGAATTTGTGACTTTATAATCACTTTCAAAGTAGTGTAACCTAAACTTTAAATCAAGTTGATACACTTGTGTTCATGAAACCCTAATTTTGGCATACCCTTTAACCCTTGATTAAATTCTTGATCATATGAACTCATTTTGTTTTGTAATTTTACACACATATTGTAGACTCCATCATGAAGCATTGATCCAAATTTGAGGTTATTTGGACACTCCTACAATTTTATATGAGTTATCTAAGTTTTACTCCCCATTTAGCCCTAAATACCATCTTTATTTCTTTTTCGGGCTTACTGGGCTTAGCCCATCTAGCTGCTTGGGCGCCCTCCTGGCTTAATTGGCATAGGAGCCCCTTGAATTAAGGAACTACCCCACCTTTTTTTAGCGAGTTAGTCCAGACCGACCTCACGATCTAGGGCTCGCTTGGGGGATAAATCCCAACCCTTGGATCAGAGGCACGTGGATCCCATCTAGATCAAACCATCGAAAACCCATCTCCTTCCTCCCGCAATCAACGGGGAAGGTAGCTGTGAGACTGAGAGGGAGTTTTACCTCAAAGAAATCCTAATTTGAAAATAAAATTAGATGGAAAGCCACACCTCGCAATTCCGCAGTCAACTGACCCTTTTTCCCCTTCTAATCAGTCAGTTTCAAGAGCAACTGAGAGCTTGCTCTCGCGGCCGCCGTCATGGATTCTATGGCCTTTGAAACCCTAAACCTAGCCCTGGCACCCTATAAAAACCCCACATATACCTTCGTACCTCACCCACAAACTCAACCACCCCCCTCTCTTGCCCTCTTGTGGCCGCTCTCTCATTCCCCTTTTTCTCCGGCAACCCTCCGCTACGATGTTGTTGCACTACAAGTCCAACTTTTGGCCAAGAAGATGAACGTCAGCTCTTGATCCAGACCCATGGTCAAGGGTTGACCAAAATCCAACGACACCAAATGAATCACGCTCGCCTCCTCCTCTCCCTCTCCCTCACACATGTCTGGGAGGTCACACACACTTAGTCGCACGATCACAACTGCGTTCAAAGGTCACCTGCCAAATCAATGGCTCATGTTTTTCCTCAGCCTTGCTTTTCAGTATTTCTCTTCTCCTCTCTGCTCAAAAATCAAATAAATAGATAGATCTTGCAAAAGTTGTATCTAATGCATCCTAGCTCCAAAAATTACAAATGAATAATCAATCTTGATCAGAAGAACCCAGTGAATTGACTAAAAATACTTTTGGAACCTGATTCCAAACGATGCTCACTGATATCCCTATTTTTTATCTCTTGTTTATTTAGTTTATCAAATCGAACAATAATGATGTTTAATCTTTTGAAACCCTATATTTGGACTCTGATGATTATCTTGTAACCTAGATCTAATTTAGTTGAATCATCTAATCTTCAAAATGAATCATTAGTAATCTAGATTATTTATTTTATTCAATCTTGATTATAATGGATAATGAGTAATCTTGATATTGATCTTAATCTTGCAAAACCCTTGGTGTACTTTTGACCCATCAATATGATCCTTGAACTCCAATTATGTTAGTTATCATGATGATGATCTAGAAAGGTGATGATGATTTGTATAATAATCATAAAGTTAGGGTTAACACATATGATCCTAGAAAACCTAGGAAAGTCATTCACACTTGAATATATTGTACACTTGAAATAATGTTGGACACATTGAAAATATTGGTTGATTATAAGTGAATGACCCAACCCTAAGGTTGACATAGAAAAAGTGTAACCCTAATCTCGAATATTAAAACATGATGTCCAAATATCTTGATCTTGACCCTTGATCCAATCTTAATGATTTAGGATCTGACTCGAAGGGTCGACCTATTGACTCAAATATTGATCTATACTCAAAATCTTCGGTGAAAGGTACACTATTATATAACTCCTCCTTGATTGTATTGAAGATACTTTTATGTATATCTTGACTGTATACTTGGCTACTTATTTGGATGAGCTACTATTCCCTATGATTAGTCTTCTATTTTTCTATACTATATTTTTTAAAACATGAAAACATAAATTGCATGCCCATTATGACTGCCTGCATATTGATAATGATGATGATATTGATAATGTTAATAATGTTGATATTGAATGCAACAACCCCCTCATTTGGAGGTGGGACTTGTACATTGGCCTCCTATGTTCCTATGGTGAGAAGGAGCCTAGTGACCTTTCCCATCGCATTGGGGTAATAGAGTCACACAAAATATATAAGCATGCATCTCAAATTATAGCATAATGGGAACTCGTAATAAAAACTAAATCGCTGAATAACAAACTTTTATCGAATATTGGTTTTGGAAATCATTTGTTATTCTTATGAAATATAAGTCCTACCAAGTATACTTAATTTCTTATGAACTGTTTTACTTGATTTTGATAGCGTGTCATGGCATTGCATGACTGTGTCTTGATTTTATTGATTTTAGGCAATACAAATGGACTGCTGAATAAGATCGCTTCCACACTCTACATACTCTAATGATAAGTATATATTGAAAAAATCTCCATATTGGGTTAGCTTGTTCTTTTTAAATATCTAGTTTTTGAGTTATTATTTCTTATTGTATATTCAAGTGTGATAAATCCTATCGGGCCACTCAGGGACGGGCACTTCAATCCCTATACCACTATCTAGGCAGTGAGATTGGGATTGGGGTAAGAACGGCTCCGTGATAGTTGGTATCAGAGCTTTCACACTCCCATATACTTTAAGTAAATAATTTCTCAAGTCTCTTATACCCAAGAAACCCTAAAGTCCATAACGGTGAAAATTGTGGTGTCTAGGCTAGGGGTCCTGGCATAATTTCTCCTATTCATCTTCACGGTGGCTGAGATCCCCCACTCTACCTGGCCTCAGTTGATCCAGAACTAGATCTAATGGTTCTCTTGTGAAACCTTAGAGTCTTCTAGCATCTCATCTCTTCTTTAAGGACTATCCTAAGCCACCCATGTAGATGAAGATTAGGTAGTCTTCTCATCTCCTCATGTGGTCCTTTCTTGTGACCTTTTACCACATGATGTCTCGATTATGGGTAGCTCATGCATGGGAAAAATGAATATCACTAAATTTTGAAAGTTGATACTATGATCTGACCTTAATTTCTAAACTCAATTTTAATCAATTAAGCTTGAAATCAAATACTCATGTATGACCCCTAATATCATGAACACTCAATTTTGACTATATGATTCCTATGTTTGAGATTATGATATGGTGAAATAAAGATGACTTATACCTTATACCTTATTGTTGATAAGGTCCTTATTTGATTAAACCCATGTTGCCCTATTGTTGATTAAACCTCAAACATAGTTAAGCAAACTCGTACCCTATTTGATACATATCATGGCTTATGCTATGAAGTGACTAAGTCTAAGACTCACAAAAACATGATGTAAGACTATGATGCAAAAAGCAGTTTTCCTATTGACCATTGATGCCTTTTGCAATCTCAATTTTGATATGATGATTATGGGCCAAGATTTTTGCACTATTGTGCTCTAATTCATTGAATGCCAAACTCAAATCCTCTATTTCCAAATTATATCACTACCTTGATCATGAAAGGAAAGGAATGCAAATATTAACTTGTCTTGTAAAAATTATGACATTATTTCCCTATTATGATCTTGAATTTTGATCTTATGACCTCATAGAATATGATTTGTTCATTTCTACTCTCCCAATTTGAATAAGCTCAATGGATAATGACTAATGTTGGTAATGTGCTAGATTAGGGTGGTAGTTGACTCATAACTCCCCTAAACTAGGTCACATCCCTATTATGACTACCTCTAAATTTTCGTATGGTTGATTATTTAGAGTCTGGAAAGATATCCCTTTCCACCCAATTTGGACTGGTTGACCTAAGCCTAATAGGTTGAACCCATGGTTGATACTCGATCTTGAATAGTGATTTGATAATGACCTTGACATATGGAAATATTGACTATAGCTGAGGTTGACTTCCTAGATAGACCTAGGTCTAGATCATTCATCAACCTTGGAAACCATGATAATGAAATTTTGACGTTGATCAAATATTTCTTGAATATTTTTGCTCAAAATTGAATATAGATGAGTGATCTCCCCCAAGGTCTAAATAGGAATCTAAACCCTAGCTTCAAAATACTAGACCTATAACTTTTGATGCCTAAAATCTTGACTCTTGATATTGATTAATGAACTAGTGACTCATGATTATCAATCTCAGTAATGATACAAATCCTATGATCAGACTATTTGGACCTTGCGATATATTATTAATGACTTCAAAATCCCAAATTTTGAAATTTTTGAAATGATGACTATTTTGACTTCTCGATTTATGACTTAGGGTTTAGCTCTCATTAGGACTAGGGTGGGACCTCCCAGTGATTTTGAGCCTAAAAATCATGATATTGAAAGTATGATGTGGTCTTGAAATGTTGAAATCTGAAATCTCAAATCATGGATGTATAACCCCACCTAGGACAATGTACAGTCTAAGAACCCGAGATATTGGGATTGAAAGTCACCTTGTACACTTGAACTCTATTTGTTTGACCTAAAACATGATCTCTCCAAATTTGTGATCAATAGGATGATTTCCATATTTGTGACTCATATGATAACTGTGAACAATATATGCAAGGACCTTGATACTCAATTGCTCGATGATAAATGATATTGATACCAATTTTGGTCATGATATGGAACATGGAAATTCAATTATGATTATTGGATTACTTGAAAATTTGAGGACATGATTTTGGATTTTTGAGGATACCCCAATATTTGAGGAAATGACTTAGGTTGAATAATCCCAATTTTTGAGGTTGTTATGAATTTTGGGGACAAAATTCCTTTTTAAGGAGGGAAGGATGTGACAAAGTGAAATTTTGCATAATGATGATTTAATTACTCATTTACCCTCAAAGACTTGAATATCTCACTCATGATGTCTCCCGTGAATTCATGACTCTATAATGACTTCCAAAGTAGTGTAACTCACACTTTAAATCAAGTTGATACACTTGTATTCATGAAACCCTAATTTTGGCATACCCTTTAACCCTTGATTAAATTCTTGATCATATGCACTCATTTTGATTTGTAATTTTACACACATGTTGTAGACTCCGTCATGAAGCATTGGTCTAAATTTGAGGTCATTTGGACACTCCTACAATTTTATATGAGTTATCTAAGTTTTACTCCCCATTTATCCCTAAATACCATCTTTATTTCTTTTTCTGGCTTACTGGGCTTGACCCATCTAGCTGCTTGGGTGCCCTCCTAGCTTAATTGGCACAGGAGCCCCTTGAACTAGGGAACTGCCCCACCTTTTCTTAATGAGCCAGTTTGGACCGACCTCACGATCCAGGACTCACTTGGGGGATGAATCCCGACCCTTGGATCAGAGGCACGCAGATCCCTGCTAGATCAAACGATCGAAAACCCATCTCCTACCTCTCACAATCAACAGGGAAGATAGTTGTGAGACCGAGTGGGAGTTTGACCTCAAAACAATCCTAATTTGATAATCAAATTAGATAGAAAGCCACAACTAGCAATTCTGCACTCGACTGGCCCTTTTTCCCCTTCTAATCAGCCAATTTCAAGAGAAACTGAGAGCTTGTTCTCACGGCCGCTGTCATGGATTTTATGGCCTTCGAAACCCTAAACCTAGCCCTGACACCCTATAAAAACCCCACATACACCTTTGTCCCTCACCCATGAACTGGACCGCCCCCCTCTCTTGCCCTCTTGTGCTCGCTCTCTTGTTCCCCTTTTTCTTCGGCAACCCTCCGTCGCGATGCTGCCGCACTGCAAGTCCAGCTTTTGGCCAAGAAGATGAACCTCAGCCCTCGATCCAGACCCATGGTCAAGGGTTGAACAAAATCCAATGACACCAGATGAATCATGCTCGCCTCCTCCTCTCCCTCTCCCTCGCACGTGCCTGGTAGGCCACACACTCTTAGTCGCACGATCACAACTGCGTTCGAAGGTCACCTGCCAAATCAATGGCTCATGTTTTTCCTCAGCATTTCTTTTTGGTATTTTCTTCACCTCTCTGCCCAAAAATCAAATAAATGGATAGATCTTGCAACAATTGTATCTAATGCATCCTAGCTCTAAAAATTACAAATGAATAGACAATCTTGATCAAAAGAACCTAGTGAATCGATTAAAAATACTTTTGGAACCTGATTCCAAACGATGCTCACTGATATCCCTATTTTTTATCTCTTGTTTATTTAGTTTATCAAATGGCACAATAATGATGTTTAATCTTTTGAAACCCTATATTTGGACTCTGATGATTATCTTGTAACCTAGATCTAATTTAGTTGAATCATCTACTTTTGAAAATGAATCAATAGTGATCTAGATCTATTTATTTTATTAAATCTTGATTATAATGGATAATGAGTAATCTTGATATTGATCTTAATCTTGCAAAACCCTTGGTGTACTTTTGACCCATCAATCTGATCCTTGAACTCATGTTATGTTAGCTATCATGATGATCTAGAAAGGTGATGATGATTTGTATAATAATCATAAAGTTAGGGTTAACACATATGATCCTAGAAAACCTAGGAAAGTCATTCACCTTTGAATATATTGTACACTTGAAATAATTTTGGACACATTGAAATATTGGCTGATTATAAGTGAATGACCCAACCCTAAGGTTGACATAGGAAAAGTGTAACCCTAATCTCGAATATTAAAACATGATATCCAAATATCTTGATCTTGACCCTTGATCCAATCTTAATGATTTATGATCTGACTCAAAGGGTCAACCTATTGAGTCGATATTGATCTATACTCGAAATCTTCAGTGAAAGGTACGCTATTATATAACTCCTCCTTAATTGTATTGTAGATACTTTTATGTATCTCTTGACTGTATACTTGGCTACTTATTTGGATGAGCTACTGTTCCCTATGATTAGTCTTCTGTTTTTCTATACTATATTTTGAAAAACATGAAAACATAAATTGCATGCCCATTATGACTGCCCGTATATTGATAATGATGATGATATTGATAATGTTGATATTGAGTGCAACAACCCTCTCATTTGGAGGTGGGACTTGTACATTGGCCTCCTATGTTCCTATGGTGAGAAGGAGCCTAGTGACCTTCCCCATCGCGTTGGGGTAATAGAGTTACACAAAATATATAAGCATGCTTCTCAAATTACAACATAACGAGAACTCGTAATAAAAACAGAATCGTTGAATAACAAACTTTTTTCAAATATTGGTTTTGGAAATCATTTGTTATTCTTTTGAAATATAAATCCAGCCGAGTATACTTAATTTCTTATAAACTATTTTACTTGATTTTGATAGTATGATGTGCAATTGCATGAATATGTCTTGATTTTATTGATTTTAGGCAATACAAATGGACTGCTGAATAAGATCTCTTTCGTACTCTACATACTCTGATGACAAGTATATATTGGAAAAATCTCCATATTGGGTTAGTTTGTTCTTTTTAAATATCCAGTCTTTGAGTTATTATTTGTTATTGTATATTTTAGTGTGATAAATCCTATCGGGCCACTCAGGGATGGGTGCTTCAATCCCTTTACCACTGTCTAGGCAGTGAGATTGGGATTGGGGTAAGAACGGTTCAATGACAGCTACTTTGAATTTACAATTGAGAAATATCTTTTGAAAGATGTTGAATACAAGAACATTCACTTTGATTAGTGTCACATCTCTCTACCATTCTCACTCTAGATCTAGACCCTCCGCCACACTATAAGATACTAGTTCTAGTTCTCAAATATATCCATCTCAACTCTTGAATAGATAGGGTGACTTTTATGTATCTAGTGATCAACTCATGGATATATGTTGCAAGCACGTATGTAGTTTGGGCAGACCAAGATTACATGTCATGAATAAAAGTGAATTCACAATTACCTACACAATATGACACAATCAATGAAACTCAAATTCTCATCCCTTGACTCTACTCCCCCTAACTCAACCATACACATCCTTCTCCAAATTCAAAGACTATGCTTCTTATGTATGCAACTAGTTCTACCCAATTTGTCATTTCCACTATGTATCCACCACACCACTCTTTTCCTATAATTTCAACTATAACTTTGGCACTTTCACCTGTACCCATTTGAGATTAGATGAGTGGATTTTACTGGAAGAATGTCCCCACTTACATGGAGGCCCATAGGGTTGTTTCCCATGCATTCATTTCATGGACAGACATCAACATATGTTGTTCCAAGTGACTTGTGCTAGGCAATGATGATGAGATGGATGAGGTGGTGAAGAAGAGATGAAAAAGAAGATGATAGAAAGGATGATGACCTCAATCTCCTCAAAGCCGTGGTTCCTCCTGAGTATGATGATGAGGAGACTTATGTTTACATACCTCCAAATTTTGATGACAATAGTAAAAATTATGATCCCACTAGATATTCTATTTAGACTCATTTTAAGTACCCTTAAGCTATGTAAATTTTAAGCATAAAATATAAAATTTAGGAACTTCTGTCTAAGTCTTTCATTAAGATAATGTATCTGTCTCATATCATTTGTATTGTGAATTTTTTCTTTTCATTATGTTATAATCAAATCTTATTTTTAGTGTCAATATTATTTGATTGGCTTACGTCACATGTCATATTTTCATAATCACACATTTTGTTTTTGTATGTGATTGCCCATTATACTTTATTCCAACAATGCCTTTGTCTTGTGAAAGTCTTTTTATCTTACTCTTGTACTCCCATTCTATTTTATATGTTGTAAGGGTGTTAAAAACATAGTGAGCAAAACTATGTTATTTTTAATGAAAAAATTAACATGATTGATAGAATGGATCAAGGGAGTTTTATCTAACATACACACTAACTAACAAAGATTTATTTCAAATGAATGAGAATTCAAACTCATATTTTTCATAAATGTAGGTGTATTTTTTTATCTTCAAAATGGGAGAGAATGTTCATCCAAGACTACGTTTCCAAATACCATTATTTGATAGTGACTCTTAATTGTGTATATTGAGTATATTGAGTTCATTTCATAAGTTTAGAAGCACTCCATTAGCCCCAAATTGAAAAATCCTAATTGGAGTTGTGGTCAAGGTGATTGGACTGAATATCATATAAAATCTCTTTATATCTTTGATACGATAGTAAAGACAATTTGTATGTCTTACAATTGGGCTCATAGGTGCAATGCTTAACTAAAAATTTCAACACATTAGAGTGCTTGTAAAAATCATTAGTGTTACAACCCATACCTTGCATTATTTGAAATTTGAAGATTTAAGATAATTTTGGTGATAATTACACCTTTATTAACACTTTGTAATATTAAATGATTGATTTAGCTATTATCTTAGCATGAACTTCTTCTTTCATAAGTTAAGAAGACATGTTTTGTGAATACATCAAGGTTTGGACCTTATTCAATATGGTAATCATAGACACATGTTGGTAGAAAGAGATATAAGAAATTTGATGAATTAATTAGTACAAAATTATGATTAATAATTTTGTAAAAGTTTTTCTATTTAATTTTAGAGAATTCAATAATAAATTAAATGCAAAAAATAGACCAAATTAGATTTAAAATGAGAGACTTATGGTAATTTTATTTTTCACATAGAAACATCATCAATTGACAACAGATGGTTCCTTTGATAAGCCTTCTAATGGTTTGGTGGAATCACAAACTAGCGGTTTGGCAAACTCACAAACTGATGGTTCAGCAAACTCACAAACCAATAGTTTTGTGGCACACTACTGCCCAGAACAACCAATCATGAAAACAACCATAACTTTTTCTATGTATCATCATAATATAATGAAATTTGTTTTCATGGATTTTTTTGATCCTATACACAGACAGATCCCTAAATTGCTGAAAAGGTGAATGGAAGGGCAATTTATACATGCAATTTTGGTGAAGGACATGAGAAATAGGAGGAAACTTTCATGGTAAGATGATTTGACCATAGATTTATTCTTTCTTGCTCTCTCCATTGCCTAAAATCTTATATAAAACTTGTCAGTCTCTACTCTTTATCTTCTTCCTCTATTAGGAACTTTTTGGAGCAAGATAGTTAACAACCTACATTTAGAAGGTAGGTTTTAAAGTTTTTACTTCAAATCAAATCTACGTAGACTAAAATTTGTACATATTAAGCGTAGATCTGAGACCGCTGACCAAAGATCAGATTTAGGTGAGTAGAAAATTACCACTAAACCTTAAATTCATTGAAGTTATATACAAAAATTATAAGCACATGTGATATTTGGTATGGTGATTATTTTTTTTCTTTATTGAGCCAAGACAATGGATTTCATATGAGCTATTAAGTATTCTAACATTTTGTTATAAATATTTTCAACTTTGGATTAAACTTCTATGAAACTGTGGTGAATTTAGTGGTAGAACTAGAGGCACTAACATCTTGGGTTTTCCCTAATTTCTATTGTATTGAATTATATATTGAATCTATAATCTAGTCGACAGTTGTTTCTAGTTTGATATTTATGAAGTCCAAAGAATAGTTCATTCTAGTATTTATCAATATGTTCATTTGATCAAATCAAGTAGTATGTATTATTCATTCCAGTGAATTAGATTAAGTTCACTGTTCTGAAAATGAATATAGAACTTGCAAGTATAGAATTAAGCTAAGAAGAATATAATAGAAGTTCTATTAGTGAAACTAAAGAATCATCTAGACACTGGATGTATTGAACACCATAGAATCCAACACATATTTTGTATCATGAAGGAGGAAATTTGCTTACCAACTAAAAGAGTCTAGGATGAGGTAGTCAGAGAATAGCAAAGAGGTACATGGGACTAGGCCTAGAGAGGACAACGTCCATAAATTGGTAAGTTACCCAACATTGATCAGAGATGTTGATGGTACCCAGTACACTTAAGATAATTCAACTACTTCTACATAGGTTAGACTTTGTGGGACCATTGATGTAGGTAGTTAAGACAAGTGTTTTGACAATCCTCCTAAGTATCCAGGTTTATAGGAGGAGTTCAGTTTATCCGGACAACTATTTAGTGATTGAGGCTAGATGTGATGAGTCCTATTACTGAGCGGGTAGCTAGTTTAATAGATTTAGAGTCCCATGTCTACTTTAAGTATTAATACAGTGGGATTGAAGCTTGCTATGATACTTCCACATGTTGTGGTACTATAAGGAGTGGGACCTAAGAGGGGATCCACTCCTTACTAAATTTTAGGAATAAATACATGTATTCCATACACACGAAAAAGGTATAATGCAACAGGTGTAAATTTTTCATGCTATACAAGACCAATGTATATAAGTGGAATAATAAATCATGACTATATTCAATTTTACAAATGTACATCATCATCTCCTATATGGAGTTTACATGAAAGTTGTAACATCATTAGGTTCTAAGTAGAGGGATATATAAACTATCTCAAGTCTATCTCCTTGAGAGATCCACCTAGCCAGGTCCATATCACCATGTCAAATCTTCCAAGTCCTACACTTGGGGTTGCAAGCCTACCCTAGAAGAGAAGATAAAATAGAAGTTGGCAGCATAAAAGCCAGTATGTGCATGATGATAGGGAATTGAGCAATATAAGGGAAAAAGGACGTCAAGTATAACAAGGCTTCCCATAGAAGAGGAAAAGTACTATCCAAGTGGACATAAAAAGAATATGAATTGAAATAAGATGATATTCAAGAAAAATAGTTGCACTTTCCATTGAAACAAATATAGGATGTTCCACAAAAGCAAGCATAAAGATTTTAGGGCACATAACCCATCACAATAATATCCAACCTGCATGCATGTAAGATAAGCATAAAACTAGTAAAATATAATAAGGCAGCTAAAGCTCATAACCTTAAAACATGATAGAGTAAGGCACATAACCAAACTCCCAATATAAAGTGGGCACAAAACCCATGTATGGGGCACATAACCTCCATCCTAAAATAACATTGAAAAATACCTCAGGGTATGGGGCACATAACCTCCATCCTAAAATAACATCAGAAAATACCTCAGGGTATGGGGCACATAACCTCCATCCCAAAAATAAAACCAATGCACTTATGCATTTCTAGGACTACTAAATCACAAATCATGCAAAATGTAGATGAAAGTGAAAGTATAGTCACAAAATAGAATTGATAAGATTGCCATCACATAAGTGGACAACATAAAACATCCACCACAAAAATGGGCAAATTTAAGGTTCCATCTCACAATGACGAACAACTTAGTTTAGATTCCACATAGGGTTTAGTCAAGAAGAAAAGTACAATGTAGAGTCAATGAGGATATCTAACAAAATATGATGATCACAAGATTAGAATCAACATAAAATCTTTCACATGAAATAAATCTTAGAAGAGAGTGAATTTGTGTAGGCTAATTTGTCCATAGGACCAAGAGAGAGGGAAAATAGGTGACTGCTCAATAAGAATATCATGGAATGCAACATACCTTGAATCGAGTCTTCATATGTGCATGACCAAATCCTAATTCCATCTCAGTCCACAAGAAATTTATTAAAGGCATATATGACATTAGGGTCAGGCTTACATTAATTTCGTAAACCCTAAAAATTGCCTTCCATTATTACATAATTAGGTTATCAAAACAACAAATCTTGTAGATTATATTGCTGAAGGGGGATAAGGAAAAACACGAACACTGTTCACACTTTACACCTCTGAAAGAGGAAGGTAGAAGACAAGCAACGAGTTGCACGATTAAGATCCAACAACTAGATAGAAACCCTTATAAAGAAATAAGGTGTAGCATTGATTTTTCAGGAAATCCAAGGTTAAACTACATAATAGTCGAGAACTTTGGGGAAGTTAAAGTATTAAATGTATTTAATATAAATGATTTATATCATTCTTCCTAATTCATTTTGAGGGTCCAAACAAAGTTTAAATAATACCAAAACTGGTATCTAGACAAAATAGGGTGTAAGAAATCCCTTTTTAGCATCAATTTGCATTTGTGGATTTTCTTACCATTTTATTTAATATTTTTTGTCTTCAAGTTATATTCTCTCTTCTAAATACAACTAGGATATATACAACTATTCAATTAATGTGTAAATTCACACATAGACTGATTTTGGTATGTAGAATTCGAATATGATATTCATTTCCACTTTTGAAGTCATTGAGAATATTATTTAATATTTTGGAGCAAAACTCATATTTTCTTTTCTAAATGAAATTGGGATAGTTATTATTGTTCAAATAATTTGAAAATTGACACTTAATTGGGACCAAAGGAACACATTTTTAACATTATATTTTTATTTTTGGAATTTTCTTTTAGGAGTTCCAATATAGTATGGATTTTTATATCATTGCCATTATATTATTCTAACATTACATCATTATCATCATTATTTATTATTTCGAGTCCTATTATCTTCACACTACTACCAAAAGAGTAACCTTTTGTTATAATGCACAAAATTCCGTATTTTATTCATTTAACATACCTTTGTTAATTAGATGTTTGTACATGGAAATTAAGATTGTTATTATAATACATGTTTTAACTAAATTATATCTCTTATTTAGCAATTATATGAATATTAGTTAGTAGAGGATGCATATGTGTCATATTTCATGAACATAATCACATGTTAGCACATATACATGTTATTATGTTAATATGCCACTTAATATGTTATATTTATTTTAGGCATACATATGTTATGGGTAAACATTAAGTTATTCATGCTATATGTATTAACACTATACATTAAGGTGTATCTTTATCCTTGTTTGGTCAAATCTAAAGAACAAAACATTTTGGTCTCCTAATCATGGAAATATGATTTGTAGAGTCAAGGTGCTCGTCTTGTGTATGTTACAATACTACACCCCTTAAAGAGTATTTCATTCTTGAAATCCAACCATCCTTATAGTACCAACCAAATTTCCTCCACCCCATACAAGGTTTAACCTAATAAGCCAATCTAAGCAACGTCAGGGTACTAGGGTTACTTATGTATCTTTTAGTTGTGAATATTTTAGGGGTTTATGTTGTTCGAGGATCATGCATCCAACCAAATGGTCATACTCACATAGGGTTGAGTTTTAGGTCCTTGTGTTACTACCCTATCAACCCTAAGATCCACATTAACCTCCAAGAAGTCATAGGGTATATAATGGTTTCCAACTAAACCTTTAGTACAAGCCTTACTATCCTAGTCATCGCTTCCACCCAAAACTAGGATTATGTTTTCCATTCCAGCTAACTCTAGGATTTCTATATTAAACTTCATACTTCTCTTCTTTGTGCATTAGTTTGAGGAAACATTGATAAATCCATATGATTTTCTTTTGTACATATAATCGTATAATGGAAAATAATTTTTTGAAGACGAAATGTACGTGACATAAAACAAAAGATGGATGCTAAATCAATTGTGAGAACTGAGTCACAAAGCATTCCATGGTAACATATTAGTATCCTACTACATTCCCATCCTCATACCTATCTACATAATAAAGTCAAAACACATAACTTCTGAAGAGATCTATTACGTCAAACCTACATATGATCTTATAAGGGTCTCCTCACATTAGGGCTCATCATCAAGATTCTTATGTGTGCATCTTATGATTCCAAATTATTCATTCATCACCTCTTAAACAACTTAGGTAAATTCTAGGGTAAACATCTCACTTAGATGATGACTATTTAAGGTAAGGGTTCTAATTAGGGAGACAAAAATTGAAATAGTCAAATTCTAACTATCAATGGCTCTGCCACCATCTTATAAGTAGTGGGACTCGAAAAGGGATCCAGTCCTTATTAAATTTGAGGAATAAATCCATATGTTCCACACACACTAAATAGGTATGTTGGAATAGGTGTAAACTTTTCATTTCTCAAATAGTGGTATACAAAACAAATGTATAGCAACAGACTAATAAATCATGACTATATTTAATTTTACAGAAGTACATCATCATCTCACATATGGGTTTTACATGAAAGTTACAAAATCATTAGGATCTAAGTAGAGGGATATCGAAACTATCTCAAGTCATCTCCCAGAGAACTCCACCTAGTCAGGTCCACGTCACCATGTCAAGTCTTCCAAGTGTTACACCTGGGGTTGAAAGCATACCCCAGAAGAGAAGATAAAATGAAAGTTGTCAGCATAAAAGCAGATATGTGCATGCTAATATGGAATTGAGTAATATAAGGAAAAAAGGACATCAAATATAACAAGGATCCCCATAGAATAGGAAAAATACTATCCTAGTGGACATACAAAAAATATGAATTGCAATAAGATGATATTTAATAAAAATGGTTGCACTTGCCATTAAAACAAATACAAGATGTGCCACAAAAGCACGCACAAAGAATTTAGGGAACAACACCCATAATAATTATCAACATGCATGCACGTGAGATATGCATAACACTAGTGAAATATAATAACAAAGGTCGCTGAGGCTCATAACCTTAAAACTTGGTAGATTAAGGAACACAACTAAAATCCCAATATAAAGTTGGCACACAACCCGAGTATGGGGTACTACTACGATTCCCACCAAGCCTACACACTAGCCAACTAGAGGTCGCTAGATGCAACCCTAAGGGAGGACACAAGTGCGGAACTTTCAAAATTTATATTAACCCTAACCAAGTCAATCACAGTACCAAATAGGTCACCCGCAAGCGCACAGGGTACTATTGTAGCATAGGTGAAGGGCAAGTGTAAGGGTCGATCCTCAGGGATAGAGGGGGCACTAGATCTAGACTAGAGTTGGCTACATTCCTATTGTGGAGTCTAGGGTTGAAGGGTTTAAAAGGGATTTGTTTTGTGATTAATCTAAGTGAATGAACAAGAAAGGCAGAATTGAACCTAAGTTATCTTAAACAAGTAAGTTTAAAAATCTAGGTTAACCAACTAACTAAGAAAGAGAAAAGGTAAGTTACACTACACTAGAGGAGCAAGAAGAAATTCAGAAACTAAGTTAACCACTAAAGCAAGAAAAGATCTAAATTAACCCTAACTATCAAAACTAAGCAATTGACTAGGTTAAGCAAGAACAACTAGACTATACTAGCATAAGCAAGCAAACATAGTAAGTTGAGTTTTAAACAAGATGATTAAGGTAGGTGGGCCGTTTGGGGGAATGTGGTTTGATATTTGTTGGGGGATCACAACATAGCAAGCAATTATCACAATTCTACCTAGATTACCAAACCAATTAACAAGGCAAGTGCTAGTAGAATGTACCCTATACTACTAGTTGGAGAACTAGGGTTAGGTGTAATTCTAGTAGGACTTGTCAAGTCTAGGTGTCTAGGGTAAGGGGTATTAGGTCAATTGAGAGATAAGGGTGGAAATGGAAGTAGAGATGAGGGTTTTTCACCTCATTCCACTAGCCATCCAACCTTTAGGAAGCTCTAGGCAATTGCACTAATCACACTTACACTAGACACTTAGATCTCACATGCACTTGTAGAAGGAGGGATGTGTATGTAGGAACAAAGGGGTTAGCTATGGATCCACTAATTGGACCTAGGAACCATTCTTAAGATTGGCCACATACACTCCAATTCCTCCTAGAAGCTAAGTGTCAACAAACATCATAAAGCAAGCAATCCATGTTATAAGCACAAACCACATGCAATAAAATAGGAAATGAGATAGAAGCAAGAATCAATCATCATAGATAGAAATTATGTTCATTACAAGCTATTTCCCCCAACATGGTATCAAAGTCTCATTTTAACCCCAAACAGCCCACCACTAGGGGCTTAGCTAGACATGATCAAGAAAATAGAAAAAGAAAGGAGAAGAAGGGGAAGAAACTCCATGGATATCATGGAAGACGCCTCCTTATTCACCTCCTAGCTAGTTGCGGAGGTCTTCTATCCTCTAAAGGTGCAGATGGGCTTGAAGATATGGGGGATTATGGAGGAAAACCTAGAAAACTAGGTTTCCAAGGTGAAATGGGGATGGAAATGATGGGTGGAGAGCATAATTGCAAGGGGAATGTACTAAATGCTCAAGGAGTGGGTAGAGAGGAGGAATGGTGTCTTGGAGGAGCTCTAAGATAGATAGCCTTGAACTACAACCACCACCCCCTATATATAGGTGTGGGGAAGCAATAAGTCAAGTAGGGGCAAAGTGGGAAATGTAGAGGAAAAGCAGCTAGGTTTTTGTGAGTAGCACAGTCATGTTGGGTAGCATGGCCGTGGTGGGATGTGGGTGGAATGGCCATGGTGGATGGGAACGACCGAGGTGAAAATGGTGAAAAATGTCAGGTTGTTTTGGGAGAGTGGCTGGCTGGTAGCACGGTCGTGTTGGGAGCTGGTAGCATAGCCATTCTGGGTAGCACAGACGTGTTGGGTTATATGTGGCATGGATGTGTTGCATGGCACGACCGTGTTGGGTTAGTGGTAGCATGACCGTACTGCATGGAACGGCCGTGTTGTAGGGTTGCAACATTGTCGTGCTGCATAACATGGTCGTGTTGGGGTATATTTTGTTGCTGTTTCAAAATTGAGATTTTTCCTGTGATTTCTTCATTTGCAGCACAACCGTTCTGTGTTACCACGACCGTGTTGGGGGCTTTGCTTGCACTTTGAGCTTCAAACTTCATGATCCATGGACTTCTTTGCTTAAGCTTGACTCTTAGCCACTAGGGGTAGGTTGGGGGAGCTTTGGGCCTTCTTTGGGCCCCTCATCTCTCTCATCCATCCAAGTGTGGTCCAAGTACCTGAAAAACATGCAAATAATATCCATAAGTGCATTTTGCACAAATATGCATATTAGGAGAAACATCATATAATTTAACATGTATAAATGTGATTGAAATGCAATATGACACAAGATGTATCCCTAAAATAGGGCTGCATCATACCCCAAACTTAAAACATACTTGTCCTCAAGTATGTTCCAACTCAATCTCTCTGCAATTTTCCCACAATCAAGAAATGACAAATGCAATGCAGAGGATGATTAGTGCTGAATGGGATAAAAAGTGACTAAGTACATGCATTCCACCTCTCTCCTCTCTTGCTTTCACAAACCAATAATGAAGAGAGCACAAAGCATATGAACTTCAAATATAGTGCATAAAACACACAAGGTATCCATATTTCTTTCATGTAGTTCTGGGTAGACCGTTTCATGATGGCATTAATCAAGGATGACTAGGAGTGTTGTTTCACCTTCATGCTATCAACCTTATGTTTCAAATCACACCAAATAACCCATGTGGCTGCAGAAAAAGGCAAAATGAGCTAGGTTTGATGTTTCCTAGTTCAATGGGTATAAAGATGGAAGAAAGGGTTGCAGTAAGATTTTGGAGTGCTATTATATAGAGAACTCATCTTTTCTTTATTTAATGCTCTTAAATAGGAGCATCCTTTTATTTTCTTTTTGCATTTTTTTTTCTTTTCTTTTTCTTTTCCCTTGGAGTAGATAGGGCATATTGTGATGAGAGTGAAGCAGTGATATGTAGATGTGGCCACCCCAAACTTTTAGAGGTGGCCACGAATGATATGTGCACTTTGGCATCCTTTCATGAGGTAGAGGGGTAAGAAGATGGTGAGTGAAGAGTCGGTTCAAAGAGGGGTCATTGGCGTGATTCTCAACATAAGCTATCCTGCATGAAAATTAATCCAACACTTCATCCAACAATGTCACACCACATGAATGAACAACCTAAAATTCATATTTGAATCAAGTGATTTCATAGGCACTAAGCGCTCATAGCTTGCTCAAATCACAATTCAACCAAATCATCCACAAACACAAGAGAGGTGATGCACATGTAAAAAGTCAAGAATTGATACCATTTAGTAACAAAAATGATAATTCACTAGCATTTGTCAAAGGTCATCATTTTAAATCGAAAAAGTAGAGATTGGGTTGAAACATACTTTTAGGCAAGAAATCTCAAATTTGGGCAAAATTGGCCAAAATGGTGCTATGTTGCTTTCAATCATATCTAAGCCTATATTATTGAACTTAAAACAGTAAACAAGCAAATCCTGGCTAAAACATGCAAAAATTAAAAAAAATCTACATGATATGCAATGCATGACAAAAAGGCATTTTTTTTGAAAATTAGGCAAAAATGCAAGAAAGTAACTACATGCTATGAAAAGTTGCAAGCAAACACACAAGGTCAGGATAGACAAGTATGAAGGTTAGTCAAACTATTCGATCATCTTGCAAAATATTAGCACAAAGTATATAGATAAAAATGCGGTGAACGAAGGGCTTACTGCCCTACCACCCCAAACTTTTAAATGATGTTGTCCTCGGCATGAAATAAAAGTTTAGAACGGTATGGTAAAGGGCATGGAGTTGCGAAATACAACCACCAAGAGATGGAGTGATCAAAGTAGCACTTGGCGGGAAGGGTAAGACCACCACGACCGTGTTGAGAAACACAACCATTCTGTCTTGCCAGTCACACAGCTGTGCTGGGTGGCACGGTTGTTCTGGACTCCTTCCTGCAGCTCCTCTTTTGATTTTCAATCTTCTCTCAAATTTGATCTTCTCCTTGGCTATACCCTTTGTGCATCACCTTTTCTTCCTTATACATGTACTAACATGATTCACAAATAGAAAAACTATCAAGTATAGTGTGTGTGTGTTTCTTGAAAATGAAAAGAAAGTATGATACAATAAGGTTTGAGAATCTCAAACCACATGGGTTGCCTCCCACAAGCGCTAAATTTATAGCCTTCAGTTGGGCTTGTTTCTCTCTCTTTCAATCAACCATTGTCCAAAAGCAAAATGTTTTCATCCCCTCATATGCCATCCTCTCAAATGCCTTCATTATTTGACCTTCCTCCGAAGGGTTATGCGAGTTCCTCAAGTGTATGTCTTCATATGTCTCTTGTAACATCCCGAATTTCATAAATAATTTAAAAAGCTTAATGTGGTTTTTCCTATTAAGATTTCACTAAGGGAGAAAGTAAACCTACCCATGGTTAATTGTGCAATGAGTTCATAAAAGATGTCTCATATGCCACTTGGCTCACCTATACACATATGATGGTCTAAATGTTTAGAATTAGTATTTGAGTATGGATGAATATGAATGATCAATGATGTGACTAATGGACATGGTGTGATAATTATTAATGTTTAAGTAAATAAATGTGTTGGATATAAGTTTATATTGAATAAACAGAGACAAAGGCCTTAATATCACTTTTGACATAGGTTGATGGCCTAGTGCAATGTATTGAGAGATCTTAATGGTCAAGGACATGTATTAGAGTTGATATGATTTTAGTAATTCAATTTGTTGATTCATGTCATGTGGATTTCTCTTTAAGTAGATAGTATTTGTATGATGTGTTGGTCAATTATACGACCAAGTGGTCCCAGGGGTAGACTATAGAAAATATAAAAGGAATTAGAAACATTGTATTGTGTAAATGCCCTTATTATCATTTAACCAAGGGAATTTAAGGCTGAACCCATGGATTCACAGCCAAATTTCCAATTCATTTGATGTAGGCCTGGTTCACTAGCATAGGCTCGTTTGTAAAAGAAAAGGGGTCTCCCAGCTCCCCGTTCTAGAAAGTTTAGGGGTTCTAATCAGGCCATCGGCTGGGCTTTGTTAAGAAAGGATGGAGGATATAAAGCTTCGGTTGTTGGTGTGATGGTGGCAAGTAAGATTGATTAGGGTTTTGTCGAAGAAAGATACCGAGAAGAAGAAGGACAGACGAGGAAGGAAAAGATAATGGCAGCGAAGACATATATAGTTGTGGGTCTGGTTCTTGACCTTGGCCACGGTTCTGTCCTCAGTGTATAAGAAGACTGGTAGCAGTTGTGACTTGCACAATTTTCAGCAAGGTACCAAGACCGGGCACGTCAGAGGTTCTCCCAGTTGGTGGCGGCACAAACAGGGGCGAACTGAAAGGAACAAATGAACCTGCTGCTACTAGGCAAGGCGACAACTTGTTGTGTAAGAAAAATGACCATCGATGGGTCTGGGACACGTTGGGGGAACAAATATAATGCATCACATGTCTTGTGGTGACCGAGGAGAGACCAGGGCCGGCCGAAGCGCATCCCCGCATCCGTCGCCCTGTTTCATGGCAAAACAGGGGATCAGGTTCCCTATTTGCAGCGCATCCCTACGAGAGAGGAAGGGGAAGTAGATTCTGGGCTTCTAAATCTACTGGGCCACTAGTCACGAGGCCCATCTGGCATGGAGAAAATTAAAAGAATAAGGTAACTAGGAATATAAGATTTTAATTTGATTAAGATACTTTAGGAGTTCAAATAGTTTGATCTGGTTGTCAGAATCGGGTGTTTAAGGGCTCGTTGGAAAGCTTGAGACATGAAGAACATCTTGAAGGAGGTTCTAGGCTATTAAATGATCTTGATAAGGTAATTTTAAATTAAGAAAAGTTAGATATGTGAATTAAGTGCATATATGATGGTGCTTTATTAAAATAATGTTATAGGTGTGGACCTCATCATTGAACTTCAAGAAAATGTTGCACCACAATCTTGATAGGTATGATGAAATGGCCACTCATGATTTAGAGGTTTTGTTGATCCTATATGATGTATTGGGTATGCATGAATGCATGCCATAAGATTGTGTAGGATGTGATTTAAAGGTGAAGATGTGAGTAGACAAATATTTGAGATTTAAAAGAAATGTCTTTTAAAGGATTTAGACCCGACTAGAGGAATTCAAGATGAAGATTTTATCCTCTATGACACAGGTAAGTGGTTCATGCTCATGAGTGTTTATGTTTATCAAACCAAGTACATTTACATGCTTCTTAGATAAGACATTCATGTCCTACATTCTAAGTTTAATATGTATGATAGATTTTATGTGCTTATGATTGTAGAATTTCATATGCTCAAAACCTTAAGTAGTGATGGGTCATGGAATGATTCTAGATCATGAGTTAAGTTCATAAGAATGATAATAAAATATATTTCTATCATATCCTTAAAGATATTCCATATGGATACTCAGGACTACAAGATATGAAACAAAAGTAAGACATCCATCCTTCCATGGTTATGAGATATAACCATGTATTAGGATTTTAAGTACCAATATGCCATTAGGGTCCCTTATATGTAATCATGTATTGAGATTTCAAGTAGAACATGTTTTTAAGATTTCTTCTCCTTTATAAATATAATGGTGTACTAAGAATTCAAGTAGGAACATGTCATCAAGACTTCTTATATATGTAGCGATCTAAGAATTAAGAAGTGGAATGGATTCCTTAGAAAGATTAGTGTTTAAGAAATTAAGTATTATGTGAGAATATGGGTGTTGTACATGGTAGACCATGGCCCAATTTCCAAGATAAAGGTATTATTGGGATTAGAATATATGGTAACATTAGTTTATGATGATATTATCAAGTTATGATACATTGAGTCGTGATTAATTTGTAGGATGAGACTTTATATGATTTCTACATTAAGACTTAAGATTTAAGTTTATACAAGTGTATTGAGATCAGACTTAATGAGATTTTATAGAAATTGAGTCACCTTGTTAGAAATAACATTCTTATAGATATTTGATACTCGAGGACTCTCATATGCTATATATTCCCATATTTAGTTCAGATCCTTTCCCTAAGCATGTAAGCTTAGTTGTCATTTATTTAGTATCAAAAGTAGCTATGTTATTCCTATCAGATTGAAGTGTTAGATTAAGGATTATCCAGATAATGAGGATATGAGATTTAGATTCAGACTTAGACTACTCATGGTGTAAGTAGAAAAATTTTGAATAGAGATACATGATAAGGGTTTTAGAGCAAATCTCAATTATGAAGTAATTGAGATCCATATTCACATTCAGCTGTAGATTCAGTTTATCACTTAAGAATAAAATATTTAGATTCAGATTCAGATTTAGAATTCAGTACCTTCTCATTGCTTAGTAATCAATTTCAGATAATATCAATTATCAATATTCAATTTAATATAAGATAAGTTTAGATTCAGTAATCAGTAAATCAATCAGTATTCAACTTCAGTTTAGATTAAGAATTAAGTAAGTTTAGACTTAAGATAATTAAGTTGAAACCTTCACATAAGACATTATATGATAAGTCCTCATTCAGTAGTCCCGAGACGATTCAGAGGCATCTGTTGCAAATTCAGAGGAGTGTTTACTCCAATTCAGAGGTGTTGCAGCACCAATTCAGGGCATAGTCACGCCAATTCAGAGACACCTCGGTGTCATTCAGAGGCATGTAGTGCCAATTCAGGGTACTTCGGTACCAATTCAGAGCGTAGATATGCCAACTCAGGAGGACTTGTTGTATAATGGTGGCCACAATCAGATAAAATTCAAAAGTAAAATATATCTTAGATTAGAGCATTACCCACAATCTCATCCATGAGTAGGATGAGAGGGAATTAGACGACATAAGTGTGACCTTGACGCTTTGGTGTAGGTCTTGAGATCCATGTACCAGGGTACATGTCTCTAGAGAAAGATAAGGTAGAAAGATAAGAATTAAGATTTAGTAATTAGAGAGAATACGTTATAGATTTTACTCAGAGTTTGATGTTAGTTTCATGTTTATAATGTTCAATTTCAGTTCCTTCGCAATGTATATTTTAGAATACTCATGCCACTTACTCTAATGACTATTTTTCCCAATGCATGGTTGGGGACGCGATGTCTGCAGGTTTTGGAGTAGCTGAGGATCAAAGGAACAAGTAGAGCACTAGAAGATTTCAAGCTCAGCCTAGTGGGGTGCCATTTACCTAGATGATCCAGAGTTTTGACATCTTTTTATTTTGTCTAGTTATGTTGTCAATTAGATTAGATTTTATGGTTTAACGTGATGTAGTTTTCTGTTGAAAAAAACTATGTATGGATCAGTTTTACAGTTATGCAAAGTGTTTCATTTACTTTCATTGCAATGATAATCATGTTTGTGACACTCCCAGATGAAGAAAAAAATATAGCTTCCTCTCATGTGTTATGAAAATCTGGGTGTTACATCTCTCCTCTGGGGTCATCATCATAGGTCTCAAAGTAAGAATCCTCATCAACAAAACTTTTGAGCTCATTCAACATGTTTCTCTTAGACAACTTCCCCCTTATCTTCTTAATCAGCCTTGAGACCTTCCGAATTTTCATGCTATAATTTTGCTTTCCCTTAAGGAATGGGTCTTCGTAGGCATCAATGAAAAGGGGTTTTCATCCCGTTGGACACTTGAGAACCGAAAAATATCACATTGGGGTGTCTTGGATCAGAAATTGGGGAACTTAGTGGTGTCATCTCAAAGGAAGGTGGGACACAAGATTTTATATTCTCAAAATCTGGTAGGACTGCATAATTTTTTGTGCACTTAGCACTCTCAAAAGGACATTGTAGCATGGGTTCTCCATCATGATCTTTGTATAATTTCTTCCCTCCCTTGTTGAGATCCTCTATAAACTTGTTACACCTCGAGATTGAAATCATATCCACTTGCTCATGAGGAGGAGGGGGAGCAAGTGATGGTTGTGATGGTGTTGGTGGTAGTGGTGGATTAAGGATTGTGAAGGATGTAGGATGGTTGTTGTGGAGGTGGTTGGTATGGGGATGGTTCTTGTGGTTGATATTTTGGTGGTGGTTGTGTGGTGTGTTGGAAGTTGTATGAAGGTTGAGGAAGTGGTTGATCATAGATAACTTGAGGGGAACCCATAGAACTATTTGTATTGTTTGGGTTGGCTATGGTTTGGGAAAGGGGTCTTACCTCCTCACAAAGGGCAAGTGAAAGGGAAATCTCATCCAACCTTTTCTCAAGACGATCAATGCTTTGTCCATGAAAGGACACCTCTCTCTTCACTTCATCAAGGCTTCTCAACCTTGCAAGAACTTCTTCTTCAAACATGGAGCTGCCTCTTGGCTCGCGGTCTCCTTATGGTTCCCATGAAAAGTTTGAACCATTTCTCCATTCTGAAGTGTAAGATCTTGACATGAAGCCTTGGTTATCTTGAATGTCATAGCATTGTAGAACTTGTACATCTTCACAAGGATCCTCCATGTTGTTGGCAGAGTGATTAGAAGAACCTCCCACATGAATCTTCATGATATTTAACATGTCTTCAAATATCTTCATCATGTAGGGAGGTTGAGGGATTGAAGGGGCTTGTGCATCTCTATCTACCATCTTGACTTCAAAGGGTTTCTTGTCACATGCACAAGGAACAATCAAATGAAAGAGGACAAGTTAGCAAACTAAGATGAAAAAGTAACAAAAAGAATAAAGAATAGCAATGGTGAGGGCAATAGGAAAGCCTAAGATACACTAACTAGCTAGGCTGAGCGCCTCTATCCCCTACAATGACACCGGAAATCTTGATGCATTTCTCAAACGTAGCCAAACAAACTGGTAAAAGACAGTTCCAAAGGGGAGAGTCAACACCACAACTACTAGGTAGCTATGTCTCTTTCTATCCCCGACAACGGAGCCAGAAAGCTTGTTGTGATTCCCACCAAGGCTACACACTAGCCAACTAGAGGTGGCTAGATGCAACCCTAAGGGAGGACACAAGTGTGGAACTTTCAAAATTTATATTAACCCTAACCAAGTCAATCACAGTACCAAATAGGTCACCCACAAGTGCATGGGGTACTATTGTAGCATAGGTGAAGGGAAAGAGTAGGGGTCGATCCTCAGGAATAGAGGGGGCACTAGAGCTAGACTAGCATTGGCTATGTTCCTATCATAGAGTCTAGGGTTGAAGGGTTTAAAAGGGGTTTGTTTTGTGATTAATCTAAATGAACGAGCCAGAAAGGAAGAATTGATATCTTAAACAAGCAAGTTTAACAATCTAGGTTAACCAACTAACTAAGCAAGAGCAAAGGTAAGTTACACTACACTAGAGGAGAAAGAAGCAATTTAGAAACTAAGTTAACCACTAAAGCAAGAAAAGATCTAAATTAACCCTAGCCATCAAAACTGAGCAATTGACTAGGTTTAAGCAAGAACAACTAGACTATACTAGAATAAGCAAGCAAATAAAGCAAGTTGAGTTTTAAACAAGATGATTAAGGTAGGTGGTCCGTTTGGGGGAATGCGGTTTGATGTTGGTTGGGGTATCACAACATAGCAAGAAATTATCACAATTCTATCTAGATTACCAAACCGAACAACAAGGCAAGTACTAGTAGAATGTACCCTATACCACTAGTTGGAGAACTAGGGTTAGGTGTAATTCTAGTAGGACTTGTCAACTCTAGGTCTCTAGGGTAAGTGGTATTAGGTCAATTAAGAGACAAGGGCGGAAATGGGAGTAGAGATGAGGGTTTTTCACCTCATGTCACTAGCCATCCAGCCTTTAGGAAGCTCTAGGCAATTGCACTAATCACACTTACACTAGCCACTTAGATCTCACACTCACTTGTCGAGGGAGGGATGTGTATGTAGGAACAAAGGGAGTTAGCTAGGGATCCACTAATTGGACCTAGGAACCATTCCTAAGATTGGCCACATACACTTCAATTCCTCCTAGAAGCTAAGTGTCATCAAACATCATAAAGCAAGCAATCCATGTTATAAGCACAAACCACAATCAATAAAATAGGAAATGAGATAGAAGCAAGAAATAATCATCATTGATATAAATTATGTTTATTACAAGATATTTTCCTCTAACATGGTATCAAAGTCACATTTTAACCCCAAACAATCCACCACTAGGGGCTTAGCTAGACATGATCAATAAAATAGCAAAAGAAAGGAGAAGAAGGGGAAGAAGTGGAAGAAGCCTCCTTCTTCACCTCCTATCTTCTTGGGGACGTCTTCTCTCCTCCAAAGGTGCAGATGGGCATGAAGATATGGGGGACTATGGAGGAAAACCTAGAAAACTAGGTTTCCAAGTTGAAGTGGAGATGGAAATGGTGAGTGGAGAGCATAAATGCAAGGGGAATGCACTAAATGCTCAAGGACTGGGTGGAGAGGAGTAATGGTGGCTAGGAGGAGCTTTGAGGTAGCTAGCCTCGACCTACAACCGCCACCCCACTATATATAGGTGTGGGGTTAAAGTGGGAAATGCAGTGGAAAAGTAGCTAGGTTTTTGTGTGTAGCACGACCGTGTTGGGTAACACGGCCATGGTGGGGTGTGGGTGGAATGACCGTAGTGGATGGGAATGGTTGATGTGAAAATGGTGAAAATGTTAGGTTGTTTTGGGAGAGTGACTGCATGGTAGCACGGCCGTACTGGGTAGCACGACTGTGTTGGGAGCTGGTAGCACGGTTGTGCTAGGTAGCATGGTCGTGTTGGGTTATATGTGCCACGGCCGTGCTGCATGGCACAACCATGTTGGGTTAGTGGTGGCATGGTCGTTTTGCATGGCAAGACCGTGTTGTAGGGTCACTATAGCACGACCGTGTTGGGGTATGTTTTGCAGCTTCTTCAAAATTGAGATTTTTCATGTGATTTCTTCATTTGCAGCACGACTGTTCCATGTTACCACGACCATGATGGGGGCTTATCTTGCATTTGAGCTTCAAACTTCATTATCCATGGACTTCTTTGCTTAAGCTTGACTCTTAGCCACTAGGGGTAGGTTGGGGGAGCTTTGGGGCCTTCTTTGGGCCCCTCGATCTCTCTTTTCCATCCAAGTTTGGTCCTAGTACCTAAAAAACATGCAAATAATGTCCATACGTGCATTTTGCACAAATATGCATAAGAAGGGGAAACATCATGTAATCTAACATGTATAAATGTGATTGAAATGCAATATGCCACAAGATGTAGCCCTAAAATAGGGCTGCATTTGGTACATAACCTCCATCCCTAAATAATATGGGCACATAACCCAGGGTATGGGGCACATAACCTCCATCAAAAAATAAAACCAATGCACTTAGTAAGATTGCCATCACATAAATGGACAATATAAAACACCCACCACAAAAGTAGGCAGATTTAGGGTTCCATCTCACAATGAGTAACAACTTAGTTTAAATTCCAGAAATAGAGTTTCATCAAGAAGCAAAATACAATATAGAGTCAATGAGTATATATAACAAAGTAAGATGATCACAAGACCATAATCAACCTAGAATCTTTCGCATGAAATAAATCTTCAAAAGAGAGAGAATTTGTGTAGACTAATATGTCTATATGACAAATAGAGAGAGGAAAAATAGGTGATTGTTCAATAGGAATAATATGGAATGAAAATACCTCAAATCAAGTCTACATATGTCCAAGTTCAAAACTCTAATTCCATCTCATTCCACAAGAAACATATGAAGTACATATATGACATCAAGGTTATGTTTACATTAATTTCATAAACCCTAAAAATTGCCTTCCATTATTACATAATTATTTTATGAAAACAAGGCATCTTGTAGATTATATTTTATTGAGTCCATAACACATTTTAGTTTATTTTTCTAATATATATGTTATTAGGTATGAAATTTAGAAATTTGTTGTCATTAATGATTTTAGGAGGTATCTGAACTCTCTCTCTAGGCGATGGCTCTGTTCCATCTCTAGATTGGGGGTTTCCCATGGCGGGCGCTGGCCTGGGTTCTCCGCTTGGCGCTGCTGCTATCTCGGTGGAGGTGGGCTCTATCTCTGGCGAGGTGGAGTTGGTTGCTAAATCAGTGGAGGTTGCTGCTAACGATGGCGAAAAGGATCTGCCCTGGGAGGATCCACGGGTCGATGTTATGACCGGAAGATGCTGGGCAGACACGGTGGCGAGGCCGTTGGAGGTCCAAAGAAATTGCAGACCGGTGGTTCTGAAGGATGATCCTAAATTTCCCTTCTTCCGCAATGATGACAACGGGCCTTGGATGAAGGTGTCGGGTGCGGTGGCGGTGGAACTGGAGGAGTTCCACCGTTACTCTGTCATGGTCTAGGTCCTTGGGCAAACCCCAAACATCCAGCAATTTCATGGTTGTATGCTCAGAACGTGGAGGCCTAAAGGTGAGCTCCAGGCATCACAACTGAAGGAGGGGCTTATCCTTGCTCGTTTTGCCTCGGCAGAGGACATGAAGTCGACGCTTGAAAGAGGCCCCTGGTTCCTCGACAATAAGTTGGTTTTGACGAGGAAGTGGACTCTAGAGGCAGACGTCAGGCGTGCGGCGCTCACCACTGCCCCGGTTTGGATCACACTTTTGGACCTGGGGCGACACTGGACGAGAAGAGCCCTTACCATCATCGGGTATGCTCTGGGCACACCCAAAGTCATGGATTTATGGATGGAAGGAAGATACGTGGGCGCTCCTCATCTCTGCATCGAGATCGCGGCTGATAGAGTGCCTTCCCCGGTGGTGATGTTGGAGATGCCTAATGGAGAAGAACTGGAAATAAAGATCGTTTACGATGCCTTGCCAGACCATTGCCACACCTGCAAGGTATTCGGGCATCAGCCCCAGAGATGCCCAGGTGCGAGGGAAGCCTTTGCAGATCCTCCGGTGATCAGAGGCAGATCAAAATCCCGACCCCCCCAAGAGGACCAGCAAGAAGAGTGGCGCCAACATCTTCACTGCTCCTCAGCCTACTGCGACGACTAACCTGGAACAGGTGACGACAGTGGCTATTGTTGCTGATGTTACTAGTGAAGTGACTTCCAAAACTAACGATGAGGTTACTCATGTTTTGGAGATCGCCAGGCCGCTTGTGGATTCTGGGACTCAGCTGATTGTGGATGCTGATAAGTCTGTGACGGACCTAGTTCCGGATGGACCAATAGATGGGGATGTTGCTGATGATGTCGAACATGTCCGGGAGGCTTGTGAAAGCACGCCGAATCCTTTCCAAATTCTTGAAGACCAGGAGCATGATGAAGTGCTGGTTCAGTCCAACCGAAGGGTGAGTACCCACAACAAAAATGGTGCCGACAGGACACCTAGAGGAAGAGGAAGAGGCGGGAAAGGTGGGCACAATCACTTCCCTTTGATAGGGGAGGGGGTCATACCTTCTCAATGAATGTCCTTGTGTGGAATGTGAGGGGCGCTTCCCTTCCGGGTAAGCAAAGGACCCTCAGACATATCATCACGGAGAGGCAAGCCTCTTTAGTGGTGTGCCTGGAGACGAGAATATGGAGAGAAGTTGTTGATAGAGTTAATGGGTTGTTTCCTGGTGGTTGGAATTGTTGCTCTAATCTGAACAACATTGAAGGTGGGAAAATCGTGGTAGGCTGGAATCCTTTGATTTGGGATGTCCAAATGACCTTTGAAAGTGACCAATTAGTCACGTTGAGTTGCATTAATACTGGTGGTTTCCATTGTGTTCTCTCTGCTGTTTATGGCTCCAACTCATAGGTTGAAAGAAGGAAGCTCTGGGAATTTATGGTGGAGTCTACGCAACAGGCTCTACCGCAGATTGTTGTGGGTGATTTTAACCAGGTCAGAAAAGCTAGAGAGAAATGGGGTGGGCTGCCCATCCCCGAACCGATTCTCAGGAGATTCAATGAGGCTGTGGATGCGGCGGGGCTTTTTGAGCTAAACATGAGTGGTGGCTTAATCACGTGGCATGATAAAAGATCACCGGAAAGAAGGATCTCTAGTAATCTTGATCGGGGCTTGGTCAATGAAGCGTGGCTTGAGGTTTTTCCATAGGCCTCTCTCAGACTGGGTGCTCATCCTAATAGTGACCATGCCTGGTTAGAAGTTCATCTTACTGATAAAAAGATCATGAAACGACCGTTCAGATTCCTTAACCATTGGTTAAATTGGCCTTCCTTTGAGGGTGTGATTAGCGAGGCTTGGAATGTGATGGTTATTGGCAATCCTCTCTTTGTGGTGGCTAAAAAACTGAAGAAGGTCAAGGTGGCTCTGAAGGCTTGGTCCAAAAGTCTTATTGACCTTCCTAACCTCATAAAAGATGCCAAGGAGAGATATAACATTGTTGCTGAGAATTTAAGAATGCAACCGAATGATCACACAATCATGATGGAGGAGATTGATGCTTGCAAAAGGTTGGGACAACTGGAAAAAGCCTATGAAATCTATGGGTGGCAAAGAAGCAGGCTCAAATGGCTTAAAGATGGTGACAACAATTCTAAAATCTACCATGCGGATATCAAAAGAAATAACATGAAGGACCATATACATAATCTGATGAATAACAAGGGGGAGCTTGTTGATGAGGAAGCTTTGGTTGAAGAGATGGCTGTGAATTTCTTCACCGAGCTGTACAATAGTGAGAATAGAAATAGTGATAGGTGTGCTTCTGTTCTTGAAAGAAACGTCAGTGATAGTATGAATACCGGGCTACTGAAGTTAGCTACTGACACAGAGATTAAACACGCGGCTTTCTCCATTGGTGCTTCCAAAGCACCGGGCCCCGATGGGTTCAATGTGAAGCTCTTCCATAGCTGCTGGAATATAGTTGGGAGGGAAGTGTGTAATGCGGTGAGGTGGTTCCTTGTGGGGGGGAGGATGGTCCGACAGGTAAATCACACTTTTATCATGCTTATTCCTAAAAATGTTGGCTCGGCTGTCATGAGTGACTTCCGCCCTATTGCTTGTTGTTCGGTTGTCTACAAGATTATTGAAAAGTTGCTGGCGGGAAGGTTGAAGTGTATTCTGCCAGATATTATTTCACCCAACCAAACAATGTTTGTGAAAGGGCATGATATTGCTGATAATGTTCTTCTGGATTCTGAATTCTTGAGAGATTTCCAAGTTAAGGGGAGAACCAAGCAGGCCTGTATCAAAGTGGACACAGCTAAAGTTTTTGATCACGTCTCTTGGCATGGTTTGTGGAGTATGATGGAAGCTCTCGGCTTCTCGGAGAGATTTATCAACATCATTAAACAATGCATTCAAACAACTTCCTTCTCGGTTCTGGTTAATGGGGTCCCAAAAGGTATGTTCCAAGCCTCGAATGGGTTGAGACAGGGTGATCGTTTGTCACCCCTACTGTTCACTCTGATTATGGAGAACTTATCTCATCTCATGGCCAAAGCTGAAGATGATGGTTTTATAAAAACGTACAAAGTCCAAGGCACTAAAGTCATGTCACACTTGATATTCGCAGACGACTTCATGTTCTTTGTTGCGGCCCATGCTAAGGTGTTCTGTGGAGTGAGACATATTTTTGAGAAGTTTGCTGATATTACTTGCTTACATATCAGCGATATTAAATCACAGGTGTTTCTGTCAAAACCTCATGATTTGAGGAGAGGAAGATTAAAAGAGGCCATTCACTTGGAGACCGGGTGTTTTCCGACCAAATACATGCGTATTCCTCTGTCGGGTGGTGTTGGGAAAGGGGCCGATTATCAGGTTTGCCTGGATAGATTGAGTGCAAGGGTTGAAAAGTGGAGCAGTTTGAAGGTTTCCTTAGCCGGGAGAGCGGTGATGATCAATTCTGTTCTGACTAATATGATCCGATACTGGTGTAGGCTCGCGGTGATACCCGAGTTCGTCTTGGGGAAAATGAGATCGATTTTGTGTGGTTTTTTGTGGAGCGGGAAGCATCATGTGGTTGTGTGGGTGGAGGTTGCTCAACCGAGATAGGGAGGATGGTTGGGTTTAATCGATCCCTCGGATATCATGCTGGAAGCTACTGCGAGAAGGATCCACGTTTTTCTTGTTAATCCTAGTTCTACCTGGAGTGTGTGGATGAGAGCTCGTTATGGTGGGTGCCTTGATACTGGTGCTGACATTGCTGGCTCTTCTAGAGCTTTGAGGAGAATGTGTGATGCATGGAATTTTTGCAAGATGAATTATGTTGATACGTATGGGAACTGGAGTGTGATTGCGGGCAGATTGCCTTGGAAGATCAACCGCAATCAACCTCAAGTTCCTTGGTACCAGATGCTTTGGGGTAGCTTCCACTGTCCCAAATGGAGCTTTTGTGCTTACAGGGTGATTTTGGGGCGGCTCCCCACCAGTGACAGAACCAACAGATGGTTCAATGAAAGTGTGAGCGCTTGCCCATTGTGCTATCAGGTCGACGAAACGCAGCAGCACCTCTTTTTTGAGTGTGACTTCACCAAGTATCTTTGGACCCAATCCTCTCTCAAGCTCATGTGGGGTGGCAACCCCCCATGGGTGTCAATAACAGCTTGGCCTGGATGCATAGTAGGTCCAGAGGGGACATACATCAAAGGAGGTTTTTCGGCCTGGTGTGGACTGGCCTCATGTTCCATATATGGCATGAGAGGAACACTAGAACTCACGGTAAGAGTGGGAGTGATAAATACCATGTGTTTGATGCTTTTGTTAATAGGCTGGCTTGGCATTGTAAAGAGAACCCAGGGTGCCTGTTGAAGGTTAATCCTGAGGTTATTTTGAGGTGGGGTCTTAAGTGACCATGTATAGTATACGGGGTGGTTTACCTCTATATGCTCTTTTGATGATCTAGTAATATTTTACCTTATCCAAAAAAAAAGAAATTTAGAAATTTTAACCATTAGGAAAATCCTCAGAAAATCACATGTTTATTATAATCGATTTAGGTGATAAAAATGACACCATTGAATAAATAATAAAATAGTTATTATAAAATATATTTTGTTTTATTTTTCTAAGCTATAAATAATTTACTTTTAATTTTGGAAGCATAGACCAATCAAACAATTCAAATAATCCACGTACGTAGAATTTTTTTTTATTATAGTATATGTGAGATGGGCCTATCAGGCATGGCTACTGGGCTGGTCACGCCAAAAAATCTAACAATGCTCTCTCTCTCTTGAAACAAGATGAAAAGTCAAAACTGACTATCAAGGTGTGACAAAATATAAGAATTGGGCTAGGGAAAATGGGTATCTCGCTCCCCCTAATTCTCCTTCCTCATCTACGAAGAACCAGTGCCCATGGAGCTAAATCTGAGGTTTCAATCTCACATGTAGGTGCACCTCTCCTCCAAAACTTCATTCAATGAAGTTTGTAGGACTCAAGTGGTCCCAACGGACCCTACAAAGACTCGTGGGTGGCATGAATCCCTAACAACTTATCCGCCATTGCTAGATCAAGAGTAAGGAGATACGAAACAATCCTGGATGGAAACCAAGGCACAAATATCATTAGAACATCTTAACGAATTTGTAAGGGTACAAGTTTGAGAACGTAGACAAAAAAAAGAAAAACATTGGCCTTTTTATTGAACTATCAATCTCAAATGAGAAGCAAGATGTTAAAAAAGAGGTAAAAGAGAAATAACATATTAAAGATGCAATCAAAGGCCCCAAAAGAATCAATGTGTTGTAGGGAGGGATCTTGGGCAATCCGTAGATGCCTTTGTGGTGAGATCCTCACTGATGAACTCAGAGGGTCTCCTATAGTTAGATGGAGTTTGCAGGTGTGGGAGGAATGGAAACCATGGCACTCTAAGCGATGATTTTGGTTACCGATGTTTTGAGGATGATCATGGAAATTTTCTAAAGGAGTCTAAAGGTCCTTGAGAGGAGTGGAGAAGGAAAGAGAGATGAAATAGAGGGAAAATAGGGGAGACAGGAGCCGAGATATGAAAGTAATGGTAAGACCATGAAACCCTAGGTTTTATAGGGCCTTCAGGTTTGGGGATACGTAAGGAAGGTGAGGGAGTAGAATTAAGGAACAATGTTGAGGGATGAGGTAGAGAGAGGTCAAAGGGGGATAAGGGAAAATTTAGACATTGTTCACGCTGGACACCTCCCAAAGAGGAAGGTATAAGACAAGCATCTATTTGTACGATTAAGATCCATTGACTAAATACAAACATGTATAAAGAAACAAGGCGTGATAATTAGTTTTAAGGAAATCTGGGCTTAAACTATGTGACTGTTGAGAACTTTTATAGAAGAAGAAGTATTATATGTATTTAATTTAAATGATTTATATTTTCTTCCTAATTCAATTTGAGGGTCCAAACAAAGTCTAAATAATACCAAATTGGTACCTAGATAAATATGATGAAACCATTTTCGACATCAGTTTGAATTTTTGGGGTTATTTACCATTTTATTTTACAATTTTGGCTTTAAGCAATATTCTATCTCCTAAATACAACTAGGATAGACAAGACTGTTCAATTAATGTGAAAATTCACACATAGACTTATTTTGGTATGTAATTCAAATTTGGGATTTATTTCCACTTTTGAAGTCATTGAGCATATTATTTAATATTTTGGAGAAAAACTCATATTTTCTTTTCTAAATGAAATCGGGATAGTTATATTGTTAAAATAATGTGAAACTTGACACCCAAGCTATTTGTGACCCAAGAAAAACACATTTTGACAATTAAATTTGGATTTTGGAATGTCCTTTTAGGGGTTCTAACAAAATTAGGATTTTAGCTATTACTATAATATTATTCTAAGATTACATCATTACCATCATTATTTATTATTCAGAGTCCTATTATCTTCACAATACTACCAAAAGAGTTACCTTGGTAATAATGCAAACAAATCCATGTTTTACCTTTTTAACATATTTAATGCATTAATTCCTCTTTTACTTGATGTTTGTACATGAAAATTCCAATTGTTAGTTTAGTACATCTTGTAAGTACATTATACCTCTTATTTAGCCATTATATGAATACTAGTTAGAAAAGGAAGCATATATGACATATTTCATGAACTTAATCACATGTTAGCACATATACATGCTATTATGTTAATATGTCACTTAATATGTTATATTTATTTTTAGGCATATATATGTCATGGGTTATCTTTGACTTATTAATGTTATATGTGTTAACAATGTACATTAAGGTGTAATTTTATCCTTTCTGGGTCCAATCTAAAGCACCAAAATTCTTGTCCCCTAATCATGGGAGTAGTATTTCTATAGTCAAGATGTTAGGCCTGGGTATGTTACAAGTATACTTCATGTGGGTCCAGGGCATAATAAAAGAAATAAAATATTTGCAAATGGATTTATTTTATTTACTTAATGCAATTACTATCAAAACTTATAACATGTTCTATGGTTATATATTTCAATTTCCATTCTTATATTCTTATGTATCAAGTTCTATTAGCAACATATGAATTACCATGGTTTCTATGTGATCTTCCGTGCACCAATCCAATATCTCACACACTCTACTGAAACATTTTTGAGGATGGCTCTAGGTCAATAGGAGGAGTCAAAAGTTAGCTAACATCAGGAGTACATCATCTGAGGTCTTGATAGGAATAGTTAGCTTAGTTATATGGTGTCTTATCAAAGCGGTACCCATTTCTTTCAGTTAAATATGATGTAAAACTTAGTTGTGATCTTGTGATATTTGTTCTTAATTAGATGTTATCTATTAAGCTAGCATGATGTTGAAAGCTCTAGGGGTAGAGAAAATTTATTACTCAAAAATAGTAAATTATGAAATACAAGTACATCATGAATTTGAAGTGCAGACAATCAACCATTACAATAGATGCAAGATTTAAGGTGATTTTAGTATTAAAAGTTGTATGTCTGCCTCTATTAGTTGCCTACTAGTATTTGCAACAATTTACTTTTATTTATCCCACAAGGACAAATAAGTACAATTGTTCATCACTCTTCTTTCATGGTTGTAGAAGATACCCAACACTTCACCTCTTCTTTAACAGTTGTAGAAGAGCACCAATACTTCATCTCTTCTTTAATATTTGTAGAAGAGCACCGATTAGAAGACTCCTTCTCCTTTCAAGACTTGAGATAAATCTTCTCGTAATAATAATGGGAGCAAGGTTGGAGAATGAAAACACCAATTCAGGTCATAATAACCACAAAGATCCTATAATAAAGCTTATGATGCGCATCCACATGGATTATTTCAAGGGATGTTGTTGTGGAATAAGGTACTTGGGTGGATCTCAGATTTTCACTAATTAGAACATGAAAATTGAGTAGCGAAGCTCCATGTTGCTATTCTTACAATAGTCAAGTGTTCTTGTGTCCTTCCTAAGCTATTATATTTATAGAAAACCATTAGAAAGTGTTTAGATAGATGTTGGAAGGTCTTTGAGCTGAGATCAGTGTGTAATGATTTGTTATAGTGTCATTAATGGAGTAAAATGACTTATTGTGCACTAACTAATTAGTATGCAGACTACTTGACCTTGGTTGAAAAAGAGTTTGACTGAGAGGCACCTTGTGTCCAAGTTTTAGTAATTGATAACTATCAGTCGAGTTTTGATTTGACCAGTCGATTCTCAGTGAGAAAAAAATTCAAACAAAATTCTCCCTATACCAATTCATTCTAATTTTTGGAAACCTATCAAATGATTTTCGCAATGAATCCTAACTATCCTAAAGTCCCAATATAAGTCCTAAAATGGGTTTGGGATAGTTTGCATGGACTCCTAGCTTGATTTTAAATGATATCTTGAGAAACTTAAATTTTCCATATACGAACAATGTATCAAGAGCACAATTTGATCAATTGCACACAAGATATGCATTTAAGCTTAGATCATTCTCTCCAATCATGCCTTGATACATGTAACCTTTGAATATCACATTAGAAGCATATTTGATCAACTTTGTCATAATTAAAAGAGAAAGTTGTATGATATCCATTTTAGCCAACAATCCCCCCTTTTCGAAGATGACAAACCTTTCCCACAATATTGCACAAATAAATCATTTATACCTAAGTGATGTCATGAAGCTCCAACAATGTGTGTAAGTTTCACTTGAGAGGTGTAGAACATGGCATTTATCTCTCAAGTGAATATACACCTACTTTATGTCAAAATTTATGTAACTTATGAGACTAATAGAAGGAACAAGATTATCCATCTTAGTCAAAATATATTATGTACGCTATGTATATTTCTCCCCCTTTGGCATATGCAAAAAGGTATGGGTGTAAGAAAGATTCCCCCCCTTAGTATGATAATCCCCCTCAATATGAATATCAAATAAAGACAACAAAGCTGGACAGTCATAATATCTCAATTTTAACCATAAGGGGCACACAAATATATATTTGATAGGAAAATGAAATACAAGGATAACATGGAAATTGTAACATCCCTGACCTGGGTTATGAACTAACCCTAGGTGTTTTGCTTAATTATTTAATTATATGCTTGTGATTATCTTTTGTTATGCGGTGTCATGTGTGTCAGCAAGTTAAAGTTGAACACCAGATATGTATTGGTGGCCTGCACAAAGCTCTAGGTACCCAGTTAAGGTTTAGTACAACCTTTCATCCACAGACTGATGGATAGTCAGAAAGGACTATACAGACCTTGGAAGATTTGCTGAGATCATGTGTTCTTCAGTTTACAGGGAGATGGGATCTGCACCTAAGCTTGATAGAGTTTACCTACAACAATAGCTATCAACATAGCATTGACATGGCACCTTATGAAGCTTTATATGGTAGACGTTGTAGATCACCCCTATGTTGGTATGAAACCGGTGAATATCAATTGTTAGGTCCTGATCTTGTGCAGCAGACCATAGAAAAGATCAAAGTAATACAACAACAGATCAAGACTGCACAGGATAGGCAAAAATCTTATGCTGACAAGCGTCATAGACCTTTGGAGTTCCAGGTTGGAGATAGAGTGTATCTCAAGGTCTCACCTTGGAAGGGAGTTCTGAGGTTTGGAAGGAAAGGGAAGTTAGCTCCTAGGTTTATGGGGCCTTATCCAATCATTGAACAGATTGGAAAAGTAGCCTATAAACTAGAGTTGCCACCAGAGTTATAGAGGTTACACCCTGTGTTTCACATTTCTATGCTGAAGAAATGTCACCCTGATACTGAGTCAGTTCTACAACCTATGGAGGTAGAATTGAATGATGACATATCTTATGAGGAAGGACCAGTGTCAATCCTTGATAAAAGAATTAAAAAGCTGAAAAAGAAAGACATAAATCTTGTGAAAGTCCTTTGGAATCACCGTGGTGTTGAAGAAGCCACATGGGAACTAGAGGAAGAGATGAGAAGGAAATACCCTGCTCTTTTCTCTTAATATGTTTTTTTGATTTCGGGGACGAAATCCTTATAAGGGGTGGAATTTGTAACATCCCTGACCTGGGTTATGAACTAACCCTAGGTGTTTTGCTTAATTATGTAATTATATGCTTGTTATTATCTTTTGGTATGTAATTAAATCTCTTAAGGAACATGTATGTAATTAAATCTCTTAAGGAACATACATTTCCATTTCTGTCCCTTTTGAACAATGTTGTAATATTGTTTTGTAATATAGGGACCTATGTACAAATTACCCAATTAAAAAGGGGTTAACTTGCAAATTGTACATGTTAAGATGTTCCTTTGGTGTTGAGACATCATAAGAATGAATATGATGAAGTATGATGTATTCTCCAAGCTTGGGCACCAAGATGCAGCTTGTGGAGCAATCCTTGTACTTAAAACTCTAGTTTTAGTGTAAAGTGCAATTTACCCAAAATATGGGGTGCAACTTGTAAAATACACCTTCTAGAGTATCTTTTATGACTCTTGGCATCATTTAGAGTAAGAATGATGAAGATTTCACTTCAATTGAATAGTTAAATAAGAATGATAACCCTTATAAATTAAATAATCAAGTTATAAGCCTAATAACCCTTCTATATGTGCAACTTAGGAAGAAGTTGGCTTTCTTCACCTTTAGACCTTGGGTTTAAGATGAGTTTTGCTTAAGTATGGAAGGGAGAAACGTGGCTTAGAATAAGGGAAGGACCTAGATGAGAAATGGAGAAACAAGTTGTCCTTATGTTGGAATTTCACCCAAAGTATATATACACCTTTTCTCACATTAGCAAGGATCATTTCCTTCACTTCCTTTCTTATCCCCTTGCTTAGACCGACTTAGGACAGAGCTCTGGAGAAGAGGAGAACAGACAAGCAGTTCTAGGTAAGCTTTGATCATCATCTTGCTCGAATTCATGGAGGAATTCATGGTGCAAGGTTGGTTTTATGGTCTTCCTTACTTGTTTCTTCTTTCTAGCCATCTTTTCCCAACCTTTCCGTGGAGAAACACCATTGGCCGACCTGTGGAGCTCAAGACACCATTAAAGACTTGAAGCTTGGAAGCTTGGAGATCAAGGAACGACCTTAAGGCGGGTTTTATAACTCTAAACATTTTGCTTTCTTATGCATATCTTTGTACTTGCAAAAGTAGCTTGTTCTTCTTTCCCCCATCCTTCCTTGCTTTCTTGCATCTAAAACCATGAGGAACAGACCTGGATCTGGAGGTAGAAGAAGGGGGGCGTGAATACCTATGTCACTTTAGTAAACGGTCTTGCACCCTTGGCCAAACGGTTTGCAAAACCGTTTGGGGGTTTTGCAAATCCGTTTGAGGGACAAACGGTTTCACAAGGTCGGTTGGAGAAAATGGTCTCCAAGACCATTTGAGGGCGTTTACCAAGCGTGGACCATTTGGGATTCCTTTTCATAATTATGTAGGCTAATGACCCACCAAATTTGATGGGTTACTCCAAAGGAATCATAGGTTAAATACCAATCAAGTAGGCAAATCAAATTGAATTAAATGCTGATTTTCAATCTGTTTAAATTGAACTTCTTGGGAAAACGGTCTCAAACCGTTTGAGTGCGTTGACCAAGCGTGCACCGTTTGGGATTACTGTTCATAATAATGTGGTCTAATAACCCACCAAATTTGATAGGTTAACTCCCAAGGAATCATGAGTAAAGGCTAAACAATTAGGTAACCTAATTGGATTAAGTGCTGATTTTCTAATCTGATTAACTTGAACTTTTTGGGAAAACGGTTTCAAACCGTTTGAGTGAGTTGACCAAGCGTTGACCGTTTGGGATTCCTGTTCACAATCATGTTGGTTAATAACCCTCCAAATTTGAGGGATTAACTCCAATATAATCGTGAGTTGAAGGCTAATTAATTATGTAAACCCTAATTGGATTAAGTGCTGACTTTCAACTTTATTGATTTGACTTTTTGGGTTTACTTGCCCAAACGGTCTCAATACCGTTTGGGGGATCATCCAAACGGTCTCAAGACCGTTTGGGGGTCACCCAAGACCGTTTGAAGGTCTAGGATCAAGTATGGATAGGTGTTTGAAGATCCAAAGATGTGGTGTGAAACCTAATCGGCTAAGTGTTGGATTTGCATTGAATTGAGTTGATTGTTTTCGGTTGATTGACCCAAATGGTCTCAAGACCATTTGGGGATCACCCAAACGGTCTCAAGACCGTTTGGAGGTCACCCAAGACCGTTTGGAGGTCTGGGGTCAAGTATAGTTGACCAATTGAGGGTCCAAAGGTACACAATTACAAAGCAATCAATTGCTGATTTGATGATCAACTCAATAGCTCAAACCCTAATGATTTTTCACTAGAATCCAAGGGTTGGGTGAGTCAAACGGTCTCAAGACCGTTTGGAACTCATCCCAACGGTCTCGAGACCATTTGGAGGTCACTCAAGACCGTTTGGAGGTCTAGGGGTGAGTAATGGTTAAGCAATTGATGATCCAATGATACTAAGTTGGAATGTAATCAATTGTTGTTTTGGTGATCAATCCAATGATCCAAACCTTAATTGGTTGACTTAGATTTTGATGATATGATGGGCAAACGGTCTCAAGACCGTTTTGAGGTCATCCAAACGACCTCAAGACAGTTTGGGGTCAGGTCATGTCCCAATGTAATGATGGTTCAATGGGTTCAAATCAATTAGTCCCACATTGAAATATGTTGAAGGGTTATTGATTCCAAACCCTAATTTGATTGAGTTAAACCCTTATTGATGGTCAATTGAGGGTCAAGTGAGGGAAAAATCAGTTTAAGGTTGACCTATTAAACTCAATTAAGGTATGAGTATGGGTCCAATTGATGATTGATTCCATGAATTCAATGATTGAAGGAATCAACATTGGAAACCCTAATTCGATTGGATACCTTATGAAGTGGAGGTCCAATGTGATTGAATCTTTGAGAATTAATATGATGAATGTTCTATTGATTCAATAATGATTAGTAATGATAATCAATGAAGGTGTGAAGGTTGAAACCCTAATAATACCTAAGTGATTAAGAACCAATTAAAGGGAGAATTCTTAATTGTTTATAGGGTTAATAGCTTGATACACTATGTTAACCATGGTAGTATGTACTTGATTGAAGGGTCCATGTGACCTAATCAATTTGAAAGAATGAGAATTTAGAATACATATATATAGATATAAATATGAATCATGTAATGATCTTCTGTAGAACGACCGTGCAAGGGAGCACGGCCGTGGTATCCTTAGCTTGCACGACCGTGCAAGGGAGCACGGCCGTGGTAGCCTTACTTTGCACGACCGTGCAAGGTGGCACGGCCGTGGTGTCCTATATAGAAATTGAAAAGTGTCGGTATTATGCTAACATTGTTATATATATGCATGCCCTTATTTGTATAAGTCATACAGGTTGATATTATGAGGTGATCATAGCCAGGTATGAGTTATGATGTCATATTCCTTGAAAACAATTATAAGCTTTTAGAGTAATGATATGTGAAAAGTATATACATTGCTTCCATCAAGGTCATGTTGTTAGATGACTTGTTGTTTATATGTCACTTGGTAGCAAGTGTTATGATAATCTGAGGGTTTTAATAACCACTCTCCTAAACCACAATGATGAGATGGTTAGGGATTGATATCCCAACGTTAACAATATGTGATGTGAACTTGATACAATAGTACCTTTTCTTTATAGCAATTGTTTTATTAGGTTATGCCTGAACATGTCTGATGCTAAAGAATGTTGTAAGGTACTTAACTAATCAAGTATAATGATATCAAGTAGAGCCCTGACCATAGATCCATCATTGTTAGAAAATATATGATGGTGAAACAGGTTTTTCTAAGGAAACTCCTGGAGCACATACTTTTGAGTATGTGGGAGTAATGGACGCGAACATCCTTACGTCCTAATGTTGGATATGATTGGAGATGTATCATTAATCTCTCAGTCCTTCATTATATGATTGTGCTGGGAAGATGTATCACTAATCTCCCGATGATTTTGTTAATGCCGCATCGATGTGAGATAAACAAGAAATCCCTCGATGGAGAAGAGAGTACAGAATGCCACTGTAGCTCTGAATAGCGAAGTTGCCAGAATACCCTGGAAAGCTATTGTAGCAGTGACACAAGATGTCCTGCATATCGATCCTCATACTGACTGAGGAGTGTTGAGGTCATAGGAATCCGGCTCTCCTGATGACCTAGGTATGGTACCGATTGCGATCTAATGATGGTCGGTTGGAGTATGAGAGGTGTAACTCATCTCCTCAGGGCATAAATATGTTTGTAAAATGTAATCAGCCGCATAGCATAATTGCTTAGATGGAACTACGAGAAACAATGATTGACAATACATTGTTATAGTGATCTAGTTAAATAACTAGTACACATGCTTTTCATATTCCTCATTATTATATGCCTGATCTTTCAATTAAGCTATAATTGAAATGATTACTCATAAGGATATTGTTTCACTTAGTTTATATAATGTTACCTGCTGTTGAATGTTATAATCCTACTGTTTATGTTGTTCTCTTTTTCATAACAAAGCTTCTGGAAGAGAGTTATAACTCTCGCTGGGACAATTATTTAAATTGTCTCACTCCCGTGGGTTTCAACTTTTAGGAAGACACCGAGGACGAAGGAACCCATCAGTGGGTGAGCAGCAGCAGCAGCAGTCTCAGGGACAACCGTGATCCTCAGGTGGAGACACTGTCTGTCATGTTGTGTAAATAGTATGTCATGTGTCGTCTCTGTACTCTCAGGTCCTAGGAGTCTGTATATCTGAGATTTTGGCATGATGCCTCGAGATTTTATATCTTACCTGGTACAGTTAACAAGGTGGGTTTTTTCGTAATGCTCGAGACGTGTTTATGACAGAGATGAATCATGGATCAGTTTGTAAATGACCTATCATGTTGTTTATGAAAGAGTTTTTATCTTTCGAAGATCTCTTTACAAAAGTTTTAAATTTTTTAGTGATTTTTGATAATTCCGCTGCTAATCGCTTCCACATTCGTTAATTTGATTGTCAGTTTGGTGTCAGTCGTTTCAAGTGGTATCAGATCTCTAGGTTCACTGAGTCTACAGAGACATATGACTTAGGATGTCGATTCTATTCTTAGTGTTTTCCAGTATATCTAATAGTGTCTTCTGCTCCTCAGGAGAAGAAGATAAGTAAGGATGTCTGGACCACATGAGGAGTATGTGGCAGAGAGTAGTGTTCCTACACCAAGAAGAGGTGCAAGGAGCCCAGAAGTAGAGCAACATGTACCTGAACCACCTTTGGAGCCACCCCAGTTCAACCCAGTTGACATGGGAAACCCAGTCGTTTAGACCATGTTTGGGCAGTTTATGACTGCCATGACACACATCATAGATAGGATACCTATGCCTGCACCTAGGGCACCTACCCATCTGGAAGGACAAGGAATCGGCAAGACGTTTGAAAGATTACGCTGAGTCGGAGCAAATAAGTACTTTGGAACAGCTGATCTGGCAGATGCCAACCTGTGGTTAACTGAGTTGGAGAAGGCCTTTAGAATCTTGAACATCTCTGAAGCTGAGAAGGTTAGACATGTTGTCTATCTTCTCAAAGGGAGTGTCGGGAATTGGTGGACCATGGAAGAGCAGAAGAGGCCTGGTGTGGAGGTTGCATGGGAAGTCTTCTGATGGGAATTTATCAATATATATTTCCCTAAAACGTTCCTGGATGAGAAAATCTCTCAGTTCGAGAGGTTAAGACAAGGTTTGATGAACATTAGCGAATACGAAGCTAAGTTCATGGAGTTGCTGCGGTTCTGTCCGCACATGGTTACTACAGATGAAGAAAGGATTAGACGGTTTGAGAAAGGGTTGAATGCCGAGTTGACTACTCCTGTGTCTGCCCTAGAGAATCGGGAAAGGTTTGCTACCTTCGTTGAGTCAGTCCGAAGGATAGAGAGATCCATAGCAGAGAAGAGGCAAACCCATAAGAGATATCCTCAGTTCCAGGGATCTTCATCTAGAGACTTCAAGAAGCCTAGATTTTCTGTGCCTACACCACCACCTAGATCCAATACCCAGACGCATTGGATGTCAAATAGGGGTAGAGGATGAAGCTTATCACTACAAGGGGCTCGCAGTTCAGCATCTATGTCGGTTACAGGACCACCCAGACCTCAACAACTGAACAAAAGTTGTTACATATGTGGAAAGATGGGACATTTGATGAAGGATTGTAGAGCCAGAGACGTGAGTGTGACTCAACCTCAAAGGCAGAATTAGCAAGGATCTCAAAGGCAACAGTTTCCAGGTAATGCTAGAGGATGTGGGCAAGCATCCCAAGCTGGATCATCAACATCTAGTCATCAAGCACCAAATCAACCACAGGCGACGGCGAGATTCTACGCGATGAATCCACCTGATGCAGTTATCAACCCTAGGGTTGTGGCAGGTCAGATGGAATTGTTATATTCTGATATGTCTACATCTTGCGTTGTATCTGTTTTGATTGATCCAGGTGTTATGCACTCTTTTATCACTCGAAAAGTGATTCGTAACTGCAATATGACAATCAGTCATAGGGCAGATAGCTTGTTGCTTGAGACTCCGTTGAGAGGGTCTATTGTGTTGCAGGAGGTTTGCTCTCCCTGCATCCTTCTCTTTTCTGAATGTCGCATTCAAATGGATTTAATACCACTTGACATGCAAGGATTTGATATAATCCTTGGAATGGATACCTTGGAAAGGTATAAGGTTGTTTTGGATTGTGAATCCAAGCAAGCTGTGTTTGCTGATGAAAGCGACACATGGATCTTTCAAGGAGAGAGAAAGATTCTACCCACCTGTCTTGTGGCATCTATGGTTGCTGAGAAGTTGATGAGGCAAGGATGTTATGCATTCTTGGCCCATGTGGTAGATACTACCATGGAAAGTCCTAACCCTATCGAAGTTCATGTAGTCAGGGAATTTGAAGATGTATTTCCTGAAGAACTTCCAGGTGTACCACCGCCTCGAGAAATTGATTTTGAGATCAATCTAATCCCAGACACAAAACCTATAGCACAAACACTGTATAGGATGGCGCCTGCTGAGATGGTGGAACTCAAGAAACAACTACAAGAGTTGCTTGAGAAAGGATTCATCCGACTGAGTACCTCACCTTGGGGTGCTCCGGTACTCTTTGTTAAAAAGAAAGATGGGTCAATGCGGTTGTACATTGATTATAGACAACTAAACAAAGTGACAATAAAGAATAAGTATCCTCTATCGAGGATTGATGATCTTTTTGACCAGTTGCGTGGTGCAACCATCTTCTCAAAGATAGATTTGAGGTCAGGATATCATCAACTCCGTATTAAGGATAGTGACATACTCAAGTCTACCTTTAGGACAAGGTATGGTCACTATGAGTTCACAGTTATGTCGTTTGGACTAACTAATGCACCAGCTGCATTTATGGAACTCATGAATAGAATCTTCCAACCTTTCCTCGATCAGTGTGTGGTTGTCTTTATAGATGAAATTCTGATCTATAGTAGAGATGCTCAGCAGCATGAACAGCATCTTCATCAGGCTCTAACTTTGCTAAGAGAACATAAGCTATACGCTAAGTTTAGCAAGTGTGAATTCTGGTTACTGGAAGTATCTTTCCTTGGACATGAGATATCTGCCTCGGGTATTCGTGTTGACCCTAAAAAGGTAGAATTTGTCCTACAATGGGAACAACCAAAGACGCCGACAGAAATCCGTAGTTTCTTAGGGTTGGCTGGCTATTACCGAAGGTTTATAAAGAACTTCAGTTCCATAGCCCTACCTTTGACAAAGTTGACCCGGAAGGATATTCCTTTTGTTTGGAGTGATAAGTGTCAGCAATCTTTCCAGTTGCTGAAGGAGAGGTTGACAAGTGCACCTGTACTTGTGTTACCTGAGCAAGGCAAAGGATACATAGTTTTCTATGATGCCTCCAAGAATGGACTCGGATGTGTGTTGATGCAGGATAAACAAGTGATTTCTTTTGCTTCTCGACAACTTAAGAAACATGAGGAGAATTATCCGACACATGATCTGGAACTAGCTGCTGTAGTTCATGCCTTGAAAATATGGAGACACTATCTCTACGGAGAGACATTCCAGATTTTCACTGATCATAAGAACCTTAAGTATATCTTCTCTCAGCACAAACTAAACATGAGGCAACGACGCTGGATGGAGTTAATCAAATACTATGATTGTACAATTGATTACCATCCAGGGAAGGCCAATGTAGTTGTTGATGCTTTGAGTAGGAAATCAGCAACACCAGCCTTAGATAGGGCACAACTAAACTTTTTAGTATGCTCTAGGAGAGATATGCTTATCTCCTTAAGGCAAAACAATGTACAATTGAAGGTGTCCTTGTTAGCCGGGTTATTAGCTAAGATGCATATAAAACCTACTCTGAGAGAGAAGATCAAGGAAGCACAACAAGTTGATGCTGCAGTTCAGCAGATCAGATCGGAGTTTGGTGATGAGAAACGAGATGGTTTCCATGACTCAAATGATCAAGTAGCATGTTATCATGGAAGGATGATAGTACCAGATGTGGATAATTTGAGAAAGTTAGTCCTGGAAGAAGCTCATTCTTTGATGTATGTTATGCATCTAGGGAGCACCAAGATGTATTGAAACTTGAAAGATATGTATTGGTGGCCTAGGATGAAGAAGGACGTTGCTGAGTTTGTTATGCGGTGTCCTGTGTGTCAGCAAGTTAAAGTTGAACACCAGAAGCCTGCAGGAACAATGCAACCTTTACCCATACCACAGTGGAAATGGGATCACATAACTATGGACTTTGTTGTTGGCCTACCTAGGACAAACAAAGGACATGATTCCATTTGGGTAATAGTTGATAGGTTGACAAAGACAGCGCATTTCTTACCTGTCAAAACAACCTATTCTACTGAGAAGTTAGCACAGCTGTATGTTGAAGAGGTAGTGCGATTGCACGGAGTTCCTGTCACTATAGTATCAGATAGAGGTCCTCAGTTTACAAGTCATTTTTGGGAGCGACTGCACAAAGCTCTAGGTACCCAGTTAAAGTTTAGTACAACCTTTCATCCACAGACTGATAGATAGTCAGAAAGGACTATACAGACCTTGGAAGATTTGTTGAGACCATGTGTTCTTCAGTTTACAGGGAGTTGGGATCTGCACCTAAGATTGATAGAGTTTGCCTACAATAATAGCTATCAACATAGCATTGATATGGCACCTTATGAAGCTTTATATGGTATACGTTGTAGATCACCCCTATGTTGGTATGAAACCGGTGAATATCAACTGTTAGGTCCTGATCTTGTGCAGCAAACCACAGAAAAGATCAAAGTAATACAACAACAGATCAAGACTGCACAGGATAGGCAGAAATCTTATGCTGACAAGCGTCATAGACCTTTGGAGTTCCAGGTTGGAGATAGAGTGTATCTCAAGGTCTCACCTTGGAAGGGAGTTCTGAGGTTTGGAAGATAGGGAAGTTAGCTCCTAGGTTTATGGGGCCTTATCCAATCATTGAACGGATTGGAAAAGTAGCCTATAAACTAGAGTTGCCACTGGAGTTATAGAGGTTACACCCTGTGTTCACATTTCTATGCTGAGGAAATGTCACCCTGATACTGAGTCAGTTCTACAACCTATGGAGGTAGAATTGAATGATGACATATGTTATGAGGAAGGACCAGTGTCAATCCTTGATAAAAGAATTAAAAAGCTGAAAAAGAAAGACATAAATCTTGTGAAAGTCCTTTGGAATCACCGTGGTGTTAAAGAAGCCACATGGGAACTAGAGGAAGAGATGAGAAGGAAATACCCTGCTCTTTTCTCTTAATATGTTTTGTTGATTTCGGGGACGAAATCCTTGTAAGGGGTGGAATTTGTAACATCCCTGACCTGGGTTATGAACTAACCCTAGGTGTTTTGCTTAATTATGTAATTATATGCTTGTGATTATCTTTTGGTATGTAAGTAAAGCTCCTAAGGAACATACATTTCCATTTCTGTCCCTTTTGAACAATGTTGTAATATTGTTTTGTAATACAGGGACCTATGTACAAATTACCCAATTAAAAAGGGGTTAACTTGCAAATTGTACATGTTAATATGTTCCTTTGGTGTTGAGACATCATAAGAATGAATATGATGAAGTATGATGTATTCTCCAAGCTTGGGCACCAAGACGCAGCTTGTGGAGCAATCCTTGTACTTAAAACTCTAGTTTTGGTGTAAAGTGCAATTTACCCAAAATATGGGGTGCAACTTGTAAAATACACCTTGTAGAGTATCTTTTATGACTCTTGGCATCATTTAGAGTAATAATGATGAAGAGGTCACTTCAATTGAATAGTTAAATAAGAATGATAACCCTTATAAATTAAATAATCAAGTTATAAGCCTAATAACCCTTCTATATGTGCAACTTAGGAAGAAGTTGGCTTTCTTCACCTTTAGACCTTTGGTTTAAGATGAGTTTTGCCTAAGTATGGAAGGGAGAAACGTGGCTTAGAAGAAGGGAAGGACCTAGATGAGAAATGGAGAAACAAGTTGTCCTTATGTTGGAATTTCACCCAAAGTATATATACACCTTTTCTCACATTAGCAAGGATCATTTCCTTCACTTCCTTTCTTATCCCCTTGCTTAGACCGACTTAGGACAGAGCTCTGGAGAAGAGGAGAACGGCCAAGCAGTTCTAGGTAAGCTTTGATCATCATCTTGCTCGAATTCATGGAGGAATTCATGGTGCAAGGTTGGTTTTATGGTCTTCCTTACTTGTTTCTTCTTTCTAGCCATCTTTTCCCAACCTTTCCTTGGAGAAACACCATTGTCCGACCTGTGGAGCTCAAGACACCATTATATACTTGAAGCTTGGAATATTGGAGCTCAAGGAATGACATTAAGGTGGGTTTTATAACTCTAAACCTCTTGCTTTCTTATGCATATCTTTGTACTTGCAAAAGTAGCTTGTTCTTCTTTCCCCCATCCTTCCTTGCTTTCTTGCATCTAAAACCATGAGGAACAGACCTGGATCTGGAGGTAGAAGAAGGGGGACGTGAATACCTATGTCACTTTAGCAAACGGTCTTGCACCCTTGGCCAAACAGTTTGCAAAACCGTTTGGGGGTTTTGCAAAACCGTTTGAGGGACAAACGGTTTCACAAGGTCGGTTGGAGCAAACGGTCTCCAAGACCATTAGAGGGCGTTGACCAAGCATGGACCGTTTGGGATTTCTGTTCATAATTATGTAGGCTAATGACCCACGAAATTTTATGGGTTAATCCAAAGGAATCGTAGGTTAAAGACCAATCAAGTAGGCAAATCAAATTGAATTAAATGCTGATTTTCAATCTGTTTAAATTGAACTTCTTGGGCAAACGGTCTCAAACCGTTTGAGTGCGTTGACCAAGCGTGGACCGTTTGGGATTAGTGTTCCTCATGATGTGGTCTAATAACCCACCAAATTTGATAGGTTAACTCCCAAGGAATAATGAGTTAAAGGCTAAACTATTAGGTAACCTAATTGGATTAAGTGCTGATTTTCTAATCTGATTAACTTGCAATTTTTGGGCAAACGGTTTCAAACCGTTTGAGTGAGTTGACCAAGCATTGACCGTTTGGGATTCCTGTTCATAATCATGTTGGTTAATAACCCTCCATATTTGAGGTATTAACTCCAAAGGAATCGTGAGTTGAAGGCTAATTAATTATGTAAACCCTAATTGGATTAAGTGCTGACTTTCAACTTGATTGATTTGACTTTTTGGTTTTTCTTGCCCAAACGGTCTCAAGACCGTTTGGGGGATCATCCAAACGGTCTCAAGACCGTTTGGGGGTCACCCAAGACCGTTTGAAGGTCTAGGGTCAAGTATGTATAGGTGTTTGAAGATCCAAAGATGTGGTGTGAAACCTAATCGGCTAAGTGTTGGATTTGCATTGAATTGAGTTGATTGTTTTGGGTTGATTGACCCAAACGGTCTCAAGACCATTTGGGGATCACCCAAATGGTCTCAAGACCGTTTGGAGGTAACCCAAGACCGTTTGGAGGTCTGGGGTCAAGTATAGTTGACCAATTGTGGGTCCAAAGGTACACAATTACAAAGCAATCAATTGCTGATTTGATGATCAACTCAATAGCTCAAACCCTAATGATTTTTCACTAGAATCCAAGGGTTGGGTGAGTCAAACGGTCTCAAGACCGTTTGGAACTCATCCAAATGGTCTCGAGACCGTTTGGAGGTCTAGGGGTGAGTAATGGTTAAGCAATTGATGATCCAATGATACTAAGTTGGAATGTAATCATTTGTTGTTTTGGTGATCAATCCAATGATCCAAACCTTAATTGGTTGACTTAGATTTTGATGATATGATGGGAAAACGGTCTCAAGACCGTTTGGAGGTCATCCAAACGACCTCAAGACCGTTTGGGGTCAGTTCATGTCCCAATGTAATGATGGTTCAATGGGTTCAAATCAATTAGTCCCACATTGAAATATGTTGAAGGGTTATTGATTCCAAACCCTAATTTGATTGAGTTAAACCCTAATTGATGGTCAATTGAGGGTCAAGTGAGGGACAAATCAGTTGAAGGTTGACCTATTAAACTCAATTAAGGTATGAGTATGGGTCCAATTGATGATTGATTCCATGAATTCAATGATTGAAGGAATCAACATTGGAAACCCTAATTCGATTGGATACCTTATGAAGTGGAGGTCCAATGTGATTGAATCTTTGAGAATTAAGATGATGAATGTTCTATTGATCCAATAATGATTAGTAATGATAATCAATGAAGGTGTGAAGGTTGAAACCCTAATAATACCTAAGTGATTAAGAACCAATTAAAGGGAGAATTCTTAATTGTTTATAGGGTTAATAGCTTGATACACTATGTTAACCATGGTAGTATGTACTTGATTGAAAGGTCGATGTGACCTAATCAATTTAAAAGAATGAGAAATTAGAATACATATATATAGATAGAAATATGAATCATGTAATGATCTGTTGTAGAACGACCATGCAAGGGAGCACGACCGTGGTAGCCTTAGCTTGCACGACCGTGCAAGGGAGCACGGTCGTGGTAGCCTTACTTTGCATGACCGTGCAAGGTGGCACGGCCGTGGTGTCCTATATAGAAATTGAAAAGTGTTGGTATTATTCTAACATTGTTATATATATGCATGCCCTTATTTGTATAAGTCATACAGGTTGATATTATGAGGTGATCATAGCCAGGTATGAGTTATGATGTCATATTCCTTGAAAACAATTATAAGCTTTTAGAGTAATGATATGTGAAAAGTATATACATTGCTTCAATCAAGGTCATGTTGTTATATGACTTGTTGTTTATATGTCACTTGGTAGAAAGTGTTATGATAATCTGAGGGTTTGAATAACCACTCTCCTGAACCACAATGATGAGATGGTTAGGGATTGATATCCCAACGTTAACAATATGTGATGTGAACTTGATACAATAGTACCTTTTCTTTATAGCAATTGTTTTATTAGGTTATGCCTGAACATGTCTGATGCTAAAGAATGTTGTAAGGCACTTAACTAATCAAGTATAATGATATCAAGTAGAGCCATGACCATAGATCCATCATTGTCAAAAAATATATGATGGTGAAACAGGTTTTTCTAAGGAAACTCCTAGAGCACATACTTTTGAGTATGTGGGGGTAATGGACGCGAACATCCTTACGTCTTAATGTTGGATATGATTGGAGATGTATCATTAATCTCTCAGTCCTTCATTATATGATTGTGCTGGGAAGATGTATCACTAATCTCCCGATGATTTTGTTAATGTCGCATCGATGTGAGATAAACAAGAAATCCCTCGATGGAGAAGAGAGTACAGAATGCCACTGTAGCTCTGAATAGCGAAGTTGCCAGAATACCCTGGAAAGCTATTGTAGCAGTGACACAAGATGTCCTGCATATCGATCCTCATACTGACTGAGGAGTGATGAGGTCATAGGAATTCAGCTCTCCTGATGACCTAGGTATGGTACCGATTGCGATCTAATGATGGTCGGTTGGAGTATGAGAGGTGTAACTCATCTCCTCAGGGCATAAATATGTTTGTAAAATGTAATCATCCGCATAGCATAATTGCTTAGATGGAACTATGAGAAACAATGATTTACAATACATTGTTATAGTGATCTAGTTAAATAACTAGTACACATGCTTTTCATATTCCTCATTATTATATGCCTGATCTTTCAATTAAGCTATAATTGAAATGATTGCTCATAAGGATATTGTTTCACTTAGTTTATATAATGTTACCTGCTATTGAATGTTATAATCCTACTGTTTATGTTGTTCTCGTTTTCATAACAAAGCTTCTGGCAGAGAGTTATAACTCTCGCTGGGACAATTATTTAAATTGTCTCACTCCCGTGGGTTTCAACTTTTAGGAAGACGTCGAGGACGAAGGAACCCATCAGTGGGTGAGCAGCAACAGCAGCAGTCTCAGGGACAACAGTGATCCTCAGGTGGAGACATTGTCTGTCATGTTGTGTAAATAGTATGTCCTGTGTCGTCTCTGTACTCTCAGGTCCTAGGAGTCTGTATATCTGAGATTTTGGCATGATGCCTCGAGATTTTATATCTTACCTTGTACAGTTAACAAGGTGGGTTTTGTTGTAATGCTCGAGATGTGTTTATGACAGAGATGAATCATGGATCAGTTTGTAAATGACCTATCATGTTGTTTATGAAAGAGTTTTTATCTTTCGAAGATCTCTTTACAAAAGTTTTAAATTTTTTAGTGATTTTTGATAATTCCACTGCTAATCGCTTCCGCATTCGTTAATTTGATTGTCAGTTTGGTGTCAGTCGTTTCAGAAATTAAGAAAAATACATAGCTCATGCCATACAACAAACTAAAAATTCATAACATTCAATCCTACAACAAGAAATAAGAACATATTATCAAATCTAAGGATCTATGATCACACACTTTTGAATAGGTGAATATTCAACAGTGTGCGCTCTGAGTTTCCCTTAGGAATACTCATTTTACCATCCAATAAAGTTCTAACACTGGAATGGATCTATGGAACATGGAAACTAAATGACTAGGGTTTCACTTGATTAGTTAAGACAATTGGGCGTCTTTCATTCTGCATCAATCAAGTTACAACATACAAACCCTAAAAATATTTTGCATAGACAAGGGTAGATTACAACTCCAGAACATATAAAATGTATGAAGTAAAAGGTTGATCACATCACCACATGATATTGTTTCACTGCCATACACGAGACAATCACCATTGTCACATAACCATGGGACATCAATCCCTTATCACATCACACAGAGGATATCACCTCAATTAGGCACTAAGTCTCTACCAAGGTCATAAGACCATTCATTTATTCCCTACAAGAAACATCATTACCTCGATATGCCTCATCAAGGCTCATAATCACCACATGTGACGTCCCCGGATTTTGATTTCTCCAAACCCTATTGAGAATGAGATGTCAGAATCTGAAAACATCATCCAATCATATCAGAAAGCGATGCGGAAGCACAATACGCATACATGAACATACAACCATAACATACTCAACCTTCAACATGTATTTTTTATACAAAATGAATTATTACAAAATGGTTTACATTTACATATTGAATGAAAATTCTACAGTCTAAGAACATGTATGCTAAACTAGGATCTACACAATAGGTACAACCTGCACAACTTGCTCACATCCTATACTTTTCTCCCAAGCTATCTCCGAACCTAAAACATACGTGAAACAACAAATCAACACACAAGGTGTTGTGTACATGGGCAAAAAGATACATATATTTATGGCTTTCATAATTTTGAAAAAGATTTGCAGAAGGAAATAAAATCATAGAAAACACTTCTTTATTAAGCGCAATACACCAATTTAAGTCATTTTCCTAGATGAATTGCATTATCAAGGTGGACTAGTACCAAAACATAAATATTGGGCCCATCCCCGTGTACCAAGTACTCTAGGGAAACTCCCCGTACACCGTGTGCTCTAGGGAGGTGTACTAGCCAACATTAATCCATTCCCTCGTAAGGGGGATAATGAACACCTTAAATAACTACAAAGCATCTACTTATCATTTATGCTTACAAGTGATAAAACATCGAGTACTATATAGTGCTACTACATCCAATATTTGCAAATAGAAGAGAGCATACATACATATCATGATTGCAAGCAAGAAAACCATAGTCATATACTTAAATAAAACCCATGTACCTGAGTTCAGAGATTTCTAACTTATCCTTGATCATCTAGAAGTCTGGTCATCACCTGATTAAGATAAGACCACATACTATCATCAGATTCTCATCATCTTAACCCTAGTCATGTTCATTAGGGTTTATATTATCTCATTAGGATATTCCAACATTTACTTGCATTATTGTCTTATATTTATCCTACATCTGTCATTTTCCAGATATGATTCATTATCTGAATATTAGGCTCCATATTCTTTTTAGTGCACATAATAACCCTAGGTTACATCATTAACCTAGCTTAGGGTTTATAACATGTATTAATATTCATCTTCATATAATATGGATTTTGTTCATTATTATGATCTCATAATTAAAACTGAGGTTCAAAATACAGATATGAGCTTACTATGTAAATTTCACCATTTATTGAGCATGTATGTATTTATTACATTTTCTTTAGGGTTATTAGCCCTAATTAGCCATATTAATCAAATTACATGATTTTGTGCATCAACATAATAATTATTAACATCATATGGATTCTAAACATGATTATAGACTTACTGACATTTTATCATGATTTTAGGCCATTGTTTGATATTTATTACTCATAAAACAAGCATAATACACTTTACATGATATCACTGATATTAAAGCATCAAAAGTCTGATATTCTACTTCCATATTTTTCTACGCTTTTTTTTGAGAATTTTGGTACCTTATTTGTATTTTTCGGATCATCAAGCTATTTTCTATGAATTCCGTAAGATTTGAACATTACTAAACTATTTACCTCTTTCGACCACTCAGGACCCGCCACGTGGCCACTAGGGCTGGCGCATCCTTTGCCTGCTGCAGCTGGTTCTTTTCTTGGCTTGCCTTGGGCCGGCCGGTCCTGGGTTGGTTTTGGGTGATTGAACCGGGGTTCAACCTCCTCTTCTCCTTTCTGGTTCCACGTGATACACGACCCTGTTCTTCTGTGAACAGGCGCCGCTGCCGTCGGGTTGGTCTCGCTTCCCCGTTCCGGCTTGTGAGAACGCAACACGGCCGTATTGCCCCGTCCGTGAGCACTGTCGTGTGTCTCCTCCTCACGACTGTATGCTCCACCTTTCTGCTCCATCGGAGCTTCCACCTGACCACCTCGGATCCTCCTCTACGCTAGAGCCTCCACCTGTCAACCTCTAGGGCTTGAGTCGCCGCCGTCCAAAGCAAGGAAGCATCGAGGTCAGGGTAATAGAGGAAAGGGAGGATGACATCTCCACTCAATGTGCGCCACCAGTCGATGCCTGTGTCTACGTTCTCTTGAGCGTTGCGCACCGCCCAAGCCATCGTCATTGCGGGGTTTGCTCCTGCAACGAGATCCACCCTCAGCGCCTCCTCCTCGGGTTCTCAGACGTCGTCCTGGCTCCAGGACGAGTAGCGGAGATCGTCAGGTCTAGGCTCAGCAGAGCTCCTCTTCACTCGCGAGTCCTGCCGCCACCGTGCGGTTGGTCTCCAGCCGATGCTGCGCGCGGCAGCTCTCCAGCATGGGTTCCACCGATCTGCACCCACAGAGCTCACTAGATTCATGTGAGGACCTCCTCCTCCTGCGATAACCAGGGTCCTCTCTCGTCATGCTTCCTGGGCTATCACTGCTTGGGTCGGCGCTAGTGACTCCGAAGCTAATCGCACGTTTGATATCTAGATCAAGATCCTTTAATCTCGGATACGTGAAACCAACGAGACTTGGTCTCCATGTGTATTGGCGTCTCCGTGAGAAATGGAGATAGGATCTGAGTAATTAACTGCTTAGGTGATAATTTATCACTTTCAAGGCTCCATGTATCCTATTTTCTATATGAAAGTATAACGTAGGTTGGATTGAAATAACCATGCAACAAGGCAAAAACAATAGTTGCATCACACATGCTTGAATCTCAGTTTGCGTAAAATATTATAACGACCTAGGTTCATAAAGCATTATTTAATTAATTTTCTTCTTTATTCCAAAACTCAATAGCATCCAATAGCAATATCCAGTTGTATGAATCCATGTACACTTCATCGAATACTAAAATCCATATGTCCTCAACATAGACTTATCACTACTATTAATCATATCAACATACATTCATGGTCCTTGGTAGACATTATTGATCCTCTCATGGCATTAAAGTCATACTTGAAGGTCAAAGAATCCAGGGTTACGTAAAAGTCAACTCAACTTTAAATTAATGAAAACAAACATTCATAGACTTCAAATACTATAACGAGTCTCAAAACCCTAAAATCATGGGTCATCACATTCACCCCACCTTATATGGAATTTCGTCCTCGAAATTCAACTAGTCTCATTCTTAAAAGGCTATTTAGGAGTTCAAGTTCATATACATCATCATTTCTTAGGTTCTAAGACCACCATAGTTGCATCACACTCTAAGTTGTCAGCTTAGGGTCTAGAGATTCTTGGGTGTGTCCACCCCACCTTATATATGTGGAAGCATCACTTAATGTCTTATACATGACATGAATTTACGATATCTTAGGATTACATCACCCCTAAGGATACGGTTTTGTTCATACTTTTAAAGTTCAAGAGAAATTGGTTTATATGTCATGGTATTCAGATCGTTCAAATCTAACATCATTAATATGTTTTATGATCAACATCTTACAATGATTTCAGCATTAGAGGAGATTTATCTTCATCCTTGATATTAGGATTTCTTTTCTACTTAAGAAGGGCTTACACAACATGTTTGACCATTAGGGTTTCACCCTATGGTGATGATATTCATACGCAACTTAGAAGCATACATTGAGAAGAATCAAAGTTACGAACTATATTTCTGATCATATATCCTATGATCCAAAAATATCTTTATATCTTGTTCACGAGTTCTTTTTTTTTGCTCATGATTTCAAACTTATATCATTCATGCATGATATAGAGAGAAAGAGAATATACTAAGTCAAACTTATCATGATTTCAAACTTTGGTACTACATGTATGATATAGGGGGGAATATAGAATAGGTCAAGCTTATACGAGTGACTCCTCATATATAAATCATCTATATAGCTCAAGTGAGGTTTCTATCATTATAAATTAAGAAAGAGAAGAAGAAGGGAGAACATTTATTTTGAGTATCTTTTGCACAAAGCATCATACTCTCGTAACTAGAGTTCATATATTACCTCACTTGCAACTAATGATGAGATTCTTAAAATATGTCACTCTAGCTAGGACCTAACTCAACCAAAGGATTGACTTTATCATATGGGTCATCTACCCATCCTTTTATTTTACCCAATTCTCACATATAGATTTGAGTCATGCATAAGGACTCAACTCAACACTCGAGAGTAATCCAGTGTAGGACTTTTTTTAATACACATCTCATATATTGGAGGCTAGGTCCTATGACCTTCTCCCTGTGGGTCTTACTCTCTCTAGAGTTCACCACATATCTCATCCTACCACTAGATATCTTCCTTGTATAAGAGCTTGAGGCTCATGCACACTCATATCTATCTTAACTTAGCTTATCTTAAGTAGGAAAAGGGAATGTACTTTCATCATCATGACTTAGCATAGATCCTCTAAGAGTGGATTCATCTCATATACAACTCAAATCTTAATAAGGAAACTTATACCATTATGGATTAAAGTTAGATAAGATTCTATATTCTTATTTCCTTCATCTTTCTTTTGTCTATCTATGTATCACATAACCTTATGAGGCTCTAGATGTCTAATCTAAATCTATTCTCTCTTCTAGACTAATGTCACTCCCTTTCACTTAGGTTGCACAAGCACTAACTACTCTCCTGTGTGAGGGACACATTTTTATATTTACATATAGGTAATAAAATATTATATAGTTTTTCTCCGAGAAGGCTGACGACAGAGAAAACTATCGAGGCTCGAGCCGATTGGAAAACAAAACCAAATCAGCAAAATGAGTGTCCCACACACAGTAGATAGTCTAGTGCCATGTCACCTAGTGAAATGGTGAGAACGAGATGTAGACTAGTGTAGCTACCCAATACATATGAGCTCTATATGGAAAGGGTTTCAGACACTTGTCTAAACCTAGTTCTCAAACATCTAGGCTCTAACCTAGAGGCTAGGTCAAACCTTATTCCTATAGAACAACTTACTAAGTTTCTAAGGTTTAAAGTGAAAGGTGAGATTTAGGTTTAATGTTTCATGGTGAGCAATTGTTAGGTGTAGCTATTGTTCATTCTCTGATACCAACTGTGACGTCCCCGGATTTTGATTTCTCCAAACCCTATTGAGAATGAGATGTCAAAATCTGAAAACATCATCCAATCATATCAGAAAGCGATGCGGAAGCACAATACGCATACATGAACATACAACCATAACATACTCAACCTTCAACATGTATTTTTATACAAAATGAATTATTACAAAATGGTTTACATTTACATATTGAATGAAAATTCTACAGTCTAAGAACATGTATGCTAAACTAGGATCTACACAATAGGTACAACCTGCACAACTTGCTCACATCCTGTACTTTTATCCCAAGCTATCTCCGAACCTAAAACATACGTGAAACAACAAATCAACACAAAAGGTGTTGTGTACATGGGCAGAAAGATACATATATTTATGGCTTTCATAATTTTGAAAAAGATTTGCAGAAGGAAATAAAATCATAGAAAACACTTCTTTATTAAGCGAAATACACCAATTTAAGTCATTTTCCTAGATGAATTGCATTATCAAGGTGGACTAGTACCAAAACATAAATATTGGGCCCATCCCCGTGTACCAAGTACTCTAGAAAAACTCCCCGTACACCGTGTGCTCTAGGGAGGTGTACTAGCCAACATTAATCCATTCCCTCGTAAGGGGGATAATGAACACCTTAAATAACTACAAAGCATCTACTTATCATTTATGCTTACAAGTGATAAAACATCGAGTACTATATAGTGCTACTACATCCAATATTTGCAAATAGAAGAGAGCATACATACATATCATGATTGCAAGCAAGAAAACCATAGTCATATACTTAAATAAAACCCACGTACCTGAGTTCAGAGATTTCTAACTTATCCTTGATCATCTAGAAGTTTGGTCATCACCTGATTAAGACAAGACCACATACTATCATCGGATTCTCATCATCTTAACCCTAGTCATGTTCATTAGGGTTTATATTATCTCATTAGGATATTCCAACGTTTACTTGCATTATTGTCTTATATTTATCCTACAGATGTCATTTTCCAGATTATGATTCATTATCTGAATATTAGGCTCCATATTCTTTTTAGTGCACATAATAACCCTAGGTTACATCATTAACGTAGCTTAGGGTTTATAACATGTATTAATATTCATCTTCATATAATATGGATTTTGTTCATTATTATGATCTCATAATTAAAACTAAGGTTCAAAATACATATATGAGCTTACTATGTAAATTTCACCATTTATTGAGCATGCATGTATTTATTACATTTTCTTTAGGGTTATTAGCCCTAATTAGCCATATTAATCAAATTACATGACTTCGTGCATCAACATAATAATTATTGACATTATATGGATTCTAAACATGATTATAGACATATTGACATTTTATCATGATTTTAGGCCATTGTTTGATATTTATTACTCATAAAACAAGCATAATACACTTTACATGATATCACTGATATTAAAGCATCAAAAGTTTGATATTCTACTTCCATATTGTTCTACGCATTTTTTTGAGAATTTCAGTACCTTATTTGTATTTTTCGGATCATCGAGCTATTTTCTATGAATTCCGTAAGATTTGAACATTACTAAACTATTTACCTCTTTCGGCCACTCAGGACCCGCCACGTGGCCACTAGGGTTGGCGCATCCTTTGCCTGCTGCGGCCGGTTCTTTTCTTGGCTTGCCTTGGGCCGGCCGGTCCTGGGTTGGTTTTGGGTGATTGAACCGGGGTTCAACCTCCTCTTCTCCTTTTTGGTTCCACGCGATACACAACCCTGTTCTTCCGTGAACAGGCGCTGCTACTGTCGAGTTGGTCTCGCTTCCCCGTTCCGGCTCGTGAGAACACAAAACGGCCGAATTGCCCCGTCTGCGAGTGTTGTCGTGTGTCTCCTCCTCACGACTGTATGCTCCACCCTTCTGCTCCACCGGAGCTTCCACCTGACCACCTCAGATCCTCCTCTACGCTAGAGCCTCCACCTGCCGACCTTCAGGGCTTGAGCCGCCGCCGTCCAAAGCAAGGAAGCATCGAGGTCAGGGTAATAGAGGAAAGGGAGGACGACATCTCTGCTGAATGTGCGCCACCAGTCGATGCCTGCGTCTACGTTCTCTCGAGCGCTATGCACCGCCCAAGCTGTCATCATTGCGGGATCTGCTCCAGCAACGAGATCCACCCTCAGCGCCTCCTCCTCGGGTTCTCAGACGTCGTCGTGGCTCCAGGACGAGTAGCAGAGATCGTCAGGTCTAGGCTCAGCAGAGCTCCTCTTCATTCGCGAGTCCTGCCGCCACCATGCGGTTGGTCTCCGGCCGATGCTGCGCGCGGTAGCTCTCCAGCGTGGGTTCCACCAATCTGCACCCACAGAGCTTGCTGGATTCATGTGAGGACCTCCTCCTCCTACGATAACTGGGGTCCTCTCTCGTCATGCTTCCTGGGCTATCACTGCTTGGGTCGACACTAACGACTCCGAAGCTAATCGCATGTTTGATATCCAGATCAAGATCCTTTAATCTCGGATACGTGAAACCAACGAGACTTGGTCTCCATGTGTACTGGCGTCTCTGTGAGAAATGGAGATAGGATCTGAGTAATTAACTGCTTAGGTGATAATTTATCACTTTCAAGGCTCCATGTATCCTATTTTCTATATGAAAGTATAACGTAGGTTGGATTGAAATAACCATGCAACGAGGCAAAAACAATAGTTGCATCACACATGCTTGAATCTCTGTTTTCGTCAAATATTATAATGACCTAGGTTCATAAAGCATTATTTAATTAATTTTCCCATAAAAATTATCCCAAACAAACATTAACCATGATTCTTATTCACTCAGCCAATTGCGGTTACAAAAAGTAGAATAGAGAGAGACATATCATCATAATGCTAGTCACACAAAGATCTATGTATTATCACCTCATACATGCATTAGCGTTTAGTGCACACCTTCATTGGATTAGAGTTTCAAGTCACATATAAAGCAAAACCATAGACAACAACATCTCCAACAAGCATGGAAGCTATTTGATTAAACATCATTGTCATAAACAATAGATCATGTAAATCAAAGGAGCATAGGACCATATAGGTTAAAAGCATATCTAGAAACCTATCAGGGTTAAGACCCATCATACAAACCACTTAATACAAGCCACTTTGGCCGATATGATTCAAACATAGTGACCATGAGATCCAAGAAGCATAGTGACTTCTAGGGAATTTTAGCGACCAAACTAGAATCAAGCCTTTACCAATCATCATGGCTTAGCATCCATCCAATCAAATCAAAATCATGGTGACCATATGGACTGAACCTCATCAAGCATAGAAACCACCAAAGTCAAGGAAATGTAGCGACCATGCATGGGAAGCCCATGTAGTGACTTCTTCGGTTAGATTACACTGGCGACCATGTATGGAAAACATAGAGACCGTCATGAAGCTAAAACCACCGTGACCACATACACCAAAAATAGATGGTATGACATCAAGAAGCTAAAGATTCTCAAGGTGTATAATGTCTGAAGAAGATGAAATACAAAACCCTAATTATGGTCATCAATAATAAGAAAACAAACCATGATGAAAGGGAGAGACAATCAATTGTTCAGTCACCATCTATGTATCCAAAATCATCAATCTCAAATAAGAGAGGAAAACCATCATAATGAAAGTAAACCAAATGTTTAGCACATTCATGCAAGAATTAAATCTCCATCTTTAACAACATGGTGATGCACTAGATGAGAGTTAATCTAAAAGAAGTCATTTGAATAAGGATCCTCATAAACAGTAAACCCTAGAGCATGGTACCATCACCATACTACTTATAGTCATGATTTTAGTGCAGATCAGTAACATGCAAGATGAGTGTAACAATAATTGAGGGGAAAGTTATATAACTTGCCTTAGGTTATGAAGAAACAACCCCCAAGAAAACAATCTCCAAAAAAGGAAGAGAAACCTAGCTCAATCACCTCCACGATCAAGCTAGTCACCACATCAAAAGAGAAAGAAGAATAACCCTAGGTCCAAAGAAGTTCAAGAAAGAGAGAGCAAAAGCTTTTAGGCCCCAAAAGAAAGGGAATCTAGGAGATCTTCATATCATGTAGGTACTATGATAGGAAAACCATGTATTCGACCACAAAGAGAGAAGTTCCTCAAAAGGCACTACCATGGCGACCCATGGATTCGGCCAAGAGAAAGAAAAGAGAGGTAGGGTTTGGAAGAAAATGAAATCAAGAAGGATATATAATTTACAAAGATCAAAGAACACCAAAGGATCACCATAAGAGAGTTGCTTCAACCCTAGATTACATGTGCAAGGGTTTGTCCACCTTGCTCCAAGATTGGGATCTTCTCCACCACCAAGATCACAAGGGATGAGTTCCAAAGATGAGAGAGAGAAAGAGGTGCAAATAGATCACTTTCATGCAAAGATAGGGGTATATATACACAATGTTAGGAGAGAGGTAAGGAGGGTTAGGTGTCAATCAACTACTACCACTTGTCCCTCAAAACTTAACCATGCAAGAACTAGGCATGCACATGCATCAAGGGTGATAAGATCAAGGTAGGTTAGCGACAACTTTTGTCCCCAAAAACACTTTGGTTGAAGAAAAGACATGGAGACCTAACAAGGGTAGATACCTCTACAAACAAGACCAAAAGAAGGTGCATAGGCCGCGACACCCACACGGGGGGGGGGGGGTCAACATCAACTCAAGCATTCATGCAAAACCCTAGCTTCAACACATAATGACACCTCATCAACCAAGGAACAACAAGGAGTCCCTAAGAACCACTCTACTCAACAAGATGTCAAAACCTAAGAGGCACATCAAACATGTGACTAATTGCAAGATAAACCCTAAACATGGGTAAATTGCAACTTGGCCCAAAATAAGCACACATAAAGAAACACTAGATCAACAACATCCAAACTGGACGAAACATAAAACATACACATGTCACATGTTATTAAGGCACATATCATGATTATATTAAGGTTTTAAGCATCCTATTATGTTAAGCAAGAAAGATCAAGCAAAAGCTAGGTCAGGGGCCTTAAAACCATAAACCCTTAACAAGGATTTCACCCCAACATCCTATACAAAAAGAGATGGGTACTTCCTAGGCATCTCATCCTCCAACTCCCATGTGGCTTCCTCCATGTCAGATGATGCCATAAAACCTTAATCATCGCTATATCCTTCTTCTTCAACTTCTTCATTCTCCGATCCAATATAAACGCATGACCTTCCACAAACAACATATCCTCTTCCAACTCAACCTCCATGGCTGTAACATCAACTGGGTATTTGGATGACACTTCCTCAACATAGAAACATGAAAAACTAGATGCAACCTGTGCAACTCTGGAGGTAGCTCCAACCTATAAGCCGCTTCCTGACATGTGCCATCACAGGGTAAGGTCCTATGTACCAGGGAGCCAACTTACCCTACTTTTTAAACCTCAGCATGCCTTTCCAAGGAGAGGCCTTGAGGTACACCTTGTCTCCCACTTGTAACTCTAACAACCTGTGATGATTATCAACATAAGACTTCTGCTTGTCCTGGGCTGCCTTCAGTTGTTGTTGTATCACTTTGATCTTTTTTGTTGTCTGTTGTACAAGCTCAAGACCTAAAAGATGTTACTCACCAGTCTCATACCAACACAACGGAAACCTACAACACCTCATATGATGCCATATTGATACCTCTCTGATAACTGTTGTTGTAGGCAAGCTCTATCAAGCTCAGATGCACATCCTAGCTGCCCAAACATTGCAAAACACAAGCTCTCAACAGATCTTCCAAAGTCTGAATGATCCTCTCTGATAAACCATCTATTTGTGGGAAAAATTTTATACTGGACTTCAATTGTGTACCCATGGCTCTGTGCATATGCTCCCAAAAATAACTGGTAAATTGAGGACCTCTATCAAACACTATCGCCACTGGGAGGTCATGTAAACAGACAATATCATAAACATATATTTGTGCCAACTTCTCTGTGGTATATGTTGTCTTCATAGGAAGGAAGTGCACTGACTTTGTCAACCTGTTACAATCACCCATATGGAATCACAACCTTTGGTTGTCCTAGGGATACCAACCACAAAGTCCATAGTGATATGATCTCATTTCCACTAGGTATAGGCAACACTTGCGATGTTCCTACAAGCTTCTGATGCTTAGCCTTAACCTCTTGATGTACAAGACACCTTTCCACGAACTCATCCATATCACACTTCAAACCCAGGAAACCAATACAGATCCTTCAAGTTATGGTACATCTTGGTAGTGCCTAGATGCATCACATACATAGAAGAGTGATCCTCTTCCAAAACCATCTTCCTTAGACCATCAATATCAGAACCACTATCCTGCCATGAAAACAAGCTGTCCCGTCCTTTGACTCATGGAATCCCTCACGCTTCTCACTGCCAAACTCTGATTGGATCTATTGTATCATAATGTCATTACATTGTGCATCTCTAATCTACTGACTCAATGTGGGCTTCACCTATAACTGTACTAGCAAGCCTGCCAACAAGGAAACTTCTAACTTCACGTTCACCTGACACAACATCACCAACATATCTCTCTTATGGCATAACAGAGAGCATAACTATTCCTTATCAAAAGATGATGATGAGGAAGACTTCCTACTTAAAGCATCTTCCACCACATTCACATTCCCTGGATGGTAGTGTATAGTTCAATCATAGTCCTTGATCAACTCCATCCAATGTATCTGCCTCATGTTCAACTCCTGCTTTGAGAAGATGTTCTGAAGGTTCGTGATCGGTGAAGTCTGACACTTCTTGCCATAAATGTAGTGTCTCCAAATCTAGCATGTACCATGGCTGCAAGCTCTAGATCATGTGTCGGGTAGCTCCCCTTGTGTTTCTTAAGCTGTCGAGAAGAAAAATAAATCATGTTCTTATCTTTCATCAGCATGCATCCAAAGCCATTCTTCAATGGATCGTAGAAGACAATATACCCTTTCCCTTACTCAGGAAACACTAAAATGGGTGCACTGGTCAACTTTTCCTTCAAAAGTTGGAAAGAACACTGTCATCCCAAACAAATGGTACACCTTTCCTCATAAGCTTCATTAGGGGTCACACCACAACACTGAAGTTCTTAATGAACCTCATGTAGTAGCTTGCCAAGCGTAGGAAATTGTGAACCTCTGTCGGCATCTTATCCTGCTCCCATTCTAACATTGACAGAACCTTCTTAATATCCTCACAAACACCTTCAACATATATCGCATGCCCTAGAAAAGACACCTCTTTCAACCAAAACTCGCACTTGCTGATCTTGGCGTACAACTTGTACCATCTCAACAATGTCAATACTAGGCGTAGATGCTACTCATGATACTACCTATCTTTGGAGTATATCAAGATGTGGTCAATGAACACAACCACAAACTGATCTAGATAAGTCCAGAACACCCTAGTCATCAGGTCCATGAACATTGTTAGTGCATTGATTATCCCCAACGACATAACCACAAAGTCGAAGTGACCATACTGAGTCCTAAAAGAAAACTTGGGTATGTCATCTCCCTTGATCCACAACTGATGATATCCTAACCTGATATCTATTTTTGAAAAAACTACAACACCTCTCAGTTGATCAAACAAATCATCAATCCTTGGCAACAATTACTTGTTCTTGATTGTCACTTAATTCAACCATCGGTAATATATGCACAACCTCATAAAACCATCCTTCTTCTTCACGAACAATGCGGGAGCACCCCAAGGGGAAGTACTCAGTCTGATAAAACCCTTTTTTAGAAGCACCTGTAATGATTCTTCAACTCTTCCATCTCTACTGGCACCATCTTGTACGACGAGTGCGCTATCGGTTGTGTACTAGGGACCAAATTAATCTCAAAATCAATCTCTCTAAGAGGAGGGATTATAGGAAACTCATCAGGTAACATGTTCTCAAACTTGCTCATCACTGACACCTCTTCGATTCTCGAACTCCTCTCCTTGGTATCTACTACATGTGCTAGAAAAGCTTCACAATCCTATGTCATCAGTCTCTCTACTATCACCGCTACACCAAGCATGTCGGGAAAATCTTCTTATATCCTTGGAAAATCCATGAAACAACACCATCAAAGAACGTCTCTACCTTGGAAATATAGTCCAATACCACCTGATACTTCTCCAAAGTATCCATCCCAAGGATCACATTGAATCCATGCATGTCAAGTGGCATAAGGTCCACTTGAATGCTGCATCCTGAGAAAGAAAGAACGCAGATGAACACATTTCTTACAGTTTGGTGTAACCAACAAGAGGGATTTCTAGAAAAAGACTATCAGATCAACGACTAATAGGCAAAGAGCAACTACAAACCACCTCTCTGGTGATAAAAGAGTGTGTCACACCTGGGTCAACCAAAATAGATACAAAGGAAGATGTAGACAAATCAGAATGAAATCACTCCATCTGACCTGTCATGACCTGAAGATTGACCATTCCTTCCGTCTGACTCATGGCACATAATTGATTCATCACCTGTTGTCACCCATGTCCTCTACTGGCCCACCCCAAAGATCCTACCTACGACGCCTGATTGTATCCTCTACCACCACCACTGCTGAACTGTTGCCGCTGGGAACCCTACTGACTTTGTCTTGGTTTCTAGGTCACTTCCTCATCCTTCATTGGGCAAGCCCACTTCAAGTGTCATGGCTGCTCACACCTATAACATTTTTATCTTCATACCATGGCCTAGATGGCCCTATCACCAAAACTGATGCTATGCTGTGAGATCATGTCGGTGGAAAGCTATGACCTCTACCCTTGATCGGTAACCACTGAGATGGCACTCCAGATCTCTACTATGACTGAGGTGATGAAAACCTTGACTTCTTGAAGTCTCCAGAAGATTTTCCCTGAAACTAAGTCGGTCTGTTATTAGCATTAGCCCCACACTTCTCCACATCTGACCACTCTATCCATCTCATAGACTCAACAAAGGTTGCAAATCACTTTCAATTCTTCAAAGCATACATCATCATCGTCAACTCCTTAAACCCTCCTCATACCTTCTGATCCTCTCCTTGTTCATCGTTTCCATGTAAGGGAAAAACCTTAATAAATCCATGAACTTGGCCTCGTACTCATTTATCATCATCAATCCCTTCTGAATCTTCTCAAACTGTAAGATCTATTCATCAAAATATGTTTCCAGGAAGTATTTGCTCATGAACTCCCACTAAAAGTCTTCCCAACTGATCACTACAACAATCCTCTTCTCTTCCTCAATGGCCCACCAATGGCCAACTCTACCCTTCAATAGGTAAACTGCATGCTTTACCTTATCCTCTTTTGGGATATTGAGGATCTTAAAGGCCTTCTCCATCTCTATCACCCACATATCTACATCTATTAGGTTTTCCATACCCATATACCTGATCACCCCCACAAGCCTCAACCTCTCAAAAGTCTTCCCAAAACCTTGAGATTTCACATTGGGGATAGATGCCCTTACTTGAGGTATGGGCACTCTATCCGCCATATGCAAACTCGTGGCCACAAACTATCCAAACATGGACTATAAAGTGACATTGGCCATAGATGGTGGGTCAAACTAAGGCACTTCAGGCACTCCATCTACTCTGGACTACCTCCTAGAACCACCTCCTAGCGCATCAACACTACTCTCAGCATGTTCTTTGTGTTCCCCAGACATATATTTTTCTTCTTCTGCATAAGAAAAAGTTGCAATCAGATATATTGGATAATGCAAGAATAGGCACAAACCCTAGTCCTCTATCCCTATAGACTCAACAAACCTAGAGCTCTGATAACAGCCAAATTGTGGCGCACCGATGACACAAACCGAGATAACTCAAAACCAAAACACGATTAACAACTAAATAAGCATATAACCACAAAATAGGGTAAATTAAAACCGATCTCATATAACCATTATGTGGGAAACATATTAACATCACAGCCCATAAAACTGTTCCATATCACCTATCAAGACATGTATGTACATTTGTATAGTGGCTAACTACCACACACCTATTACGAAAGATAACATGTTCACATGCACAAGCCTTATATATACAACCAAGGCATACTACCAAAACACTTATCGAGTACATATCATCTATAAAATGTAACCCTATAGGACCGGAGAGTACATGGATGACACATATGACTCTACTACACAACACATCAACTCATCCAACCTTCTACGTCCACTGATCTCCAAACTACTATTTGTCAATATCACAATCTTTACCATGCCACGCATGACCACCCAAAAAGATGTGGCCAACCACAAGGGTGATACTGATGTCCCAATGAGAGATATAACTCTCTGCCAACAACTTTTGTAAACACAAATTATATTTAAGTAGGAATAACTTTATTAAATAGGATGAGCAGATTCAACTAAATGAACAATTTAAAAATTGATTACACATACTAAGCAGGATAAGAAGCTACAATAGATAAGTATAACATGTTATATATATGTGGAAGGAATATGAATAACATATCTAATAGTTGATTTCTCTTGACACATTGTCATACAAATGAGTAGTTCAAACACAAGTCAAGGGCAACAACCAATGTGAATTGTGTTTAGCCCTAAGCAGATATACTACACGGTTATCTTGTATCTTTTACTAAGCCCTGAGTATTTGAAACATACCACCCAAATCCAACTGACCACTGCTAAGTTGAAATTAGTGCCATACAAGATCTAGGAAGAGCCAAACTCCATCATCTTCTCCACACTTGTTCAATATTGAGTTTGCACCGTAGCGACATATCAGTCAACTACCACCAGCGACATTTAATCAGTTGAAAATGCCTAGCCTACCTTGATATATGTCACGGTGCTAGAAACCAGGTTGTACACACATGTATCATCGAGGCATTACTGGAGTTGTTCTCACTACTGCCTCACCCAAACACATATACCAATATCCAAGACATGACCGTAGTTGTTCTTAATCACATGAGATCTGGATGACAAGGATGTTCTCTCCAAGCATCCCACATACTTAACAATATGCACTCCGAGTTTCCCTCAGGAATACTCATTTCACCATCCATCAAGTTCTGACATTGGAATGGATCTATGGGCACAGGGAAACTACATGATTAGGGTTTCACTTGATTGTTAAGCCAATAGGGTCTCTTTTATACTGCATCAATCAAGTTACAACATACAAACCCTAAACAGATTCTACAAAGATAAGGGTAAATTACAACTTCAAAAGATATAAAACGCATGAAGCATAAGGTTAATCACATCACCACATGATACTATTTCACTGCCATAAACAAGACCATCACCATTTTCACATCACCATGGGACATCATTCCCTTCTCACATCACAAAGAGGACATCACCTCAACTAGACACTAAGTCTCTACCAACGTCATAAGACCATTCACTTGATCTCTGTAAGAAACATCATTATATCTCTATGCCTCATCAAGGTTCATAATCACCACACATGTATCACATAAAAATTATCCCAAACAAACATTAACCATGATGCTTAGTCACGTAAATTAGGGTTACAAAAAGTAGAAGAGAGAGACATATCATCATGATGCTAGTTATACAAAGATCTATGTATTATCACCTCATACATGCATTACGGTTTAGTACATACCTTCACAGGATTAAATTTTAAAGTCACATATAAGGAAAAACTCTAGACACCATCATCTCCAACATTCTTTGAAGCTATTATCGGCACGACTATGCAAAATTGTATTATGGGCTAGATTTATTGCACTTGTATTATCATAGAAAAATGAAGCCATAGATAGGGTGAACCCATAATTTGTTAGGTTTTATGGCCTCAGAGTAGGCAGCGGAAATACATTTTTTTACTAGACATTAACCCATAAGAGGATATTGCATCAATGACTATGTAACGGGAAGGATGGTTTAGTGAGATGTACCTAGTCCATGGGCTTGCCCAATGACAATACCTTGCAGCCATATGTGGTCTTCAATGCCATGTCTTGGACAGTGTCTGTGTAGCTCCTGGTCTTTGCCCTGGACTCTGGCCTCCACCGCAGACTGCGACTGGCGTGTCCTCTTGAGTGGCAGACATCTCCCGCCTCTACAGATAGTCCACACGGACCACTTGGAACTCCTACCATTCTAGAAGAACTGACAAGAAGGAGATGACCCTCCTGTTGGTGTACTAGAACCAACTTGCTCTTCCGAACTCATATTGCTTTTCTGTAGTTGTCTTTCCCTCGTTGTACCTCCCTAGTTGGGTAGCACGTGCTCAGGCTCTCTCTATTACCAGAACCAGAGAGGACAACAACTTTGTAGAGAAACTGATGTTATGAGTTGTGTGTTCTAAGAAGCCCCTAGTACCCCTTTATTTATAGTAGAGGGCATGGTCAGGGTTCCCAGTCTGCACGGGAGTATAGGAATCTGGAAATTCCATGAATAGTTTGTACTACAATAGGCAAACCAGTTGGTTCACTAGTGAATCGATCGGTTGGGAGTGTGAGCCAATTAGTTCACCCAGTAAACTGGTCGTTTCACTTCCCAGACTTGCCTGTAATTGACTTTCCTCAATCGTTTCCAATTAATTCAATGATTAATCCTTATTCCAATCAAATTGAACAAGTCAAACATGAAAGTTTTCCTCCAACTAGAAAATCCTTATTTCCTCAGTTGCCAGGACTGTGAGCCACCTAGTTCACCAAGTGAAATAGTCACTTGGCTCACACTAGTTGATCATCTCACCTAGGTGAACCGGTCGGTTGGTAGTCCTGATATTGCCAATGCAGTCTCCAATCAACCTGACACTCTAACCAACTAGTTCAACACTTGGACTTGATAGTTCCGAGTCCAGTCAGTCAAGTGTATGTTTATTTGAGTACCTAAACACCTTTAGTCTCAATCTAAACATCATTAATGGATAATATCCTCTTCCAGGGGTATCCCATGTGTGTGACCCTACATGTTCCAATTTGCGTTGGCAGTGAATGTTCATAACTAACTCATGACATCACAAGCAATGAGCAGAATCTAGTAACTCATTATCGCTACCCAAGTAACTCAGAAAGTTGGAGAACAACTTCAATCTACAATCTATGATTAGTGTTACAACGATTGTATAGTTCCTTTGTCTCTGAAATCTGAATTGAACTCGAGGCATGGAACGTCATCCTCTTCAACATTCAATCCATGTTCCTTGACCTGGAGCAGACTGTCTGAGATGCATGTGAGTTCACATATCATTTATTGAATCACATGAGTATGTCCATATAATTCTCAATCATGCTTATCTAGGGGCCCTGAATATCAAAATCCTTGTAGGAGGGACAAATCCCATCTCCATCACTCACAATCTATCCCCATGTGTCAAAGTCACCCAATCAACACCTTTATAACTCCCATGTTTCAAGAATGTGTTTGATGATGTTAAAGTGTACCCAACGACATGCACAAGTGCAGTGATTTTAGGTCAAAGAACCACTATCACCACTATCACTATGAGAGACGATTGTGACTACCATTCCATGGTATCCATGTATCACTCTCATGGTGGGTCTATCCAATATATTGTTCTCTAACATATATCTGTGTGCTTGACTTGATATCATATATCATAACTAATGGGATTTTTTCATCAGTCAACACACACTCTAGTCTTATGTATTACTGCTGTCTATTTTGCTTCCATATTAATATCTGACTAGGGACATAACAAGAATATATGTACTCTTATCGTACATATGGTCTCATTATTCAGGTCCTCAACATGAAGACATATGCCATCAAGTCACATCATTCTTTAAACATCTATCATGTATGTATCATCATCTCATGAGTGAGACAAACATAATAGACGGAATTACCTTTATCATTATCAAATCAAGTATCATATGCCTCATTGCAATCATCATATGATTGGCTCTCTAGGCATATTATACCAACACAATTTCCTACTACTTGTTTCATCCAAAGTACTTGTACACAACAACTACAAAAACTATATACTTAGCTTCAGTGATACATAGTGAAACTGTGTTTTGTTTCTTGCCAAACCAAGAAACTAAAGAACTTCTAAGAATTAAATAAGCACCACTAGAGCTTTTGTGATCAAGTTGACAACCTGCATAGTTGGCATTAGTATAAACTTCCAAATCAAAATTTTTATCCTTAGTATACCAAATTCCACAATTTATTATGGAAGCCATATACTTTAGGACCAATTTGATAAAAACAAAATGAGATTGCATAGGGTGTTGAAAGTGAGTGCATAAACCAATGGAAAACACAATATCAGGATGAGATGTAGTTAAATACAATAAAATTCCAATCATAACCCTATATAAGAAATTATCATTTGACTCACCATCCTTGTCTTTGTCATTTTAAGTAGAGGTGGTCATAGGAGTAGAACCATATTTACAATTTTTCATAATAATCCTTATAATAAGTTATATAGTATAATTTTATTGATTTTAAAAATCTACATGGGTTTTCATTATTTACAAACCCAATAAAAATGTCAATTTCCCCATTAGACTCATGTAAAAATCTTTTTTGGATAATATCACTAAATTGAGAATACAATATTCTTGAGATTATCCAAATGTAATATCATCAACATAAATTTAGACAACAAGAAAACCAAATCATGTTTCTTGACGAACAAAGTAGAATTAGATTTTTCTATACTGAATCCATGTTCAAGAAAATTTTTTAAGATGGTCGTAGTAGTTTGTTTTAATCCATATAATGTCTTTCGAGTCAATATATATGATCATGATGATGTATGTCCTCAAACCCTAGGAGCTAAGCTACATAAACTTCCTTCTCAATTATTCCATTTAGAAAGACACTTTTTACATCCATTTGAAATAATTTCATGTTTTTTAAGTTGCTAGGGCTAAAAGCATCCTAATAAATTCAAGATGTGTAATAGGTCATATATTTCATCAAATACTATCTGTTCATGTTGATTATATACTCGAACAACCAATATAGCTTTACTTCTTAGCAATTCAACAACTTCATTTAGTTTACTATAAAAAACACGTTTACTACAATGATTTTTTAATTCTTAAATCTTGACACTAAATCCAAAATATCATTTTTTGTGAATTTATTTAATTATTCTTCCATGACAATTATCCAATACTCATCTTTAATAGCTTGATCCACCTTTTTATACTCAATAACTAATATAAAAGCCATATTTGCTTCATCCCTAAAAGATGATCTGGTTTTTACTTTATCAAAATGATTTTTAATGATTAGCTCTTGGGGATGATCTTTAATTAACTTAGGTGGGAGAGAAGGAGATTGTAGATTGTTTTCATCTTCAATAAAATTATTGTCTTTGGTTTCAAAGGTTAAGTCTTCTATGATTGGGAGTGTACAATTATATAATGCATATTTTTGTGATTTTTCATGGAATTTAATATGAATTGGTTCCTTAACTTTCTTTGTGATGAGATTATAGATTTTGTAAGCTTTTATTGTGGTTGAATAACCTAAGAATAAAGCCTTTTGTGACCTTGGATCAAACTTGTTTGTATCATCCTTGGTAATAAGAATAAAACAAGGTGTTCCAAAAGTATGGAAGTAGTGAACTTTGTTTTTTTTTAGAGAAAAGAAGTTCATAAGGAGTCTTTTTAAGATGAGGATGTAAGAAAGCATGATTTTGCATGTACCATGAAGTGTTTACAGTTTCGACCCAAATTGTTTTATGGGTATTTTGTTCCAAAAACATTGTTATGGACATTTCTTGTAAAGATCTATTTTTCTCTTTCAGCAATACCATTTTTGTGGGGTTCATGGTGAAGACAAATTGTGACATGTTCATTTGAAGAGAAAAATTCCTCAAATTCATGATTTACATATTCTCTGCCATGATCACTTTTGATAGTACAAATCTTTGTTTAAAATTCATTTTCAACTCTAGTACAAAATTTACAAATATTTCATTTGTATTATCCTTCCCAACTAAGAAATGTACCATGTATATCTACTATAAATATCAAAAATTACAAAACAATATCTTTTAGTACCAATAGGTTGTGTCCTCATGTGGCCAATAAGTCCATGTGAATACATTCATGTAGACTAGATGTACTAAGCACATATTTTGACTTGAAGAAAGTTTTTGTTTGCTTGCCTAAATTACATGGTTCACAATTGTCTGGTTTGCCAAAAGGAATTTTATATAATCCTCTAATCAAGTAAATTTTAAGTAATTGTTTAATCACATCAATTCTCTAATTTCTTAATTTTTTATGCCACAAGGATTGAACATCATCATTTACAATAAGATATTTTCTTTAAACATGATTAATAGATTTAGGTCTAAGAATGTATAGATCTCCAACTCTATTTCCTTCATAAATGACATTTTGAGTGTTCTCATCAAGTAATTTGTAGTAAGTTTTATAAAAAATAACATCATATTCACTATCAAAAAGTTGACTTACACTAAGCAAGTTATGATGTAATTCATCAACTAGTAGCACATTTTAAATTGTAACTTTTGATTTGTCATTACTGATTCTAGTGATCGTTCCTTTTCCATTGTCACCAAATGTAACATATCTACTCTTTTCTTTTCAAGTTTGTGAAGAAATTTCATCTCCCATCATTTATGAACAACCACTATCACCAATCCAATCTTGCAAATACAAGAGGTTTTGATACCCAAGTAGAGTCCTTTCTTTCTATACATTAGAAACCAAGAAATAAGTTTACATTTTGGATTCCTATAATTTAGATAGTGATTAAAAGGAAATTTTCAAAGTATTTCAGATATAATGAAATGCTAATTTGTCTTTAGAGGATGAAAGAAATAATAAATCAATAATTTAAAAGAGTAATGACAAAACCATTTCCAGTCAATCTATGTCGAGACTCGGTTAAAATGTTTTTTTGACTAAGACAGTCTGTAACAAAAATTTAATCTTCTATCATTTTAGTTATAAAAATACATGCAATGTTATCATATCAACTTGAGATACTTACTAATGATATTCAATTTATGTTTTCCTTAGAATTTTAAGAAACCTCCTAGATTAATATTTTGTGGGATGTTTGGGGACCCGAAAGACGTCCTTGGATCCCTTATTACAGTAAGATCATTAATAAAATACAATGTCCAAGACGTTCACAATAGTGCCAAGATCTTTGCAGAGTAGTATTCGTATTAGGAGCGACTTGGGAAATAACTTGAGGGAAAATTGATGAGTGACTACTCTATATCTCGGTTGAGTTCTATTTTTGGTACATAACCAAACCTCTTCTCCCAATTTGTTTAAATGAATTATTCAAAACACTATCAAGATTTATGTTTCTTTCCATGATTTAAGAAACTATAAATTTCTATAAGCTATTTTCATAAATCAATCTGGATACATCTTCTTGAAGATATTCGACATTTGGTTTTAATGTATTTATTTCAAATATCAACATATCATAGTTTGAATGGTTACACTTAATAGTTTAAGATTGATAGTTATTCACTTTGGCTTAAAGTTCAATATCTTGAAAAGATAAATGAGAATTATTTTCCTCAATTTCAGAATTTAGATTTGAAGTCATAAATATGGGACTTTACTTCTCAACAATTAAGCTATTAATGTCAACATAGAGATCATCAATGATTTATGCTAGCTTCTATTTTCTTACTTTTGCATTCAATAATCTTATTGTGAGTTTCTTTAAGAATACTAATGATTTCTTCTTTATCCAAATCAGAATTGCCTACCTCATGTGATGCTTCTTCTTCCCTCAATTCGACCATAAAGCATTGAACTGCTTCATTTCTTTATTTTCACTTCCACTTTCCTCATTTATTGAGTTCCACGAGGCTTTATAGGATTTGTCCCCATTATCCTTCTTGTGATCTTTCTTCTTGAAATGTTTCTTTCCTTTGTGTCGCTTTGGACATTCAGTCATTATGTGTGCCTTCTTTCCACATTCAAAGCATCTAGAAGAGGAAGATCAAGAATGAGAATTTTTGTTATAAAGAAATCTTTTGCATTTCTTAACACACAATAAGTTATCTTCTGCACTAGTTTCACCTCTATTTTAAATGGTGGCTTTGAATGAAAGACTTTAATTCTTTGGTTGATTATCCTCTTCTTCTCTATGAGATTTATCTTAAATTTTCACCTCATATGTCTCTAACTTTCCAATGAGTTCCTCCCCCAATATCGTAGATAGATCATTTGATTCTTTTATGGCGGTTAACTTCTTTTCATACTTAGATGACAATGAGCTAATTATTTTGCTACTTGCTTTGATTCTGAAATCTATTTTCCCGAGGCACTCAAACCATTGATAATAGTAGAAAATCTATAATATATTTCATCAATGGTTTCAATTTTTCTCATATAAAATATTTTTAGTCTATGTAGGAGTATACTAATATGAGAATCTGTTACTTGTTTGGTTCCTTAACCTGTTAGAGATAATACGTTTCATATTTCATAAGAAGATTCACATCAATATATATGATTCAATTTACTACTAGATAGACAATTGTAAATGATACTAATATCTTTAATACTTAAAGTGGCTTTATTTATCATGTCCACATTTTAGTTTTCTAACTATGCAATTGGAAAAGAATATGGTCAAATGATCATCTTCCATATATCAAAACTGTTGATTTGTAAGTAGAACTGCATCCTTCTCTTTCAGTAGGTCTGGTTGGACACTGGTGGTCAGATAATGTGAGCACCCTCAAGGTTGAGATGGTTCAGTACATTGTTCTTTTCCCCCATTATTCAAACATATGAAGGTTCCTTAATGACCTACTTTGATACCCGTTGAAATCTCTAAAGGGGTGGGGCGAATAGAGAAAATTGATTTCTCAAGAAAAACAAATAGATAAATGCAAGTGCATAATAAATTTGAAGTGTAGAAAATCAACCACTACAAGAGACACAAAATTTAAGTCGCTCTAGCATGAAAAGATGTATGTCCGCCCTAGTAGTTTCCTATTAGGATTTGCAACAATTTAACTTTGTTTACCTCTCAAGAATAAATACAAACTACAATTTTATACACCTCTTCTTTCATGAATATAGAAGAGAACCAACACTTCACCTCTCTAAAATATTGTAGAAGAGAAATCATTCTTCATCTCTTCTGTAATGATTGTAAAAGAGTAGCGATGGGAATACTCCTCCTTTGAAGCCTTTGATATATCTTCTCGCAAGAAGAAACTCTGAAGGCCCATGAACATTGGAACAAGGTTGGAGAAGGGAAAGGACCAATTCAGATCATAATAATCACAAAGATCCTAAAATCAACTATATGATCATCCATAGGGACTAGGACAAAGGAAATTTCTATGGATTAAGGCACTTGAGCTTGGTTTTTTCACTAATAGTATGTGGAAATTCAGTAGTTAAGTTCAATGTAGCAATTTTTTAATTGATCAAGTATGATTGTATCATTCCTAAGTTATAATAATTATAGAAAAACAATAAAAAGTGCTTAGATATTTATTAGAAGGTTTTTGAACTGAGCTCAGTGTGCAAGTATTCCATATAGTGTCATTAGTGGAGAAAACAAATAATTTCATACTAACGAAAAAGTTTATAGAATGCATGTTGCTTGAATTTGTTGTCGACTAACCTTGACCTTGGTTGAAAAAGAGTTCCAATGAGAGGAACCTTGTGTACAAGTTTTAAAATGGCTGACTGTTGGTTGAGTTGTGATTCAACCAGCCCATTATCGATCGAACAACATTTCATCTGAACTTCTCCCTATAACAAATCATTCCAATTTTTGGAAAACCTATCAAATGACTTTTGTGAGACATCCTAAAGGTTTGTGATAATTCGGGTGGACTCATAGCTTACTTTTACATGAAATCTAGAGAAATGCACTTTTGTCTTATACAAATGACATATAATGAGTACAATTTGATCCATTTCATACAAGATTTGCAGTTAAGCTTAGATAATCTTATCCAATCATGCCTATTACCTGAAACACTTGAGTATCACATTAGAAGCATAATTGCAAACTATTATCATCATCAAAAGGGAAAGTTTCATAATACACATCTTAATGAACAAATGGTTCATTAAGATGTGTATTATGCAACTTTACCTTTTGATGATGATAATAGTTTAATGAACAAATGGTTCATTAGCTCAATTGATGTTTCTAAAAAAGGAATTTTTTTAGGTGTGATTGTTATATGGTCAGACTACGACCTCTTTGGTAGGCTTAAACCTTGGTTAGTGGGTTTGGGTTGCACCAAGAACTTTGTTATCAAATCCTATGTTTGGGACAAAGGTGGTAAGTGAACAATAAGAATAGGATGTTTCCAGGAATAATATGTTTCCTCTTTGAACTACAATTTTCAAATAGATATGTTTCTATTATGGATACGTAGATGGAAGGAAGAGAACATGGTCACGGTGAAGAACAATATTAGATCCATCATGGCCCTAACCCTCATACAATGGTTCAAGCTGGAGAAGATAGGAATAATGCAACTAGGATGTGGTATATCACTTTGGAGACAAAGGAGAAATGTAATATGTAAATGAGGTCTTCATATTATGGAAAGGACCTAAAGAGATCATGTGAGACAATAAAAGAACTAGGTGGGAATGAGTTTTTTGGGACAACACACCCAACTATTATAGATGTGTAGCTCTGACATTTGGAAAAAGTTTTCCTTCTAATGGAGTTATTAGAGGACAAGCATATTATACATGTTATGTATTTACTTAAAGTAGATGCTGAATCATGGTGGTGTGTAGTATAAGATAAGAGGATAAATAAAATGATGACATGTAATGACTTTGTGGATGAGTTTCACCTAAAATATTTCCCTCATACCTTCCTGAGTGATAAAACCAGACAACTAGAGAACACTAGATAGAGCATCATGCCAGTTCATGGGTATGAGGTATATCATACAAGGTTGGCTAACTTATGTCTGCAACTTTTGTAGGATGACATAGAGAAATACAAGAGGTTGAATTAGGTTTAAGACCAAGAATTAAACACAAATATCAATAGTTGGTTGAAGAGATAGAAATAAACCTTAGAGAATTTGTGGAGGGAACAAGATGTATTGAAGAGTCAGTTAATATTGTTAAAAATTCTAAGGGTAGAAAAATATTTGGAGATTTTAATAGAGGAGGATTGAGTTGTAGTGGATTCAAAGTAGGTGGTAGATTTTTATCCAAAATAGAATGAGGTTTTGGTTGTTTCAAAAGGCAAGGATCTGGTTCAAGTGATGTGGTATCTTCTCATGGTATGGGAAGATATAGCCCTGATAAATGGAATACACTGCCAAGGTGGGCACCCTCATCAAGATCTTTAGCATTATCGACATCACTGACTGGTCTGTAGAGATAAGACATGATTGTATCTGACACTTGTAGTAGGGCACACTGGTCAGTGTTGGGGAACTAATTTTTTAAGGATGTCACTACTATGGACACATTGGACACTCTGCATAGAGTTTACAGTCTATTTTTTAAACTTTATAGAGGTAGGCTCCAATTAGAGGAGCAAGTTCTTCACTAGCTTCAGGATCTAGAGGGGGAGCACCTTGTAGTTTCACTAGACAATGAGGACACATGGTAGAGGGAGATCTACATGACATTTCTTCTCTATGACTCGACCAAGAACTGTAGTCTCTCCCAAAGTTGTTATAGTTGAGATGCTTCTTGCAACATTTTAGTTACAATCTTGATATTAATTGGTGCTAACATTCTTTTGCACAAATATCATTATTTAGTGGATTGAATATTTAACTCAATATTTATCTTATGAACTACAATTAACTGGTATAGTTCGATGAACTGACCATTTTGACAAAAGTATGTCTCGTTTGTTTTTTTAAGTTTTTGGGTCTACCATAATAGTTTATCTCATCCCCTTAGATATTTATTCTTTTCAAATAATTTTGGGTATGGATTGGCTTAAGACTTACCATGTCCAGTTAGAATGTTGAAAGAAAGATGCTATCTTTCAACAAGGTATGTTTTTATGTGTTTTCATTGGATCTAGAAAAGTCTTACCCACATACATAGTACCAACAATTGTAGCTGGCAAGATGACGGGAAAAGGGTGTGAGACCTTTTTAGCACAAATGGCAGACGGAAAGGCAAATAAAATAACAATTAATATACATGATGTTTCTACACTCAGTGAGTTTGTAGACATTATTCATCATGAGTTTCCAGGTCTACCTCCTGAGAGATGTTAATTTAGATATACAAATTCTACTTGATAGTTACCCAATAGCCTTACCACTCTATAGAATTCCACACACAGAGTTAAAACAATTTAAAAATTAGATACAAGAGTTACTGAATAAGTCTTTTTTAGCCTAGTACATCACCTTGGGGTGGCTCAATGTTTTTCATTAGAAAATAATGATGGAACTATGTTTTTGTGAATGCCTATAGGAAACTGAATAAGATAACTATCAAGAATAAATATCATTTGCCAATGATTGATGATCAATTTGATCAGTTCCATGGAACAATAATATTTTCAAATATAGATCTCAAGTGGGGTTATCATCTGTTTACAGAAAGGCACCACATGTACCTAAATCAACCTTTAGATTAGGATCTGAACATTATGAGTTTGTTGTTATGTCTGTTGCACTGGAAAATACCCCTACAACTTTTATGTACATGATGAATAGAGTTTTTAGCCCATATCTAGATCAATTTGTGGTAGTGTTAATACATAACATTCATATATGTTCTAGATATGCATAGAAACATGAGAAATACTTAAGGATATCCCTAGAGTTGTTGAGACCATCAATTATATGCTAAGTTTAGAAAATATGTTATATAAAGAGGAGTTAGTATAGACCCTATGAAAGTGGAATCAGTTGTTCAATGGGGGCAACCCATAACTCCTACTAATATCAAAAACTTTTTGGGGTTAGTTGAATATTATAGGAGATATATAAGAAACTTTAGTGTGTTAACAAAACCTATTACACATTTAACTAGAAAGGATGTATCTTTTATTTGATCTAAGATATGTGATAAAGTCTTTGAAATACTGAACAAGAAGTTAACTGCATCACCAGTTTTGATCTTACCTAAATCAAACGAGGGATATGTCATTTTTTGTGATGCATCTAGAGAGTATTAGGATGTGTTCTTATGTAAGAAGGAAAGGTGGTGGCCTATGCTTCTATGCAACTCATGAAGAATGAAGAGAACTATCCAACACATGGACACGAGCTGGTAGTGTAGTACATGCCCTAAAAGCATGGCTTCATTATCTCTGTGGTGAGTCATGTCAAATCATTATTGACCATACGAGTTTAAAGTACATATTTACATAAAAGGATATCAATTTGAGACAACACATATGGTTAGAAATGATTGAGAATTATGATGTTACCATTGATTATGACACTGAGAAGGCTAATATTGTAGCAAATTCTTTGAGTAGGAAGTTTACATCACCTATAGAAATGTTTTCTATGGCATTCATAAAAAGAGACTTATTGGTCAAAATGAGAGAGATGAATATAGTTCTGAGTATGTTTGTAACATATAGAAACCTAGAACCTTACCCTATTCCCTTGTTTATGAGGTTTGTTAACTTGGTTCCTTGATTTGACCAAACAACAATGAAGTTATACCTTTATGTATATAGTTAGTAACTCAATGGAAATCCATAACACATATAGGATTGAAAACAAATATAACATATTGTGGAATAAGGTTCTATAATTAACATTATATATTTACATAATGTGTGCTAACACATAAGTGAGTTCATAAAATATGTCAACTATGTTCTCTTTTCTAACTAATGTACACATGATTGCTAAAACATATTGCATAAGAGGTATAATGCACTTAATACATGAATTGGGATAACAATTGGTGTTTCCATGTCTATAAATATGAATATTTATCATTCTATAAATAAATATTGAGTAAACAGAATAAATAGGATAAATAAGATATGGAAATTCATGCATAACAATATAAGGTAACTCTTTTAGTAACAGTGTGAAGATAATGGGACTCTAACTAAATAATTATGGAGACCTCAAAAAAAACTAAATAATTATGGAAATGGTGTAATGTTATCATAATAAAATGGTGATGATCTTAAAACTCAAAGTGTATTAGAATTCATAAAAGGAAACTTTAAAACCCAAATCTAATAAAAATTTGTGATTCTCGGGTCTCAGTTAGCTTGGGTGCCCATGATTTAGACAATACTAACTATCCTAATTAAATTAAGGAAAGCAAATACATGATACATTTAAAGTTATCAAATAAAATATTCAATGATTTCAAAAGTAGAAACTAATGGTACATGTAGATTCCTTGGGTCTCAGTTAACCCAAATGCCAATTTTCATCTTGTTTAGAAAATAACAAATCATCCAATTTGATTTGGAAAGAAATGAGATAAATAATTGATTAATTAAGGTTTCACTTTAATTGGGTTTCTGCATATTATATGTCACAAGAAGATTATTTCTCCTCTTCACGCACACATGATCAAGATCTGGTGCTCCTTAGACTGCTTTTTTCCCACATGGATGATCACACACACCACCCATTTTCTTCATCCCCTACCCCTTTCCTTTTCCATTACACCCATAGGGACAAGGTTTTTCTTTAGTAGGATTTCTCACCCTATACACTAGCTCACAACATAATTTTCTTCACCTCAGCTTTTATCTTGAATTCCACATCTAGCAAACCCCATATTTGATCTTTTGTAACAAATTTAGAAAATGCCCGATTATCTAGAATTATCCCTCTCAGCCACCAACAACAACACCCTAGGGTACCCTTACATCTAAACCCAAGTTATATAACCCCAAGGATCTTCTCTAGACCTTTTACTTACATAAAAATTAGAAAATTTGGGTTGGAGTGTATGTACACGTCCGAGTTGAGTATGATCATCTTATCCAAAAACTAGGTGTTTGTGCTTTCATCTTGGGTCACCAGGCTTGCAATTGGCACACTTGTAAGATTATCCAACCTCCCTTTCTTTGTATCCCAATCAGCCTTTTCACATGTGGCTATTTCTTTTACCCCACCCTATAACTCACCGTACTGGTCACTGATGACCTTATCATCTAGCAAACCCAATGGCTTCTAGGCTGTGTGGTCAACATAGGTTAATGCACTAGACTTCTAGGATGATTGTCCTTGTTTTGGTGTCTCCATTTGGGGATGAATTCTCAGACTTGGGTTGTTTTCCATTGAAGTCGTATTCTTCAAGTAATTTGGGTATTTATCCATTTTATGCCTTTTTGAGTTCCTTACTTTGTTCTATTGCATCTGTGAAGAGTTTTTGGTTGTTCTGATGACTCTAAAAGTCATGGAATGTGGGTTTTCGTCTCCGTTCATGGTTTTCTTATTCAACTACTCCTCCTTGCATTTTCTTTTCTTTATATCAAAAAGAAGTCAGTGGCTTCATCTTGGTCTCTAGACCTTGTCGAGATGATTAACCAAGACCATGAGCCAACTAAAAGAGGGTAGACATGAGTGGAGAAGGGCTTCACGCTCAATCTGCAATATCCTAGGGGGCGAGTAAACATTGTTCCCCATGACTTCCCTATTATGCTCATGTATGGGCATTGTATGGGTTATGTACCCTGAGGATATATTTGTTATTCGACGATCTAGTTTGGCTTTTCCCATGTTAACCCGATGAGAAAAAGATGAGGTTGAGGTGCCAGGTTACTATTGGTCAAATCTAGGAATATTGGGTAATTGACGCCTCTTTTATTTTTCTACATGCTAATCAATTAATTCTTTTCAAATAATTTTGGGTATGGTTTAGCTTGATACATACCATGTCCAGTTAGAACATTGAAAGAAAGATGCTATCTTTCAACAAGGTGTCTTTTCCTATGTTTTGTCTTACCCACATGCATAGTACCAACTGTTGTAGCTGATAAGATGTTGGGAAAAGGGTGTGAGGCCTTTTTAGCACATGTGGTAGATGAAAAGGAAGAGAAAAGAACAACTAATATACATGATGTTCCCATAGTTTTTGAGTTTGTAGACTTTATTCATGATTAGTTACTAGGTCTACCTCCTGAGAGATGTTAAGTTAGAGATACAAATTCTACTTGGTAGTTACCCAATGTCATTACCAGTCTATAGAATGACACCTACAAAGTTAAAAGAATTAAAAACTTAGCTACAAGAGTTACTTGATAAGGCTTTTTTTCATCCTAGTACATCACCTTGGGGAACCTCAATGTTTTTATTGGAAAGGAAGGATGAAACTATGTTTTTGTGAATGCCTATAGGAAACTGAATAAGATAACCATCAAGAACAAATATCATTTGCCTATGATTGATGAGAAATTTGATCAGTTGCATGGAAAACAAATATTTTCAAAGATAAATCTCAAGGGGGTTATCATCTGTTTAGAGAACGACATCACATGTACTCAAATCAACCTTTAAAATAAGATACATACATTATGAGTTTGTAGTTATTTCTTTTAGACTGGAAAATGCCCTCCAACTTTTATGGACATGATGAATAGAGTTTTCAGACCATATCTAGATTAATTTTTGATAGTGTTTATAGACGACATTCATATATGTTCTAGAGATGAAGAGAAACATGGGAAACACCTAAGGATAGCCCTAGAGTTGTTGATGTGATCAATTATATGCTAAGTTTAGAAATTTTGAGTTTTCATAATCAATTATATGCCTTGCTCTAATGATTCCTCTAGCATTATGACCTTTACCACAATGATGTTGTCCATAAATCAAATTATTTCATGGATTATATTCATGTCTATGACTCCATTGTGTGTGCTCAGGGTAGAAATTTTGTATAAATGTATGGCCATGTTACCCTTGTTATTAAGTATTTGACTTTAAGTAGAAGAGGTGGAATAGAATAACCCAGTTGAAGTGTAATGGTCATACGTTTGTAATGCATTGTATGTCCCATATATACATATATAAACATATAAAAGGTTATATCCATATATATATATTGGAATTAAGTCAGATTGAATTGCAATGTGTTACACAATTTGAATGAACTCTCTATAAGATAAGGGTATGGATCCAACAATAAATAATAAGAGTATTGAATTCTTCATAAGATAAGGGTATGGATCCAACAATAAACACTATAAGTATTAAGATTGGTCATATAATGAAAATGAATCCTAATAACGCATCGGGAAGGATTGTGGAACGAACCTGGAACCTATTTATTCTAAGCAGCCATAGCACGATTTGGTGCCTATGAATGAGGGAGAAAAGAGTCAATTTTTACATGTGTAACTTTCTTTTATTTATTTTTACTGGATTAACAAATTTTTGTGATTCAATAAATGTAAAAAGGGAAAAAATGAAAATGAAAAAAGAATTCATTATGATAACATTCTCAGTTTAAAAATAGGCATCTAATTCTAGTTTGACTATTTATTATATATATACACAAATACAACTCATTGATTGAATATGTTTACCCACAGTAATTATGGCCGATTGGGAGAATCTATGACTACATCTTTGATCCAATCAATATATCTTATTGAGAAATCAATGTATTACTTGATGGATTCGAAAGAACATGAGAATAATGACTTGACAAATATTTATTTGGTTCAATTTGATCTTGATGTGAATATGTGAATTCTGGTGCCAAATCAAATAAATTCATCATTGATTTTAGAATTGATAAGGTAAATCCCCAGTAATTAATGTGAGGCATAATGAGTATAAGGGCCTCAAAATAACTTCTTTTTGTCCTATGAACTTTAAGGTGTATGAGTCACATTTTAGTTCTTTATACGTACAATTAAAACTCTAATTACTTCTGATTTTTCTAGAGGCATATTGGGCACTGCTTCCTTAATTACGGCATCGATGACATCACTATGCGAGCACATTGACGATTACTAGACCCTATGATTTGAATACACATTAATTCCTGAGTCCCATTGTTATCTACTTCATTCAAAAGGGTCTAAGGTTGAATCATATTTTATCTATTCTTTCAATGCAAAGAATGATGGGAAAAAGAAATATTATGTGTCTAGAAATTCAAATTTCCTCTTTATTATATTTTTAATACCTAACATTTATTTGCTTTGGTTCTACATCTTTATTTAGAAATAACAAATCAAGTTTGTATAAGAATTTTGGATGCAGCTATATCAATATCCTCTCTTCCAATAGTTTCTAAGACCCTACTCACTTCATAAAGTATTTGACTTGGCTTAACAACATATACCCAAAATTCAAGGGAACATTTTCCCAAACCCATACATGTTTATGTGAGTTTTAGTGTAACTGGTTTGTTAGGGAATATATGTGTCCATACTTTTCAACCACGGTGTATGGTGGATTCACAATCCACCACCTTGATCCACTTGGCTATGTCCACCCCATATACCAGGTCATAATTAAGTTGATTAAAGGATTTTTTATAGTCGTTATTATCTAAAAAAATCTTTTTCATATCTAAATTAAAATATTGGTACCTAAAAAAATATACTAGACATAAATAAAATAAATCAAATAAAAAAATAAAAGGAAAATGCTTATGTGTAATAAATTATTGATATTGAATAAAATAAACAAAAGAGAGAAATACTAAACCCATCGATAAAACTATCAATGGGTTTAGTATTTCTACTTTAACAATTCAAACTTGTATACACTAATACACTAAAATAGAAGTATTATCCATTTGTAGATGGAGCTTTAACAACAGCTAGGTCTAGAGGGAAGTTGTGAGCATTAGGTTCGTGCATAACTTCCATACCAAGATTAGCATGGTTGATAATATCAGCTCAAGTGTTAATGACACGAACTTAATTGCCGACTACAAATTGGTTAAAGTTGAAACCATTTAGGTTGAAATCCATAGTGCTAATACCTAAAGTGGTAAACCATTACCTACTACAGGCTAAGCAACTAGGAAGAAATGTAAGGAATGAGAATTGTAAAAACTAGCATATTGGAAGTTCAATTCTTAATGCTATTTCTCTCTCTCTTTTTATTGTCTGAATATTCATAAGCTAAATACTATTCTAATGCCCCTTTTCACAATTCATAGACTGAACCAACAATTAGGATAAGCACAAAAATTAAAGCTTCTATAAATACGGATATGCCCAATACATCAAAACTCATTTCAATATCAAAAACAACAAAAACTAGAGCAAACATGTAGTAGTCAATTCGAAATTGTACTGAAGCGTCCCTATAAAAATATATAAAAGATCACTGGGCCATGTATATTCCCTATAACAATTAGGTCCCATTCCTTTAGCCAATCTAGCTCTTAATACAGGATAGTTCAAATCAGTTTTTTTTGTTATTTGGATAGGTAAGTTCTTATGGATCCATCCCCGAAGGAAGTGGACATGATAACATTGAATCAAAGGGCTCTAGAGGGGGGTGAATAGAGCTAAAAACACTTGCACAAAATTCATTAGACCTTCAAGTTACTTCAACTAGGCACAATTGCAAATAGCAAATTTGAAGGCAATCTGAACATACGTAGCAAGGATGAGAACTAGGAGAGATTCTATAAACTACCTACAGAGGTCAAGCTCTAGGATTTTGCAACCCATTCATACTTATACTCCATTATAAGACATACAATTTCACCTTCCTTTTTCGGGACAAGGATACCCACCTTCCCTTTGAGGTCAAAGGAGCCAATAACCTTACAACCAAGGTCTTACCTATTCAGATCTAGAGTCTTCTACCTCACCAAGGTCTTACCCACTCTTGCACGTAGCTGGAAACCTTCACCAAGGAGATCCCCTCTTTGCAACGAGTCTTTAGCCTTGAATGATTTACCCACTCCACTCCCAGATCATCATCCTTATCCTCCTCCTTCAATCAAAGAAGATTTTTGCACCTTCTTCTACATCTTGAAGAAGCTTGCACCTTCTCTTTCACTTGAATAAGCTTTCACCAACTTGATCTAGAAGAAAGGGGTTGGGAAAGGAGCAACTTTGAGATCTTTACAAGTATACAAAGAAGTATCTCTCTTACACAGATACTATCACACTCATAATAAAGAATTCAAGTGTAATAAAGAGAGAGAAAGGGGCTTAAGTGGGCTGGATGTACTCAACTATAGCAAGGAGCTTGAATAGCATGAAGGAGCAACCTTAGAATGAACTCCAAGAGGCCTTATTTATAGCTGAGGATGTCCAATAGAGGGTCATAACACTTAAGACATTTTCTAGCTATTTGATCGGTTGAAAAGGATATAATTTTGAGTTTTGCAATACTCCAATAGTTCAAACCGCTTTTTCTATCTTTTTAGAACAGTGTAGTCAGTCGAGTTTTCATAAAGGTAACTCAACCTCTTGCACTATGTGCCAAAGACAATTTGAAGCATTGGTCAAGTTTATCCTGTTTGAAACTCGACCGATCGCTTGAAATCAGTTTTTTTGAGTGCAGGGATTGATCATGTTCGGTGACTGGAAAACTCGACTGAACCAAAGAATTCTCAAAATCCATCAAGGGATTGGTCGAGTTTCAATCTCGATCGACAAGCAACTAGTAATGAATTTTGGAAAATTACTTTTGAGTGATCAAATGTTTGAATTAAGGGTTCTTGATTTTTTTTGCATCTTAGTTACAAGTCATAACATCAATACAAATGATTACAAAAATAATCTATGGTGATTTGGAGTGTTTTCAATAAAAGTGCATTTGAATTGCTTTTGACTTGAACTAGAACAAGCTAGGGCTTGATAGATTTGATACTTTTCATGTACCTAATGCTTGAAATAAATCTCAAACAAACATATTAGATACATATGAATGGAATGGTTAAGTCATTATCAAAATATGGACAATGTCTAACACTTAGGTTAACATTCTTACCCTTTTTTGCCAATGACAAACCATTTCTCAACATATTGAAAAGGATATGAAATTTTAAACCTTTAACTTTGAGGAAGGATGTGGAAGTTAAACCTTTACCTTGAGAATTGAAAGGGGACACATGAATGAACAATTTAATTTCTCCCTCTCAATTCATGCTTACCTAATCTTGCATGGTTAGTCTTTCCACATGTAACCATAGGACATATACATACTATATGGTCCTCTAGTAAGCCACATGATATGTAGATAATTGACAAGAAAAGGGTCATATAAGTATTAAGCCAATATGGTTGAGGTCACACTTCTCCCCCTTTTGGCATTATCAAAAAGGTGGGGGGTAGAAGAGTTTTAAAAAATGCATGTTTTCTCCACAAGCATAACCAAAAGCTGGTAACCACACATAACACACACACTGAACAGATAAAAAAGAGCACATGCCACCAATGTCATAATCAAAATATGGGATAACATACCAACAACTCATAAGATATAGTAAACCAAAGAGTTAAGGCAAATAAGATTAAGATTACAACTTAAGTCATGTCCTCTTGGAAAGAACCACAAACCAACAATAAAACAACAAGATGATAAAATAGTACACCTCAGATACAGTGCCCAAATGTCTTAGTACATAATAGCCTAAAAAGTTAGATATGATTAGCACCTAAAGACTATAGAATTAAAACATCTAAGATATATCTATGCTATCTATATAAACGGGCTCATCATTAACAACATCATCATCAGCCTCAGGCTAGTAGTCCTCGTCATCATCTGAAAGTGCAACAGAGACAACAACAACCTCATCAACATCGCTAGAAGAACCAATAGAGTTGTCATCAGAATCATCCTCAAAACCATCATCCTCGATTCCCTCAACATCATCATAAGCATCTTGGTCTGGAATCTCCTCATTAATAGAGGGTCCAAAAGCATGACCAAGCCACTTGGCATTCTGCTCAGCCCATGACATATCACAAGTGTGCAAAGCAGCTGCTTGTAGAATGGTAGAAGCATAGGTCCCATTAAAACCAACAAGAAAAGTGAAAGTAGGACCAGGAGTTAGATCCAGTAGAGGAAAGGCACCAATGGCAGGGGTAGGTCAACATTAGTAGAAGGAGTGGCAGTGAAAGTAGCAAGGGGTGGGGGTCATGGTAGAACTGATTGTATGCATAGGAGACATAGTCAACTCCAGGGTACATCAGGTAGGTATGGTAGGGATAGCTACACGATAGGTTTGTGGTTGACATGATCTAGAAAAGGTCTTGGTGGATTTGATCCTGAACCTGAAGGTTATATGCCTATTGATGCATCAAATATACCATGATGATTTCATTTGATATAGTGAAAAATGCATAGTTAGGTAGGATGGTGGAGGTGGTAGAGGGGCCTAGGTGGAGGTGGAGGCTCCAGGAGTGGTAGGGGAGATAGGAAGGAAGGTCTTATTGATGGTAGTCTCACTGATGTTGACTCCTTTCTGACTAGATTTGTAGTGGAGATCATGGAAAAGAGACTTTTGAGTCGCAAAAGCAAAAAGACCACAAATCAAGGCAAGATAAGGAGGATGGGTGCCAGATATGTTCTTCCCAGAGTCAAAGCAGGTCATTTGATGAAGAATGTAGCAAGACCACTTGACTTTGATATTCTTCGAAAGACAGTACATTATCATAGCAATGTTTTATACAATTTCCATTTGATTTTTCTTCAAAAGGACATTTCACTTAACCACCAATGCAATAAGACAGTTTTTTCAAGCGAAGAGTATGGAAGGGTAGACTTCTTCCTATAGGGGATATTGGGATACTTCAAAACTTATGAATATTAGGAAGAGGGAAATCATTGATTGTAGAAAGCCTCAAGGTCAAGAAGGTCAAAATAATCAGGATAGTCAGCTCTGTTGGTATGTATGCCCTGAGAGCCAATCATGGAATGATTGGTGGGATACATTAAGATTGATTTGATAACCATCAAAGGAAAGCTTCCAATTCTTTCTGGTTCAATCATATGAGATAGTGATAGAACATATTGAATGTCTAGAGAGTGACATTACTCAATGACGTATGCTTTCAGATTGAGGACCTGAACGATGAGATCATACGGATGCTAAGAGTTTGTACATTTTTGTTATGTCCCTAGTCGGATGTCATTGTGGAAGGTAGATAGACAGCAATGACACATAAGACTAGATTGTGGTGTTGGTTGATGATAGAATCTCATTAGTCATGATATAGAGATATCAAACCAAACACATAGGTACTTGTTAGAGAACAAGTGTACCGGACAGACCCACTGTGAGTTTGACACATGGAACCATGACATGGTAGTCACAGTCAGTACTCACAGTGATGGTGGTGAGTGTGATTCTTTGACCTAAAATCACTAAACTCAACACATGTCGTTGGGCACACTTTGACATCATCAAACGCAGTCCTGAAACATGGGTTGTTATAAAGGTGATGATTGGGTGGCTTTGACACATGGGGCTTTTGAGGGGTGAGTGATAGATATGGGATTTGTCCCTCCTGAGGGAGTTTGATATCCAAGGCCACTTGATGAGTAGGATTGAGATAGGCGTGCGCACGCATGTGTGAATCAGTATGTGATATTGATGTCATACATATCTCGTTCAATCTACTCTGAGATCGAGAAAGTGAATGAACGTTGACAGGATGACTTTCCATGCCTCGAGTTCATTCGGGATATCAGTGACAAAGGAATTATACATTCACTGTAACACCATTCATGAATTGTAGGATTGAAAGTTGTTCTCCAACTTTCTACTTTCACTTGGGTAGCAATGATGTGTGACTAGGCACCGCTCTTTTCTTATAAAATCATAAGTGTTATGGACTTTCACTGCCAACGTGAAATGGACCTGTAGGGTCACACACATAGGATTTAACCTGGAAGAGGAGTTTTGTCCACAAGAAACATTTAGATTGATTACTAAAGGAGTTTAGTAGTTCAATTAAACACTCAATCAATGGTAGCTCAATATCATATTGTTCAAGGTGTTGGACATATTGATTGGAGTATCGGATTGATTGAAATCGCATTTGACTGATTCTGCACAACCTGTACTCCCAACCAATCAGTTCAAGTGTTGAACCGGTCGGCTGAGGTTGCTGAACCGGTCGGCTTAAGTGTTGAGTCGATCGGCTCATGGTCAGAGTGAAACGATCGGTTCAACTGGTGCAACCGAGCAAGTTGGGAAAGTCAGGTCGGTGGGAATTTTCCTTGTGTGTCACTTGCCCAATTTGATTGGAACAAGGATTGGTATTCGATACCAATTAGAAACAAAAGAAGGAAAGTCAATTGGGAACTGATCAGGACCACGAACCGACCGGTTCAGAAGTGAACCGATCGGATCATGGGTCCCAACCGATCGGTTGGTGTTCCAACCGACCGGTTCAGGTCCCCAACTGACCGATTCACTTGTGAACTGATCGGTTCAGGTTGCGAGTTGGTTGTTTTGTGGAAAATCTCGAACCCTTCTACTCCTGCTTTAGTCCCATATTGTTGGGGATAGAGAACCCTATCCCATGACCCTCCTATATATATAGGGGTATTGGGGGCTTCTCAAAGTACAACTCAGTGCAACTAGTTGCTCTGCAAAGTTGTCGTTCTCTCTAGTTTTGGTAACCGTGAGAGAGCCCGAGCAAGTGCTTCCCGCAAAAGGGAGGTGCAGCAAGGGAAGGACAACTGCAGTTGCAACTGGAGGCAGGAGAGTGTGTTGGCGACTAGTACGTCAACAGGAGGGTGTGACTCCTTCCACTTCCTTGTAGGACAAGGAGTGTGGAGTTCCAGGTGGTCCGTGTGGACTACTTCAGAGGCGGGAGGTTTCTGCCGCTCAGGAGGACAACTGTCAATCCCGACAGTCCGGTGAGAGGAGGAGTTGTTAGTCCTGGTGCAACCAGGAACTGCACATACACCGTCCAAGACCAGAGGTGAAGACCGTGCAAGGCATGAGGTATTGTCGCCGAGCAAGCCTCGGGACAAGGTATGATTCCACAAACCATCCTTTCCTATTATATAGACGTTGACGCGTTTCCTCGTGCTGGGTTTGGCGGAGAAAATTTTTGTTTCCGTTGCCTTCTCTGCCTCCCCTAAAACCCAACAGTGGTATCAGAGCCACGTCAACTGTTCTATATTTTAGGAATATCGATATGATCGATTTTGGTTTGTTGCCTTTATTTATTGCATACGCTGCGAATAATATTGGCTTTATGCATGTCCAATCCTAAATCCACAAATCCCAATTACATATATGATATGTATTATTAATGCACTCGATACTCGTCGCCCTTAAATGAGTTTTGTGGTGGATGTATAGCATGATTATGGCCTATAAACCCCTATATCTGTGTGTGGTTGTATGTGGTTGCTTGCATCTCGGTCTACGCATCGATCTTCCCTCTCCTATTCCTGATGTAACTCAAAATAATTCGAGATTCTTTCCTACCTTTGCTCCCCCCGAATGTAACTCGGGGTTTCCCTTTTAAAGCAATGTAATAATAGGATAGATTTTATTTCTTGTTATGTCAAAGACCGGAGGACATCGAGATGACAGCTGAGACGATCGTTTCAAGTCGTGAACTGATCGGTTGACGTTCCAGATGATCGGTTCAAGGAGTGAACCGATCGGTTGATTGCCAGTTCGAGGAACGAGATGAGCGGGTGGCGGCCATGAAGAGATGCACGACGACCAGGCGAACCGATCGGTTGGAGGAGCCAACCGATCGGCTGGTGGCACCAGACGACCGGCCAGAGAGAGCAAATCATTCATATGATGAGTTGATCAACTCAGAAGGAAAAGCACAGATGTTCATCTTGTACAGGTTGCATGAGATGTAGACCTAGATGACTGTGATTCCTCTTGGCTCGAGGAATCACATTAGGTTGGCCATAATCATCGCTTTGTATCGTTTGTGCATGTTTTCTGTGGGATATAGCATGTATATGATACATACTATATATTGTGGTGATTGGATATGTATATGTATATAAAAACCAAATCCCTCATTAAAATATTAAGTTTTAGATGCCTTCCAAATGCGACACACGTAAAAAGCTTGATCGACCAAGTGCGGGCACGCCCTAGAGTGGTGCACCGTCTATCTCGTGGAAGCATGAAGGATGAATGTGTGGGTCTGCCCTAGCAGGGTGCATATTCATCGTGTTTGCTTTGGGTTGGACTTAACAAGGTGATCTAGATAGGATCTAGCACCTTGAGGCATGGAGATGTTCATGGTAAGGAGTTGCATATGACATCTTATCAAGAGTTGCATATGATGCAATTGGCAAGAGTTGCCTACCTGAGAGATCTATGTTGTGGGTGACAGCCCTAGGTTGTCCATGACTTAGAGGATTTCAGGATCTTGCCCACTAGAAGGTTGTACGCTGCAATCTTCTGAATTGATGGTGAGGGCTATCAATTTGAAGTAAAATAGTGGGAGCGATAATTAATTAAAGGCCTAATTATATCATCAACTTTTCAAATCAATCAAACAAGTCAAAAGAGTTTTGGACTAAGATTGCATATATTTCCTTTTGTTAAAATAAATGGTTAATCAACAATAATCACTTTATTTGTGATTGGTCTTTGAGACCAACAAATTAAATGGGAATAATCCCACGACTGGTTAGGATGATGAGAAGTGTTCTCAATCAAAGAGCGAAAGATCTAAGTCCTAATTATACCAGAACCAAATGAACTCGATCCCACCATATCAATGGTTGAAAGTATGCTTATGGAAGCATACCGAGGATGACATTGATGAGGAGTGCTTGATGTTGTGTTCTCTGAACTATGAGTTGTAGAGACAACATGAGACATATGATGTCTCCAAGACACTATCCTAGTATATCATGACATAAGGAGATCCAGTAAGGTATTCACACACTCAATGTGATTGGATATGTGGAAAGACCTGACTAAGAAGGATTCCCTCTGAGCCAAGAGTTGGCTATTGGTATGATACTGCAAATGTTGCAAGAATCATACAATTCATGATGAACTATGACATGGACAACTTTGACAAATGTTGACAAAGTTGTTGGACATGTTGAGGATAGTAGAGGCAAAGATGAAGAAAGACGAACCATAAATCTTTGATGTGATCAAAGAAAAGGTAATTCTTAAGGGCAAGGATAAGGGCAAAGCAAAGAAGTGTTCTGATGCTAGCCAGCAATCCAAGCCGTCTTCAGCCTCAAGGCACATAGGGAAAGGGTGTATGAGGGAATTGCCCTCTATATCTGGAAGAACAAAAGAAGATGAAGGAGGGGATGGAGATCTCCACCTAAGGTATCATGAAATGAACCACTTCTTTATCTGAGGTATATGATACCAAGATATGGATCTATCATATATGATATGCAAGATCCGCAAAGAAGTGATGGCCTTTGTGAAAGGACCAAGAAAGGAGTACCCATCATTGGAGCAAATGTTGCTGCCATAGATAGGAGTACTTTTCAGTTTCTTTCAGCCTAAAGGGCACGAAATAGAGTTGAGAACTGCTATTTCAATTTGCCAATAGATAGAAACACTTTATTTTTGCATATTGTATGACAATTATGGCAATTAATAAAGTTGATGTTTCAATCTTAAAGATATGATCATTATGGAATTGTCGTGTTTATCTTGTGATACATGGTATGCATAAGATAAAATGATACCTAAAGTTATTGATAACTCAAACAATCAAATTAGCATCAATCATGAGAAATTCATTTCTAGTTTCCCTGTGATGGATAAATCTAGACTCTTTTGGTTAGAGAACCAATAAGAGACATGAATCTCTTGTACATGATTAATCAATCTTCACTAATGGTAGTGGGAGAATGATCATCCAATTAGGTATAATACATGTGATGTATTTACATACCTATTGGAGTAAATGTTGATACTTCAAATGGTGTTTAGAGAAATACCAATATGAATATCTTCAAGTGTTCAAGATTATCATAGATGAAGTGCAAATTTGGTAAAGTGTTAATTCTTGATGAGATCAATGAATGAAATACTTGGACCAAATGTTTGAGATCCTTATGAGTGATTATGATAGTGTATCATAGTGAACTCATGATTAAGGCATGGTGATGTCTAAATCAAGAAGAAATCATACTCTAAGGAGTTAGACAATGATTATCAAATAACTGAATTCTTCTTAATAAAATAATACCCCACACTAATAAAGGACATTAAGAATCACAAGGGTTGTGACTTCTTATATCCTTGACAGATACACCTCAATTATCTACGTGATAAGTTGTTCATGTGATGAGTCAACTATCTAGATGAATATGAGGAACCGAATTTTGAGTTATGGTTTATGACCATTACATCCTAAATGACATCCATGTGAATCATAAGGTATGACCTTGATGGTAGCACCCATTGGGATGAAATCCATAAGTGCGAATAAGTCTTAAGTGTTAAGACACGTGGATAACATTTTGAAAAGGATGATGCTTGTTGATTGCAACTTAATGACTAAGACATTTGGCATATGGATACTAAAACCGCATTCCTATGAGGAATAAGACAAGGATGTGTACGTGACACAACCTATAAGGTTTATGAATCCACTAATGCAAATGAAGTCTATAAGTTACAATGGACTAATCAATGTGATTGATTGAGTACAAGCAACTCAGAATTGGATCTTTACTTTGATGATATAGTCAAAGGGTTTGACTGATATGTCAAAGATAAAGAAGGGGTCTGTGATTTAGTGGGAGTGTATTCACATTCCACATGTTGATGTGAAATGGAAATGTTCTAGAATGGAAATCCAAAAGTGGAATTATCTTTAAGGTAGATAGAGATGTTTCCTATGTGATAGGAATAGATATCTATAGAGATAGTTCTCGAAAAACCTCTTGACCTAAAAAGAGAGAGCATACATTGGCAATCTGTACTGAAGTGTTCAGTATGCATAGATTCAGTGGGAGAAAACTTGTCCAACATGGAGTTAGTATCCCAAGGCCAAGTGTCTAATTCTTATGAAGAATGGGAACACTAAGAATAGATATGGATATATCATGTATGTAATCATCCCATTGTCTTGCATGTATGGACATGGCAAGAACAAAATGCATTCATCATCTTGTATGTATGACATGACAATTTGATGTGCTCATCCTGTTAACTCGTATGTGGGACATGACGAGTGGATGTCTGTCTACTTCCAGTAAGGGTTACTGGAATACCATGAGAACTTGATAAGTAATTGTGAAGTACTAGTTCTATGGAGATAAGGAAAAGTTCGATGTAAAGAGTTACATTGATGCGAACTTCCAAAAGGACAAAAAATTAATCACAAAATATACATAGGATGTATAAAAGTGAAAGTTTGTTGATAATTGGAAATGTTCCAATAAAACCATTTAAAAGGAAATGTCGAGTATCTATGTGTTAGAGAACAGCAGTAGATACTATATGGATCTAGAAGTTCATGAGATGAACTTACAGATATTCCACTCATTGATGACAAGTATGGAATCCATGATCATGCAATGTGGCTAAAGGTTAGCAAAGGAATACTAGATCGCATATTACGGCAACTCCATCTCATACATGTGACGTACAGCGAAGAGATGTGAGACATGCATTTTATACTGACTTTGGAAAGGTGTTGCCATTACTCACTATGTTCGCACTAGAGCACAGTAACATGTGGGACATGTTTGAAGATCACTAAGAATATGATTCAATGGTGATTGGCTCGCAGTGCAAGTGGGAGTATGTTGGTATGTATGCCCTGAGAGAAAATCATGGGATGATTGGTGGGATACATTAAGATTGATTTGATAAACATCAAAGGCAAGCTTCCAATTCTTTCTGGTTCAATCATATGAGATAGTGATAGAACATATTGAATGTCTAGAGAATGACAATACTCAATGATGTATGCTTTCAGGTTGAGGACCTGAACGATGAGATCATACGGATGCTAAGAGTTTGTACATTCTTGTTATGTCCCTAGTCGGATGTCATTGTGGAAGGTAGATAGACAGCAATGACACACAAGACTAGATTGTGGTGTTGGTTGATGACAGAATCTCATTAGTCATGATATAGAGATATCAAACCAAACACATAGGTACTTGTTAGAGAACAAGTGTACCGGACAGACCCACCGTGAGTTTGACACATGGAACCATGACATGGTAGTCACAGTCAGTACTCATAGTGATGGTGGTGAGTGTGATTCATTGACCTGAAATCACTACACTCAACACATGTCGTTGGGCACACTTTGACATCATCAAACGCAGTCCTGAAACATGGGTTGCTATAAAGGTGATGATTGGGTGGCTTTGACACATGGGGCTTTTGAGGGGTGAGTGATAGATATGGGATTTGTCCCTCCTGAGGGAGTTTGATATCCAAGGCCACTTGATGAGTAGGATTGAGATAGGCGTGTGCATGCATGTGTGAATCAGTATGTGATATTGATGTCATACATATCTCGTTCAATCTACTCTGAGATCGAGAAAGTGAATGAACGTTGACAGGATGACTATTCCATGTCTCGAGTTCATTCGGGATATCAGTGACAAAGGAATTATACATTCACTATAACACCATTCACAAATTGTAGGATTGAAATTTGTTCTCCAACTTTCTACTTTCACTTGGGTAGCAATGATGTGTGACTAGGCACCGCTCTTTGCTTGTGAAGTCATAAGTATTATGGACTTTCACTGCCAATGTGAAATGGACTTGCAGGGTCACACACATAGGATTTAACCTGGAAGAGGAGTTTTGTCCACAAGCAACATTTAGATTGATTACTAAAGGAGTTTAGTGTTCAATTAAACACTCAATCAATTGATAGCTCAATATTATATTGTTCAAGGTGTTGGACATATTGATTGGAGTATCGGATTGATTGAAATCACATTTGACTGATTCTGCACAACCTGTACTCCCAACCGATCGGTTCAAGTGTTGAACCGGTCGGCTGAGGTTGCTGAACTGGTCAGCTCAAGTGTTGATTCGATCGGCTCATGGTCAGAGTGAAACGATCGGTTCAAGTGTGGAAACGATCGGTTCAACTGGTGCAACCGAGCAAGTTGGGAAAGTCAGGTCGGTGAGAATTTTCCTTGTGTTTCACTTGCCTAATTTGATTGGAACAAGGATTGGTATTCGATACCAATTAGAAATAAAAGAAGGAAAGTCAATCGGGAACTGATCAGGACCACGAACCGACTGGTTCAGAAGTGAACCGATCGGCTCATGGGTCCCAACCGACCGGTTCAGGTCCCCAACCGACCGGTTCACTTGTGAACCGATCGGTTCAGGTTGCGAGTTGGTTGTTTTGTGGAAAATCTCGAACCCTTCTACTCCTGCTTTAGTCTCATATTGTCGGGGACAGAGAACCTTGTCCCATGACCCTCCTATATATATAGGGGTATTGGGGGATTCTCAAAGTACAACTCAGTGCAACCAGTTGCTCTGCAAAGTTGTCATTCTCTCTGGTTTTGGTAATCATGAGAGAGCCCGAGCAAGTGCTTCCCGCAAAAGGGAGGTGCAACAAGGGAAGGACAACTACAGTTGCAATTGGAGGCAGGAGAGTGTGTTGGCGACTAGTACGTCAATAGGAGGTTGCGACTCCTTCCACTTCCTTGTAGGACAAGGAGTGTGGAGTTCCAGGTGGTCCGTGTGGACTACTTCAGAGGCGGGAGGTTTCTGCCGCTCAGGAGGACAACTGTCAATCCCGACAGTCCGGTGAGAGGAAGAGTTGTCAGTCCCGGTGCGACCAGGAGCTGCACAGACACCGTCCAAGACCGGAGGTGAAGAGCATGTAAGGCGCGAGGTATTGTCACCGAGCAAGCCTCGGGACAAGGTATGATTCCACAAACCATCCTTTCCTATTATATAGACGTTGACGCGTTTCCTCGTGCTAGGTTTGGGGGAGAAAATTTTTGTTTCCGCTGCCTTCTCTGCCTCCCCTAAAACCCAACAAGCTCTTCATGAGTCAGTAACCTAAGCACCATTGAAAAAGATACTCAAAGAATCTTTAGAGATGGTAAACTAGGTACCAAAAATTATAGAAGTAAGAACTACCTGAGTATTGGTAGGTGGAACGATTATTCCGTAGTTTTGTTGGATATTTGCATAGAACTCATGGATCGCCTTAGTGCTAGAGATAGAGTTTTGATAGCACCAATGTTCTACACACAATCTACTAACGTGATGGGTTTCAAACACCTCAACATCCTCCTTTATATCCTCACTTGTGGAGAAACAAGGTTCATATAGAGCTCAAAAAGGGAAAGGATTCCTAGGGAGGATTTCCTTATGGTGATTTAAATCTTGTAAGGATATGAAGGATGTGCCATCATAGGAAACGAGGCAAGGAGTGGATGAATATGATGGTGCTCCAATGGAGATGACTCTCTTGCTGTGATTACAAGCCATGAGGGAGGATGGAGAAGAAAAGGTAACCAAAAGAGAAAGAGAGCATCACAAGAAGGTTTCTTAGCCACCTAAGGTGGGGTAGAAGGTGGCAAGGGAATCCAAACGAAGCTTGGGAGAGGAAGGTGGAACCTAGTGTTTGAGGTCAAAGGAGCTGGAAGTTGGGATCGGTTGATTTTTCTCTAGTTGAGAGGGAGAAAAATCAACCGATACCCTTTTTAATTTGATCCAGCACAACCATCAGTCGAGTTCTGTGATGTGAAAACTCGACCGATCGGGTATTTTAGTATGACCTCGGCCAGGGATAGGTCGAGTTGTTAATTCAACCGATGGACAGTCTGTCCAAAACATAGAAATTTTAATTCCTAGACTGTAGGGTGCTAAATAAATTTATTTCTTTTGCCTATTATACATTTTAGACATATCGAGGTACATTTCACTCATCATAGGGTAATATTTTGTGATAAATCATTTGTTTGCAAAAAATACCCAAAAACAAGTGAAACAAGGCATGAAAACTAGATAGCTATAGCACTTACCAAGTAAGAGATGATCAATTATAAGAAAGAAACATATAGGTAAGAGAACAACTAGCTAGAAGGAATGTCATTATCATCAAGAGTAGTAATAAGAAGTTTTGATCTAATAAATGCAAATTGCTTTCTAGCTAGAGGTTGAGTGAAAATGACTACAAGTTGGTTTTTTGTGTCCTCATGCATGATATAAATATCCTTCTTGGCAATGTGATCATGAGCAAAGTGATGACGAACCTTTATATGTTTAACTCTACTATGCGATATAGGATTGTATGATAGGTTAGTTGCACTAGTATTATCACAATAGATCAGAGAAGCATCAAAATGAATGTTAAAGTCTTGGAGCATTTGCTTCATCCATAGCACTTGGGCACAACAATTCCCAGCTGCAATATATTCAGCCTTGATAGTTGAAAGAGACACAATGCTTTGTTTCTTAGAGAACTAAGAAACTAGGCATGGTCCTAGGAAGAAGCAAGTGCCACTTGTGCACTTTCTATCAATCGAACAACCTACATAATCAACATCACTATAGGCATTTAGAGTAAAGTCCCTTAACTTGGGATACCATTATCCAAAATTTGGATTTTTGGCTAGATATCTTAGAATCCTCTTAATCTCTATGAGTTGTGATTTTCTTGGACTTTATTGAAAGCAAGCACACAAGCCAACACTAAACATTATATCTAGTCTAAAGACAGTTCAATAAAGTAAACTTCCAATCATACCTCTATAGAGCTTCTCATCTACTTTTCTCCTTGCTCATCTCTGTCAAGCTTGGCAATGCTTGACATAGGGGTGTCCATTGACTTGGTGTTCTTATGCGATGAGTTTGAGTCGCATTTATAGACCTTTTTCATATGTGTTTTGTGCTCTAATTACTCATTTTCATGGATAATATTGCATAATTCACTTAATTTGGTCTTTGCCATCATATTATATCAAATCCCCTTTGTTTTACTATTTTTTAGCATCATTTATCACCTTATTATAAATTGTGTGGATTTACTTGGTCTTGTTGTGAAATTTCAGGAAAAACAAGTATCTGCTTCCGTCGATACCATCGACGGAAGTCGATACCATCGACCAAGCCACAGGTTGTCAGCCGAGAAGAGCAATACAGAGTCGATACCATCGACACCTAAGTCGATGGCATCGAGATCACTTCATGTTGCTGGCGAAGATGCAGTCGATACCATCGACCAAAGTCGATGCCATCGACACAAGGAGAGCTACAGCATCGCTAGAAGACAAAACTGACGCTACAGGAGTCGATACCATCGACACCCCAGTCGATGGTATCGAGATCACCACAGGCGCTCAGAATAAAAGAAAGGAAAGCTGCCGCTAATCCGCTGCGTCGATACCATCGACTCGCGTCGATGGTATCGACGCCGGCAGATATGTGTTGGATCTGTTTTGATCTCGATCGGACGGCTGTTGTTATTTGACGACCTAATTAGGGACTTATACCTAATGACGGCCGCCCACGTTCCGGAGGATCTCATATTTTGGATTGCATGAGTGTCGAGGAGGAGAAAAAGGAGAACGGAGGCCGAGAAGCTCATCCCGGGTGATTCGGACGCTGCGGAAGACGATTTCCACCACCGACAGGCGGGGAAGCTCGTGTTCTACGCCAAGGATCCACCGGTTCTTCTCCGTTCAGGGGTTTTCCCATTTATTTCCCGTTTTTCTTATGAATTCCCCAATTTCTACCATGTATTCGTGTGAGATGAACATGAGAGGCTAAAACCCGCAATCTTTAGGACCGGGAGTAGCCCGGGAATGCATTGTATGACATTTTTATATCAATAATTCATATTTTTCTCTCAAATCCGTGGTATAGATTCGTTTTCTCCATTTCTATTGTTATGCTTGATCACCATAATAATAATTTAACACCCTTAATCACTTCGACAGAAGGATTAACGGTTGAAAAGAGACGAATTCTACATTAATCAATAAAACCCTTGACAAAGGAGTTGTAAAATTAATGGTGGGAACTGAGGGACCGTTTATAATGCACTTAGTTTAGGGGAATGATTACTACGACGGTGGAATCAACCTAAACCTAAGTAGTGAATTACACCACGACAGTGGGTAATTCTGTTTTCAGGCCACTACCCGGATAGAGAGAGAAGTGTGAGGAATTATATGAAACCTAATACAATGTTGACCCGCGGTGAAACCGCCATCCTAAAGATATCCCTTTGAATTGATTAAATTAACCTTTAATCGATTGTTTTCTTTGTTTGATTTTTATTTTCTTTTTAATTTGAACAACAAAACCCTACTTTGTTAATCGGTCTAGCTGATTGCGATTAGTTAGTAGAAGTCTCCAATAATTCACGTATCCCTGAGTTCGACTCGGGCCTCACAAAGGCCTGTATTACTTCGACGCGTATACTTGCGTTTAAGCGTGTAGTAAAATACACATCAAGTTTTTGGCGCCGTTGCCGGGGAAACGGCGAATTATTGGCACTTTGAGTGCTAAGAGCGGCCACTCTAGGCCACATTTTTTTTATTTATTTTAAAATAATTTCAAAATTCCTTTAATTCTCTATAATTGTGTTGACTCGTTCAAATCATTGTACTGAATCCCTATTTCCATATTTCGGGTACTTTGCATGGTGCACACACGTAGTCGAGACTACGTGAATCGCACACCTGAGGTTCCATCTGCGGGACCAGAGGACGAGGACTACTACGAGGAGGAACACCAAAGTGATCTAAATTCTGAATCTGAAAAAGAACAAGAAGAAGCAATGGCTGAAGCACAGACAATATGGGAGAAGATCAAGGCATCTTCTTCCTCGGCATCAAAGGGGCCTATAAAGAAACAGGGGCTAAACATTCCAACCTACAAGATCGATCCAGCATTGATTAACCTGGTTAAATCAAACGCATTTCACGGATTGAAAAATGAAGACCCAGTGGCCCACATCAGCCAGTTCGTGGAGAACTGTGATATGGTGAAGATAGATCGATTTCCACAGGATGTGCTCTACCTCAAGCTATTCCCGAGTTCCTTGGCTGGAGTGGCAAGAGAGTGGCTTCATAACCTCGACGACGAGTTTGTTGAATCATGGGATCACATGGTAGAGGTTTTCTTCGAGAGGTTCTTCCCTCCTGAGAAGACCAATGATATGATCAGGAAGATTCACAATTTCACCCAACATGCGGGTGAAACTTATTCTGAGACTTGGGAGCGATTCCAGGTCATGTTGAGGAGATGTCCACATCATGGATTGGACAAGGAAACCCAAGTGAAGATCTTCTACTTTGCTCTCTCCGAGCATGATAGAAGCAACCTGGACTCGGCTGGTTCCGGATTTTTCTTAAATAACACCGATACAAGATGTTGGGAAATACTGAAGAATATGGCACGGAAGCAATCTTGGGGAGAAAGAGAACGAGGCCCAGTTGAGCAAGCAAGAGTTGCCAGTGAGTCAAAGGAAATGAGAGAGCTGAACGAGAAGATGGATCTTCTCGCAAAGAAGTTGCTGCAGAAGGAAGACAATGAGTCCGAGGATGAGGCTCAGGTCAAGTACATGAGGCAACAGCAGGGGTACAGGAATAATGATTATTCATGGCGGAAGGACAAGAAATTTTCATGGAAGGATCCAAATAACTTTCTGCAGGATCCGGACGCCAAGCCTGCACCGGTCACGGAGGACAAGAGCACGGAGTTGCTCAATCAAGTCATCAAGCAAAATCAAGAGTTGATGAACACTTTTGGGCAACAAATCAAGCAACAGGGTGAATTTATGAACCAGTTTGGGCAGACTTTGTAGAGCCACGGGGCTCAAATGAGAACTATAGAGACTTCCATGGCGCAGATGGCAGCCGAGATTGCAAGCTTGAAGAAGCCGGCACATCCGGGTTTTTCGGGGAACACCAATATTCCCGGGGGAAACCAACAGGCCAAGGCCATCTTATTGAGGAGCGGTAAGAAAGTGTTAAATCCAAGGGCGGATGACACAAGCACACCGCAGGACACAGTTGAAGAAGCAACAGTCAACGAGCAGCCCGCACCTGTCATAGAGCAAACTGAGGACATAGCTGAAGGTGGTAAGAAAGAACAAGCCACTGAGGAGGAACCATAGAAATTAACTCCCTATGTGCCACCTCACCAAAGGGCACATACCGTTCCGTTCCCCTATCCCAATAGTGCAAAAGCAAGAAAGGTGGATGCACAGTTTAAGAAATTTCTGGACAGCTTTAGGAAGTTATCAGTGAATATTCCTTTTCTAGAGGCGATTGAACAAATCCCGTCTTATGGGAAGTTTCTCAAATATGTAATCACCAAGAAGAGAAAGATACCCGACACTGAGGTCGTGGTATTGAAGGAGCAAGTGAGTGCTTTTATTATGGGCACTTTGCCGCCAAAAAGACAGGATCCCGGTTGTTTCAATATTTCTTGCTTTATCGGGAAGTTCAAATTTGGCGAGGCACTTTGTGATTCCAGAGCAAGCATAAATCTGATGCCCCTTTCTACATTCAAGAAACTTGGATTGAAAGAGTCGAGGCCAAGTAACATGACCATCCAATTGGCCGATAATTCTGTGGTGAAACCGTATGGAATCTGTGAGGATGTTTTGGTAAAGGTAGACTGCTTTGTTTTTCCGGCTGATTTCGTCGTTATGGAAATGCAGGACGAGCGCGGCAATGAGTTACTACTTGGTCGCCCATTCCAAGCTACAGCTGATATGATCTTGGAGATGGGGAGAGGTCGCTTGACCTTGGGCATTGCGGATGATCGCTTTGAGATGGTCATGCCCAATGGCAATGCATCTAATAAAGCAAAAGCACAGTGCAACATGGTTAAGCATGTGGAACAAAATATCTCACTTTGTCTTGGGAAGCCATTTTTGGATATGGCCCATGTGATGAGCAGGATAGATAATGGGACCTTAGCGGTGGACCTTATGGAGCAACCGAAAGTTGTCTCTTTATGCAAGGCTGTTGGGTTTCCAAATGATGAGAATGAGGACATTCCACCTTCGTGGGAGGATGATGTGATTATTACTTCCGTCTTTGATGCATATCCGGAACTGCCTTTGGAGGCGTGTTTGTTAAATGTCACTTATGATTGGATGCGGAGTACTTCACTCAAGGAGTGCGCCAAAATGCTTCAAATGCTTCCATGTTTCTACACGAGGCACTATGAAGATTTGGGTACACTTCCCCCACCGCTACAATCATCTCTTATTTGCCCACCTGATCTGGAGTTGAAGCCATTGCCCCCGCATCTGAAGTATGTCTTTCTAGCTGAGGAGGACAAGTTACCAGTGATTGTTTCTGCATACTTGAGTGCGGATGACGAGGAGAAACTACTGATAGTGCTCAAGAACCACCGTGGAGCTTTTGGGTGGTCTGTGGCAGACATCAAGGGGATCTCCCCTACACTTTGCCAACACAAGATTCGGCTCGAGGAGGGAGCCAAGCCAGTCATACAGCCTCAAAGACGTCTAAATCCAAGCATGATGGACTTATACCTAATGCGTTGGATCTGTTTTGATCTCGATCGGACGGATGTTGTTATTTGACGACCTAATTAGGGACTTATACCTAATGACGGCCGCCCACGTTCAGGAGGATCTCATATTTTGGATTGCACGAGTGCCGAGGAGGAGAAAAAGGAGAACGGAGGCCGAGAAGCTCATCCCGGGTGATTCGGACGCTGCGGAAGACGATTTCCACCACCGACAGGCGGGGAAGCTCGTGTTCTACGCCAAGGATCCACCGGTTCTTCTCCGTTCAGGGGTTTTCCCATTTATTTCCCATTTTTCTTATGAATTCCCCAATTTCTACCATGTATTCGTGTGAGATGAACATGAGAGGCTAAAACCCTCAATCTTTAGGACCGGGAGTAGCCCGGGAATGCATTGTATGACATTTTTATATCAATAATTCATATTTTTCTCTCAAATTCGTGGTATAGATTCGTTTTCTCCATTTCTATTGTTATGCTTGATCACCATAATAATAATTTAACACCCTTAATCACTTCGACAGAAGGATTAACGGTTGAAAAGAGACGAATTCTACATTAATCAATAAAACCCTTGACAAAGGAGTTGTAAAATTAATGGTGGGAACTGAGGGACCGTTTATAATGCACTTAGTTTAGGGGAATGATTACTACGACAGTGGAATCAACCTAAACCTAAGTAGTGAATTACACCACGACAGTGGGTAATTCTATTTTCAGGCCACAACCCGGATAGAGAGAGAAGTGTGAGGAATTATATGAAACCTAATACAATGTTGACCCACGGTGAAACCGCCATCCTAAAGATATCCCTTTGAATTGATTAAATTAACCTTTAATCGATTGTTTTCTTTGTTTGATTTTTATTTTCTTTTTAATTTGAACAACAAAACCCTACTTTGTTAATCGGTCTAGCTGATTGCGATTAGTTAGTAGAAGTCTCCAATAATTCACGTATCCCTGAGTTCGACTCGGGCCTCACAAAGGCCTGTATTACTTCGACGCGTATACTTGCGTTTAAGCGCGTAGTAAAATACACGTCATGTTCTCCATCCCAAAGTGCTTGAGTAGTTCATTGGTGTACTTGCCTTGGTTGATGAAGTTCCCATCTTTCGTTTCTTTGATTTAAAATCCAGGAAGAAAGTAAGCTCCCCCATCATGCCCATCTTGAACTCACTCTTCTAGAGAACTAAACTCCTTGCAAAGATCAAGGTCAGTTCTTCCAAATATAATATCATCAACATAAATTTGAATAATCAAGAAATTGCTAGAAGTGTGTTTTGGAAACAAGGTAGAATCGACTTTGCCCATGATATAGCTATTGTTTAGCAGAAAGTTCTTTAGTTTATCATACCAAGCTCAAAGTGATTGTTTGAATCCATAGAGAGCTTTTGGTAACAAATAAACATGGTTAGGCAACTTATCATGTTCAAATCCTAGAGTTTGACCAACATATACTTCCTCCTCAATTGTACCATTCAAAAACACACTTTGAACAATCATTTGATAAAGTAGAAATTTTTTATGACTAGAAAAGGAAAGAAACATTCTAATTTACTCAAGTCTAGCTATAGGTACATAAGGTTTATCAAAATTAATACCTACTTATTGGTTGTAGCCTTGAGAAACTAACCTTTCTTTGTTTCTTACCACTTTTCTACTTTCATCAAGCTTGTTGCGGTAGACCCACTTGGTACCAATGATCTTTCTATCACTTGGTCTTAGCACTAAGATCCATACTCTATTCTTCTCAAACTGTTCCAACTCGTCTTGCATTGCTAGGATCCATTCATCAATCTTGAGAGTTTCTTTGACATCTTTTGGCTCATGTTGAGAGATGAAGGTGATGTCGGTTTGTTCTTTGTTGAATGCAACCTGTGTCCTCACTCTTTCAAAGGGTACTTATAACGATATCTTTTGGATGATGCTTTGAAAACCAGTGAGTTGGATCCTTATTTTCTTTTTCTTTCTCTTCTTCATCAACTAACAACTCTTTACTTTACTAATGATGTTGAGCTCTTTCAAGTGAGGGATCACCACATCTACAACATCATCATTAACAATATTCTTGTAAATATAGGGGTTAGTATCCACAAATCTAACATTGATAGATTATTCTACTTTACTCAATTCAATGTTAAAAACTCTATAAGCCTTGCTAATAGTGCAATAGCTAAGAAAGAAAGTCTTATAAAACTTTGGATCAAACTTTTTGAGGAAATCATTGGTGTTCATAACAAAGCAAGGAAAACCTAAAAAATGAAAGAAATCAATGGAATGTTTTATACCACACCAATAGGCCATAGGGGATTTTCTTCAAACATGGATGAGTAAAAACCCATTTTTTCAAAAAAAATGTACTAATAGCTTCGACCCAAAACTTCTTTGGAGTATCATACTCTAGAAGAATAGTCCTAGACATTTCTTGTAGTGACCTAATTTTCTTTTTACAACCCCATTTTTCCGAGGTGAACAAAAACTATGTGCATACCTGGATCCCTCACAAAACTGTTCAAACAAGTCATTTTCAAATTCTCCCCCATGATCACTGCAAATAGAGATTATTTGATAAGAAGCTTCATTTTCAACTCATTTGCAAAAAGTTAAGAAAACATCAAGACTATCACTTGTTCAAACAAGAAAGAAAGTCCAAGTATATTGAGAAAATTCATCGACATTCACAAGACAATACTTGCTACCACGAAGCGATTATGTACGCATTAGTCCAAACTGATCAATGTGAGGAAGCTCAAGAACTCTTTTGGTGCGAAGGACTCCTTTGGATTTCAATGAGGACTTGGTTTGCTTTCCTTGGGTGAATGGTTGGAATTCCTCATCCTTTTCAAAATCCAATTTAGGAAGTCCCTTTACCAAATTCTTTTTTGTCAACTTCTTCAATTGATGCATATTTACATGACCAAGCCCATGGTGATATAAGGAAATATCATTTGAATCGGAAATAAGACATCTACTAACATTAGGCTTAATAGAGTCAAGCACAATAATATAAAGATTACCATTTCTAGTTCCCTTATATATAACATTATAGGAGATGAAATATAGAAGCAAGTATTCAAGTGAGGTAAAAAGAACAAGATAACCATTATCTCACAGTTGACAAACACTTATTACATTGTGATATAGGTCATCCACAAGAAGTGCACTCTTGATGCATAGACAATCACCAAAATACCCTCACCTATCACCTTACCCTTGTTGTTGTCACCAAATGTAACTGACCCTCCTTTCTTCTTTATGAATTGGTTGAAGTGGCTGATTCACCTATCATATTCTTTGAGCAACCACTATCAACAATTCATTTTCCTTTTACTTGTAAGAAAGGAAGATGTCAGTTTCCAACTCAAACTTTGGGATCTGGTGTTTACTTGGGGACCCATTTCATCTTTGAGTTGGTCCCTTTCTCTCTATAAGGACAATAAGTAGAGTAATGATCATCACTCTTGCAATGAACACAAACCATAGGGTTCTTAGAGCCGGATGACTCTCCATGGAAAATAAGGGGTTCCTTGCCATTTTTCTTGCCCTTTACCTTGCTCTTTCTCTTTGGAGATCCCCCTACATATGCCAAACCACTAGTATCACTATGTTTGATAGAGTGATCTAGAACTTCAATGAGGGACTTTTTCCTTTAAGGAATTTTTGTAAGGAAGCTCTTAGTTTGTGATTATCATCACTAGGAGTAATGATAGTAGAAGGTACACTAGAAAGATCATCTTGTGCATGAAGTAAGTCAGACTCCAAACAAAGGGATTTAGTAAGATAAGAATATATTTTTAAAGTAAGACTAGCAACTTCATGACTAGGCAACAAAAATCTATAAGAAAGATCATTAACCTGAGCAAGCAATCTAACATTTTCAATTCTAAGCATAATAAGATCATCAAGATAAATTCTATTTTGAACCTTAGTAGCATCACAAGCAAGCTTAAGATGATCTTTTTTAGCTCTAAGTAAAGCAATCACATCTAATAGGGATTGGTTTTCTCCCATAAGACTATTGATGTTCTTAAGGTAGATACCATTCTCTACTTCAACTCCATTGTATTGAAACTCAAGGTCAAGAAACTTCCCTTGAAGGAATCAATACTATCAACATGCAACTTCACATTTTGATCAAGAGTATCTATTTAGGCATACAAATCACATATGATGTTACCCAACCTCTTCTTTTTAGACTTGCATTCGAAATAAGAGGAATAGGAAGTATTTAACATATCAATAAGAGTTTCTTTGGATAGCCCGGCCCATGCAAGCTTACCATACTTACCTCACTTACCTCACCAATTTCTTCACTTGTAGAGGCCATGAGTGCAAGATGGAATTCACCTTCATCAGAGCTTGAAGCACTTGAAGAGAATTCCTACCAAGATGCATGACTTTGCATCATTGCTCCTCTTTTCCTTCTGATCCTTCCTCTTGTACTTGCCTTCCTTCTGGTATTCACCCTTCTTTTTGTGGCTTCTCTTGTAGTAGGCCTTCTTTTCCTTGGGGCATTCATTCTTGTAGTACCCCTTTTGTCCACATTCATAGAATCTAGGAGTAGAGGATGAGGAAGACTTTCCTTTGAATTGCTTACTGTTGGAGTAGTTTGCTTCATGATCACTAGGGCCATTATCTTCACTTGAGGAGGGTGGAGAGGACCAAAAGCAAGTTGTTTTTGGAGAATTGTTGCCTCCACTTGATATTTGAAGGCATTGTATTTGATCTTGTTTGATTCCTTCTCCTCTTACTTGTCATCTTCTTCTTGCTTGTCTTGCCTTGGATTATGAGCTTGAAGGTTTCCAATGAGCTCCTTGGTGGCTAAGTCGCCAAGACTTTTAAATTCTTCATGGAAGTCAAATTGGGTTCCCATCTCTTGGGAAGAGACCATAGGATCTTGGATTTGATAGTCCCTCTATACAAGGTGTGGCCCAAAGTAGCAAGCCCATTGATGATCGTGTTGAGCCTTGTGTACATCTCGACCACTCTTTCCTTCTTTTTATTTTGATGTTTTCAAGAAGTCCATTGAGCATGTAGATCTTTAACTCCCTCACTTGTTGTGTGCCTTCATAGGTAATACACAACTTGTTCCAAATCTCTGGGTTGTGTCCCAAGATGAGATCTGGTTGAACTAGAAGGTAGTGAGGGCAACATAGATGTTGCTTATCACCTTGGCATTAAGATTTGCCTTCTTGAGTGTACCTTCATACCAAGTAGCTACATCACCCACCGGCTCCTTGTACAAAAGAATCTTCACCTTCCACAAGTCATAGTTCATCCCTTGAAGGTATAAATACATTTTCCATTTCCTATAAAGGAAATTTGTGCCGTCGAAGATTAGGGGTCTCATGGAGAAGCCTCCCTCTAGGTTGAGGGACCCAAGTCACCCATCTTCTTGTATCATGGAAGATGTGTCAGAGAAGACCGTGGATCTGATACTACTTGTTAGATTGAAGGGCTCTGAGGGGGGTGAATAGAGCTAAAAACACTTGTGCGAAAATCATTAGACCTTCAAGTTACTTCAACTAGGCACAATTGCAAATAGTGAATTTGATGGCAATCTAAACATACATAGCAAGGATGAGAGAAATTGAAACAACCAGTTGAACAAGCTATTTTAGAGTGGTTCCACTCTCCAAACTAGGAGAGAGTCAGTCCACTACCTAGATAGGTCAAGCTCTAGGATTTTGCAACCCATGTATACATGTACTCCATTATAAGACATACAATTTGACCTTCCTTTTTTTAGGACAAGGATACCCAGCTTCCCTTTGAGGTCAAGGGTGCCAATAACCTTATAACCAAGGCCTTACCTATCCAGGTCTAGAGTCTTCTGCCTCACAAGGTCTTACCCACTCTTGCAAGCAGCTGGACACCTCCGCCAAGGAGATCCCTTCTTTGCAACTAGTATTTATCCTTGAAGGATTTACCCACTCTACTTCAGAATCTTCATCCTTATCCTCCTCCTTCACTCAGAGAAGCTTTTTGCACCTTCTTCTACAGCTTGAAGAACCTTGCACCTTCTCCATCACTTAAAGAAGCTTTCACCAACATGATTTTGATGAAAGGGGTTGAGAAAAGAGAAGCTTTGAGAGCTTTACATGTATACAATGATGTAGCTCTCTCACACATATCCTATCTCACTCATAATGAAAAATTAAAGTATAATGAGGAGAGAGAAAGGGGCTCAAGTAGACTGGACATACTCAACTATAGGAAGAGCTTGAATAGCATGAAGGAGGAACCTTTGAATGAACTCTAAGAGGTCATATTTATAGCTGAGAGTGCTACTAGAGGGTAGGAACACTAAGGAACATTTTATAGCCATTTGGGGGGTTGCAACGGATATAATTTTGAGTTTTGCAACACTCCAATTGTTAGAATCACTTATTTTTCATTTTTGTACAGTGCAGTCGATCAAGTTTTCATAAAGGTAACTCGACCAATAGAACTATGCGCTAAAGCCAATTTGAAGCATTGGTCAAGTTTGTCCTGTATGTAACTCGACCGATCGCTTGAAACCCATTTGGTTGAGTGAAAGGATAGATCAAGTTCTGTGAGTGGAAAACTTGACTGACCAAATAATTCTCAAAATCCATCAAGGGATCGGTGGAGTTTCAATCTTTACCGATAAACAACTAGTAATGAATTTTGGTAAATTACTTTTGAGTGATCAAACGTTCAAATTAAGGGTTCCTAATTTTTTCTCATCTTAGTTATAAGTCATATCTTCAATACAAATGATTACAAAAATAATCTAAGGGGATTTGGAGTGTTTTCCATAAAAGTGCACTTGCATTGCTTTTCACTTGAACTAGAACAAGCTAGGGCTTGATAAATTTGATCCTTTTCATCTACCTAATGCCTAAAATCAATCTCAAACAAACATATTTGATACATATGAATGGAATGGTTAAGTCATTATCAAAATATGGACAATGTGTAACACTTAGGTCAACAGATAACTTTTCATCATTTCCACTATCACCTCCAAAGGCCCTAGAAATCACAAGTTTCCATGACTCAAACCTAATATCTAGCTGGTTATTTAGATTCCTCATGCTCGCAGGTTTCATGTCAATAGGATAATCCTAGCTATATGAAATAATAATAGGGAAAAGAGTGATTGATCATAGAAATATAAACCTAATCAAGTGATGATACATTCTATTTATATATGGTTACCTAAGTTCTATCAACGCTTCTATTTGAGTGTGTCATGCATTACATGGTCATTACACTTTTTCTCGGTCGAACAGTTTCTCGACTGAGAATGTTTTTGTACTATTTTTCAGTAGTTGTTTACAAAGTAAGTCATAGATCATTTTCAATTCAATTATGCAATTTTAAAACTCAGTTTAGTTGAGATAAAAACATATGAATATCAAAGAACATTTAGATAAAATCTCAACTAATCATGTTCAAATTTTTAGGTTTTGGGGACCCTAATTAAGACAAACTTTCAAAGATGTGTCTATGCAGATTTTTTTAAAATGTATATTTTCACATTTAATTGAATTAATTTGTTATCTCATTATGTTAAGTTGAGATAGACATAGAGATATACAACTTAGAGTCTTTGGTCATATCTCAACTTAATTTTGTTCATTTAGTTTGGGGGTTTTGGAACCCATACTAACTCAACATCTTTTTTCTTGTAAGGACATGAGAAAGAATAATGTCCAAGACGCAAACAATAATGGCAACATATAGAATCAACTTCATATCTCTTTCTATGATTTTGTTCTAGGTTGTTCTTGGGTACATATGTATATTTGCCTCTAGGTACATACATAGATTGACTCTTTGGCACGTGTGTCTTTCTCCAACTAGGTTTTTGATAATATTTTCCTTTAGGCTTATAACCTAGTCCTTTCCTTCCAACTTGACGATAAGAATCATTTAAGATTTTATCAAGGATATCATTGTTACTCAAACCACTTACTTCTTGTTGCAACTTGACAATCTCACCCATTCTCTTCTTGATATCTAATTTTGCTTGAACTAGATTAGATAATAAAGAATCTCTTTCTTTCACAATAATATCACAATCTAGATGTGTACACAAAACAGGTTGTTTTTGAAGATCATTTACTTGAGTTTGTAAGTTTAACTTTTCTAGGGAAAGAAGATTGCAATTTGCTTCTACAGATTTTAGCTTAATATCATGATCTTCAATAACCTTTTTGAGATCTTCATTTTCAGATGTGAGAGCAAGAAGTTTAGCATGTAACTCATCATTTGCTTTATTAGATTTTTTTAATTTCTTCTTGCACTCAATATACTTATTATGTGTCTCTTCAAGACTAGCAATTAGCTCTTATTTAGGTAAATCAAAAAGGCTTACCTCTTCTTCTTCTTCTTCACTTATTGTAGAAATAAGGCATTCTTTATGCACATCTTCCTTCTTTGACCTCCATGGGCAGCTAGGTGTAGTGTGCCTTGTTCCTAAGCACCAATTGCAACTAGTTGAAGATTAGTACATACTTTTCTTTTGGTTGCGGTTGTAGACACCACCACCCTTCATTCTTCAAGACTCGATTAGAGATCCTTGAAGCCTGCTCTAATACCAACTGAAAAACCATAGAGGGGGGGTGAATAGTGTTTTATAGATATTTTAAAATAATTCAACTCAAACAACGACAATTGAGATAATAAGAATAAGACAAGGTGTTTAGAGTGGTTCCAACCTTAGCAAATACTAAGGCAGTCAATCCACTACCTGGTTGCTTACCCAACCAGGATTTTGAAAGTATTTAATTTTATTACCTCGCAAGGATATTATATAAAATTACAACACTTTCTACACCCTTTGGACAACCTTCACCTTGAAGTAGTCTCACCAACCTTGAAGCAACCTTCCTTGAAGTAACTTCAAGCCCCCCCTTGAAGTAGCCTTCCTCTTAAAGTAGCTTCCCGTAGAGACAGCCTTCTAGAAGTAGTCCAAAGATCTCCTTCTTCACCAAGAAGATCAAAACTCTCTCCAATCCGCAACCTCCAACCCTAGGAGTAGCAAGGAGAGTACAAGCAATAAGAAAGAACAAGAAGGGAAATAGAAATTATAGTTACCACTTGAAGCACAAGGCTTAATTTCCTATATCAAATGTATTGATTTCCTAACCAATGGGTATGGAAGTGTAGGTTTAGTGGGTAGGAGATGTTAGCCTATAGGACTCGAATTTGGAGCAAAGGAAATGAGTAGCAAGTACTAGAGTTGCTCAATTGCTCAAAATAGATTGCCAATTTCAAGTATGTAAGCTCAAGTATTGCACAAGTGTGTTTTGGGTGTCCTATGACTTGTCCTATTTATAGGAATGGCCTATGGATGCTTAAGGACGTTCTAGACACTTTCTAGGGAGTTCTAAGTGCTCAACTAGCCATTAGGTATCCATTAGTTGCTTTAACAACGGCTAGTTAATTAATCCTGAAAATTGCAGACAAAGACATTCTCGATCAAAGATTTGTCGACCGAGAGTCCTAGTCGGTCGAGGACTTGTCGACCGAGGGATTGTCTGGAGAAAGTGTATATAACGTTCTGATCCAACTCCCAACTACTTTGTCTGCTGTGTCTAACGGCTACCTGGGTCATTCTCGGTCGAAGAGTTTGTCGACCGAGAGTGTCTCGGTCGAGAATTTTGTCGACCGAGATTAACCCTGTCTCAATGTTTTAAACTAAGTGCTAAGTGTGTGTATGAGTGTGCAGTTGTGACACTATTGTAGAAGATGACCTATATAAGTATTTTGATTGACTAGGGAAGATCTAAACGCTTGATTTACATGATATCTAAGTACTTGTACATTATATACTTGTACAAGTTTTTACATTTGATTACAATTATGAATTAAAGCTATTGGAGCAGATAGATCTTCCAAGAGTTTGTCATCCACCTAATTTCTGCAACACTCAAGTAGCACGTTAGATCCACAAGAATGAAATGTTTGTCATAATCGAAACAAAGGGATAATAATAATGTCCAATTTAGCCAACACTAAGCCTGTCCGCAGTGGGCAGTTTGGAAACAATAGCTCTTTAGGTAACCGTACTCCAGTTGGGCATATGGACTCCATTTGGGAATATGGAAGGAATTCCAAAGCAGATTATGCCAAGGCACATCCTCACCGATATCCATGTTGATCAATGGTCTAGCCATGGGAACAGCCAATCTGATAAAACCAAGTGAATCAACATTATACCAGTGTTGCGTCAACGTCCACTTCTTACACATGTTTCTCCATATCCGTAAAGAACTATTATCAAACCCATATTGTAGCCTTCCATACCTTTTAGCCATCCATAAAGACCAAACATTATCCTTCTGCATCAAAAATCTATTAACCCTCTTGCATTGAATTTGGTGTGCCATCGTTTTCGGTTCTATAATATTCACCCCCCCCTACAGAATGATCTGGCAATATATTTCCATGCAACACCATGTCCTTTTCCACCCCAAACAAAGCCAGCCAGCAGCTGCCTACATCTTTCAGCAGTCAGCAAAGGGATATCGTAGACGTCACTCTAAAATCTGATCATAGCTTGAAGCACAGATCTGACCAGGACCAATTTCCCCACCATGGAAATCCTACAAGCAGACCAACAATCAATTTTGGTTCTGAGAAAATCAATGCACTGGAAAATGCCAGCAGCTGAACCTTTCCCCTGCCACTGGAGCACCCAAGTATCGAGTAGGTAGCCTACCCACCTTAATCTGAGTTGCAATCCTCATCATTCCTCTTCTCAAATCGTAGGACCTGGATAGATACATCCTCGACTTAATCATGTTGATGTACAGTCTAGTTAGGTGCCCAAACTTAATCATTACGCCCTTAAGTTCCTTCACTCTTTTAGCATGACCCATAGAAAAGAGCAATACGTCGTCAGCAAAAATGAGGTGGGAGTTCACTCTGGTATTCTTAACTTTAAATGGTCTAACCCACTTTTCATCAACAACATCATTCATAAGTTTATTTAATCCCTCCATAACTCTGGTGAACAGCTATAGGGACATGATCCCCCTGCCATAAACCATTTGCAGCAGTAAAGAGCCCCACAGGGCCACTGTGACAAAGTGAGTTTTTATAGTATTTTCTCTCTCTTAAAAGTTTGTTATCAAATTTATGGACCAAATTACCCTCATGTACTTCGCTCACTTAATTGGACTAATATGTGTCACAAATTGCAAAAATATGCAAACCCTAATATGTTATATTGATAAAATATGTATGTTAATGTATTTAGTGAATGAACACACCAAACTTTTGATTTTGGATCTCAAATTTATATCATAGTATCATAATGACCTTTTGAAGCTACACCTCAAATTTCATTAGATTTGGAGTTACCAATCATGAGATATGGCCAATTTAATAAATCAACCTAGATATATGTTCTAGACCTAAGTTCCCATTTAATCAAGGTTAAATGATGTGTCACGCTGCCTTTGATAACACGGCCCCCTCTCCTAACCGTCAGATCGGGCGATCCACGGATCTGCCCTGATCCAACGATGGAGACTTCGTCTCCTACCTCCCGCAAAGGGCGGGGAGGCAACAGGAAACCGAGCCCAGCTAATCTCGCCACCTCGCACCTCCTTTCGAGTTTTGAAACCAACAAATATCTCCTAAACTTCCCGACGACCTCATCAAGCCCCAATTTTACCTCCCCCATCCGCGGAATTGGAAGAATGAAGCCCCCTTCTTCGACCTTCTCCTGGCGGCGGTGGCAGCCTTTAGGGCTTCTTTGCCTAGCCCCCCCTCACGCCTATATAAGGCCCTCATTAGCTCCTCCATGATTCCTTTAACCATTTCACATCTCCAATTGCAAGCGCCAACACCCTGAGCACTGCTACCCTCGCCCACCTTCTTCAACCTCGACCACCTCCAGCCGCCACCACCCGGCGAGCTCCACAGCATCCTCCGTTTCATTCTAATCTCCCCCGCACATTCACCTAGACCCCACGCTTTTCCCCGTCACCACCACGAGGCCTCCGATCACCTCCCGCACCAAAACGGCCTCAGCTCCGGCGACCTTGCCTGCCCACGCGGCGGCGACAAGCCACGCGACTTAGTCATGGTTCTGCATCTCTGGTCAACTTTTATATCCTTCTTTTCATCATGAGTTCTTGTATTATTATATTATAGGGTTGTTTTCCAACTGATTATGTGGTCATAGTACTCGTATGGAAAAGTCAAAGGATTCCACACTAACTCTCCCTCGATACTTGGATACTTGACCATGGCATCCAAACACTGAGTTCCTACAACATGCACAATGCTTGTGTCGAATTCAACACTTAGTTATCATTTTAATCCTAATTCCTATTGTCCATGTAGCCTCATCTAGCCTATTCTTTGATACCACACTTGTAGGAATGCATCCCGCTAATCAAACCCCAATTGATCATTAGTATAAATCTTTTAGACATAACCTAACTAAAAACTAACAACCATAAAAACGAGTAAAACAATTCCAAATACAACAATCCATATAGAAATCCAATTACAAGAAATTGTCATAAGATCTTACACATGATAATAAAAGTATATTTATGCAAATCTTAATCATTTCACATGTATACATGAAAGAGAATCAACTAAAATCTTATTTATTAATTTTAACAACAAAATTACAATTACCAGCTGAGCACGAAAGGGACCTCGCCGGAGATCCTCCTCCTCTGCTGGAGCAAGCTGCAGGCCTGCGGAGCTAGCCCGAGTTGTCCGATCGCGTGAAGACAAACCCTTGACTCTAAATTCCTTGGACATTTGATTGAACAAGCAGGTACGTGGTCGTATAAGTATATGACTAGATTTCTGGTTGCCTATGATATGTATACCTTGAATGCTCATATTTGAATATTATTTCTTGGTTGACTAGTATGAGTTATACTTCGCCAAACCTAATGAAACATAAATGGTTATGATGGGTTGTAGCTACTAGAGCACATAGCCTAGTGTGGATGTATGTTGCCTAACATGGATGTATGTTTTCCTTGGCCCATGTTATATGTATGATGATATTATGTTGCCCACACTAGATGTAAGTTAAGTGCAATATGTGTAGTACAACCGCATTAAAATGATTGTAATAGAAAGGATGTTTACCTGATTTTCTCCTTAAGAAATGGTTTTATTTCTCCTTCTTCTTGTTCAAATGTTTCCCTTTATGCAACCTTATTAAATGTAACTTTTACCACGTACCAGCCCTGCTGATGTTTTGTTTCTCGTATTTTCTAGGTGCAAGGAACAATTGACTACAAAATGAAAGGCATGCTCAAAGTACTTGAAGACACAAATAATAAACTTGGAGGATGTAATAGATAGATTCTTTTCCTCTTATCTCATTTCTTGCTGGATGTTAGTTTATTTCTTTCCTTAGTGATCTTGAGGATGATTGAAATCCTATGTAATAAAGTTAACTTTCTTTAGAACCATATTTTCTCTCCATATGTAATGACTTTATTATCCTTATGAATGAATGTTTGTGTGGCATTATCTGATGATGTGGACTAGATCTTGGCTTAATCTCTGTTTTAGTTGACTACCTTAATCTCTTATATTTTCCCTTTTGACATCTATAGATATGAATGAACGCATATCTAGGAATGTCACTATGGAAAGTATATAGAAATTGGGGGACGTCACAGTTGGTATCAGAGCCAAGTTCACACATCAAGTCACATGAACTTCATTCACCCTATTTGAGTCTAGGGTAGTCCTTGAGTTAGGGATATGAAGGGTGGAGGTGTCTAGGATAGCATCTGCCATGGGTCTGACTAAAGTCTCCGAGCCACTTAGCTTGGTAATCACGAGGCTACCTTTATGGCAGTATGAGTCTATCTGGCTGATACTCTAAGTGTCCCCTATTATTGGGTGTACCTTAATTTAGGAATCTTCTCATCTATATATTTTTCCTCTCACCTCTTCTATAGGAAAATTTCTCCCTCTCATCTATGTTTTAAAAATAAATTAAATTTTCCCTCTTACCTTTGTTATAAGGTTAGGAAGGAGTCTCTCTATTTAGAAAGTCCTAAGGATTGACTGATAAGGATTTTAGGATATCCTCCATAAATCATAACATTCAGAACATTAATTATTGATAAATGAGAATAATGAAATATCAGGTGATAATAATAATGATAATGATGAGAATAATTGTTGGAGTAATGGATCTAATATGTTCATATTACTTACAGGATGCCTCCTAAAACTCGCAACTCAAAAGCCTCAGAGGAATCGTCCTCTAAGAAGAGAAAAGAACCTCATTTTCATTTCTAATTAAAACAAACTCATCAAGGTGAATTTGCTTTTCATCTTTAAGACTATTTATGTTCTTAAGATAAATATCATTCTCTACTTCAACTCCATTTTATTGGAATTCAACATCAAGAAACTTCCCTTACAAATAATCAATACTATCAAGATGAACTTTATCATTTTTCTGAAGAAAATCAATCTTAGCATACAAGTCATCGATAATTTTCCTAACCTCTTCTTCTTGGGTTTATAATTAGAATAAGAAGAGTGGGAAGCATTAAGCATATCAATGACGACTTATTTAGATAGTTCATTTAAACTACCTCACTTACCTCACATATGTCACTACTAGCAGAGGCCATGAGATCAAGGTGGGATTCTCCCTCATTGGATCTAGAATCACTAGAAGAAGACTCCTCCCATGCGGCATGGGTTGCATCTTTGCTTCTTCTTTCATTCTTGTCCTTCCTCTTGTACTTGTCATCCTTCTTGTAGTTCTCCTTCTTCTTGGAGTTGTTCTTGTGGTAGGACTTCTTTGCCTTGGGACAATCATTCTTGTAGCGTCCTTTTTGGCCACATTCATAGAACCTTAGAGTAGAGGAGGAGGGTTTTCCCTTGAAGTGCTTTCCCTTAGAGTAGTTAGCTAATGATCAATAGGGGCTTCATCTTCACTTGAGGAAGGAGGGGTAGGCTGGCAAGCAATCTGTTGTTGAAGAACAATGGCCTCCACTTGAGCTTTGAATGCATTGTCCTTGATCCTCTTTGACTCTTTTTCTTATTGCTTCTCATATTCCTCTTTCCTGTCAAGTCTAGGCTCATAGCCTTGAAGATTTCCAATAAGCTCTTCGGTGGCAATGTCACCAAGGCTTCTTATTTCTTTAATAGAAGTCATCTTGGATTCCCACCTTTTGGGAAGAGACCTAAGGATCTTTGAGTTGATGGTGTCTTGATCCATAGTATAGCCCATAGAAGCAAGTATATTGATGATGGTGTGGAGTCTTGAATACATCTTGATCACTCTTTCCTTCTTTCCCATCTTAAAGTTCTCAAGGAGACCTTTGACCATGTAAATCTTGGACTCTTTGACATGCTTGGTCTTGTATCCCAAGAAGAGATCTAGTTGAACTCAGAAGGAGTGAGGGCTGTATAAATTATGTGTATGGCCTTTGCATTCAACTTTGCCTTGTTCTATGAGGCTTCATCCAAAGTGGCTACATCTCTGACCGGCTCCTTGTATGGAAGGATGACTACTTTCCATATGTCGTAGCTAATTCCTTACAAGTAAAATTGCATTTGTTTCTTCCAATAAAGGAAGTTTGTTCCATTGAATATCGAAGGCGTCATGGAGAATACACCCTCAAAATTGAGAGAACCTAAGAGGTTTTCTCCCATCTTCTTGTCTCATGGGGGATCTTGTCATAGAAGACCATGTCTCTCACACTACTTGTTGGATCAAAGGGCTCTAGAGGGGGTGAATAGAGCTAAAAACACATAAACAAATTTATCAGACCTTCAAATTACTTCAAGAAGTAGGATTGCTAATATGGAATTTGATGTGCAACTAAACATACATAGCAAGGATGATAGATATCGAATGATATCAAGAACAAGCTATGTAGTGTGGTTCCAATATCCAAACTAGGAGAAAGCCAATCCATTACCTAGAGAAGTCAAGCCCTAGGATTTTTCAACGATTGCATACTTATATTCCATTATGAGACATACAATATGACCTTCCTTTTGCAAGGCAAGGATACCTAACATTCCTTTTTAAGGACTAAAAGGAGCCAATAAATCATACAAGGACTTACCTATCCTTGAGGTAGAGTCTTCAACCACTACAAGGACTTACCCACTCTTACATGAGCTGGACACCTTTACCAAGGAGCTCCCCTTTTGCACCAAGACTTCCTCCTTGAAGGAATTACCTAATCTCCTCAACGACCTTCACCTTCACTTTCTCCTTGACCTTGGAGAATCTTTCACCAACTTTGCTCTTGAGAAAGGGGTTGGAAAAGGGAAGATTTGAGAGCTTTACAAGAGTATAATGGAGTATCTCTCTCATAAATAGCCCAAATCACTCATAAGGACGTTTTAATTAATAAGTAAGAGAGAGAAGGAGGCTTTGTGTGGACAAAATCACTCAACTATAGCTAAGAGAAAGGTAGGCAAACTTGGAATGATGTCTAAGGGTCCCTATTTATAGTTGGGGGAGTCCATTAGCCACTAGGAGCACTTGGGAAAGAAATCTAGTTGTTAGGGATGTTGTAATGGATCTATTTTTTATGTTTGCAACACTCCAACGACTAGAATCACTTTTTCTACACACACCACACAATGTCGTCAGTCGAGTTTCCATAAAGGTAACTCGGTCAATTGCACTATTCGACAAGCTAATTTTGTATTTTCACTCGAGTTTATCCTGGATGAAACTCGGTTGATGGCTTAAAATCAGTTTTCAAGTGGACGGTGTCGATTGAGTTTATCCTAAGGTAAACTTGACCGAACTTGTACATTTTCCAAGACCCATCCTAGGCTTCGGTCAAGTTTCTGAGAGGAAAACTTAGCCGATCAAATAGCATGTGATGTATTTTGGGAAATGTCATAAAGGTGATCGAAAGTTCAAACTAAGTGCTCCTGATTTTTTATCATCTTAATTACAAGTCATAACATCAATAAAAATGATTACAAAAATTGTCCAAAGTCATTTAAGGATATTTCCACAAAAGTGTATTTGTATTGACTTTGTCTTGTATTGGATCAAGCTAGGGCTTGATTGAATTGATCCTTTTCATGTACCTAATATCTGAAATCAATCTCAAATAAACATATTAGGTACATATGAATGAAATGATTAAAATATGGATAATGTATAATTGTTAGGTCAATAGATTTGGGGAAACTAAGCTTATGTCAAGAAATAGTTTTTTGAAAAGCTTGGACCCAAATATGATAAATGTCATTTTGTTGGATACCCTAAGGAAACTAAGAGATATTACTTATATATTCCTTATGAAAACAAAGTTTTTTTCTAGAACTAGTGCATTTCTCAAAAAGGAATTTATTTCCATAGGAATCACATGGGAGGAAAAGTTGAACCTAAAGAATTTTGAATCCAATAAGATAATATTGCACCTATGGAGGTGGGTATAGAACAAGATGAATCACAAATTGTTGTGGAATCTCAAGTTCCTCCTGTAACACAAGAATGGAAATGGTCTAGTTGGGCATGTTTGATCTAAGGACATATGGACTTCTCATGACTCAAAAAGATGATCTTTTGGTCATTGATGATGATGAACCGACAACCTACAATGAGGCTAACAAGGGACCAGAATCTGAGAAATGGATTGAAGCCATGAGATCTTAGATGTACTTTAAATATAACAACAAGGTATGGACCTTGGTGGATCCACCTAAAGTGGTAAAACACATCGAATGTAAATGCATCTTCAAGAAGAAGACCAGCATGGATGGTAATGTAAAAACTTACTAAGGCTGATTGGTAGCAAAAGGTATCAAACAAGTTCAAGGTGTTGAATATGATGAAACATTTTCACCACTTGGCTTGGTTTAATCAATTAGGATCAAGCTTGCACTTGCATCTTATCATGACTAGAAAACCTAGAAAATGGGGGTTAAAGATGCATTCCTTAACAAAAATCTCCTTGTGGATACAAGCACGACACAACCTGAAGGTTTCATCACTCTAAATGAAGCCAAAAAAGTATGTAAGCTACAAAGGTCTATATACATATTGAAGAAACAAATCTCAAAGATGGAATCTTAGTGTGATGAGATAGTCAAATAGTTTGGCTTTATTCAAAATGGTGATTCACCTTATGTTTACAAGAAGGTTAGCATGACCATAATTGTATTCCTCGTATTGTATGTAGATGGCATACTATCGATGTGGAATGCATCCCTACTCTACAGTTAAACATTTTTTAGAAACACCTTATCCATGAAGGACTTAGGAGAAGCATCATATATACTAGGAGTCAATATCTATAAAGGAAAATGTAGAAGGTTGTTTGGTCTAAGTCAATGTACATACATTAACAATGGTTATGGGATATCAGGCATTGACTTCATTTTTGCAACCATATTCACAAGACGAATAGACTAGCTTATGTATTATCGGTTGGCATGGTTTCCCATGTCTTGTATTATCTTATTCCTATCATTGAGAGTATTATTGAGTTGTATACTTCTGTACAATGTATTCTTGCTTGTTATGGAAGGTGAGGAAGATGAAACACATCTTAAAGTTATGGTGGAGGCATTTGTATTGCATTTCTTGGAAATGTTACCACTCCTTGTGGAGTCACTTCACTCTCATTTTGAGGTACTTTCATTATCTTCCCCTAAATATACATACTCTCAATGGGGAGAACTTCATGAGGAAGGCATTGACAAGATCCTTCTGTGTTTTTATGATGTTCATAATGATATTGATGTACTAAAGATAAGTGGTACATATGCAGTCCTGGAGTCATTATTGATACTCCATCTATATTTTTCTTATCACTACACTTAGTGAATAAATGAATGGCCTTATTTAGTCCTACCCCATTAACAATTTATAGTGAATCATCTAGGTTTAATTCATCTTGATCTTATTGTTTGCAAATTTTGGATTGGATAAACCTCTCTAGATGTTCCTATGGGTTGGAATGGCAAACTCATGGATAGGTTTTGTTGATCTCTATTGTATTCAGTCTTTGTCTCCTCTCACATGGAGGTTTGTAAAAAACATATTCAGTCTTCATCTCACATTTTAAGAAATTTCCCCCATTGGAATATCTTTTCATGAACAAGTAAAACTAAAATTAACGGCAAAGATTGAAACATATCAAATTGAAAAGAAAAAAATAAGCATTATTTATGATAAAAGGAGAGAGGAAACATGTAAAGTGGCTATAGATAACTTTAACTATATCTATATTCAGTGCCTAACCTAGCCTCCTTCTTATCTTTATCTTTCCATTTCTCATAGATATTATATATAATTTGAATATACTTTAGATATGGGTGTGCCTAGACTAACCTTTTTCCGGGTTTTTTTGTGTTCCTATTTCTCCATGGAAACCCTACTAGAAAATGTATGTATTAGATAGTGGTGATTTAAGATATGAAAATCTACCTCATATGTCACTCAACCTTGATCTCCCAAAATGTAATGATTTTTTCTTAGTACTTAAAGATTACATATCATAGAGAGAAAGGAATACTATTCTATATTAATCAGATTATCTTCAGAGTAAATGGTAGAGAGTGAATTAGGAACTAATTCATAAGTGGGATCAATCAAATTATTATGGGTTTCAATTCAATTTACATAATTATGAGTTTAGTTGGCCACCATGGAACCTATGAATTTTAATAAACTAATTGTTCATACAATCTTACTTGCCACAATATTGGATATTTCTTAGGCCATTTATAAAATCTCTTTCAGTAATATAATAAACATTTGGTTTTATTCATTTAGATACATTCACAATAGTAAAAAAACTAATAACCCATTAAGTATGTAATTCTATCCATAATTCCTTTGATATTAGATAGAATCCCTTGTAAATTATAGTTTTTTTTCAAATTTAGCTTCAAGATAAAAATATAGAAAACAAAAATAGATAAAATGGTGATCAAGCATCTAAACTAACACAAAATAAATAAATTAAAATATATAAAACTAACATTTAAATAAATCAAAAGCTAAATAAAAATGATTTTAGTTTTATGGAGATATACCATAGGCCTAATACATGAACTAATCACTCAAGTTCATTATTAAAATTAAGGAACTAGAATAAAGATGGGTATACATATTTTAAGGTAGTAAAATGGAGAAGTACATAAGGAAACCTCATGATGAATATGTAAGGACTCTCTGAATACTAGTTAAGTGGTCACTGGAGATATGAACTCCACCTAGGAATCTCATCTTCTAGCCTTATTTTCCTTCTCACCAAACATCTCGATATCCAAGCACACCCTTTTAGTTCCAGATTAGAGAAGGTCCCCATGAGTAATCAATAGATGAGACGTTAATTATTTTTATGTTAATTATACAAGAGCATGCAGACATAAATTATTCATGTTGATGAGTAACTAATAGGATCACAAGTTGGCACTATTTATGTTATTTAGTTGAATGAGTACAAGGAAATGTCCGTAAGAGTCCAAGAATATGAAATAAGTAAGAACTAAGTAAATTACTCAACCCTTAGATGTCCTAAATACCATAGTTTCTATATACTAAGATTTTGTGCTTGTTCATTGAAAATGACTAATGAAGTTGTTGGAATTGCTCCAAGAGAGTTTGTGGAACAACTCCAAAGAGAAAGTACCTTCTACATTTAGTAAGGCACCCTAAAGTAATAGAGTGTAGCGGTGGCCTTGTTTTTATTAATTTACTAATGAGTAGGTTAGAAAATATTATTAATGCGCAACATATAGTGAGACAACCCTTATAGAATCACTACACTAGGTTAGATAGTAGATGTGAGTGCCTAGACACCCCACTTGAGTACCTAGAGTGTCAAACTGTGCAATTATTTATATGGTTATATTGTTAGTTAACCACCCCATACATGTTGAAACTTGTAGTGAATTAAGAAAGTATTTTAGTAGCCTTTAGTTCCCTAAGTATCACCTTAAGAAATTTACCATGAATTCTCAATTCATTGAGACACTTTCACATGAGTGGTACACCTAATATGCAATCAAGAACATCAATAAATGAAAGTAAGTAATTAAAATAAGTCTAGAGTCGATCATGTATTGTACATGTTTAAATTTAATTCTTCAAATTAATGTATTTTTCTTTGTCTTGTATGATAATTACTCAATTTTATTCAGATACTATTTGTTTCTTCTCAGTACAACTCTTGTAATGCCCCAGGATTTGAGTCCTAGGATAAAATGATCTTAAAAGGAATGATTGGACTACCGATACCACCAAGATGCACCTCCTTTTCAGGGATCCCATCACTAAAGAACTATGTGATTAAGCATGCTCTGCCTAGAGTAGTACTAGGATGGGTGACCAATCGGGAAGTTTACCTTGGCTTACGCGTGAGTGAGGACAAAGCATGCAGTTAAGGCTAGTGGTGGTCTGTGGGGCAAGTCGTCATTTTTGAAACTCTATTAGAGCCTTGGACAGTGGTCCCCGGTATTACAAATGGTATCAGAGCCAAGTTTTTCAAATAATGTTTAGTAGTCTATAATTTCAAATAATTTGTAGAAATATGAGGGGAATTATTAGGGAAATGTCTAAAGACAATGGTGTCTAGAAGGGACCACAACACGGGGGATGGCAAAAAATTTCCTCCATACTGCTAGTCAGCTTATAAGGACTCATGGGGCTAAGCATCTTGCCTGGACAAAGTCGGATGATTTTGCCCGAAGTAAAATACCTTTAGATTTTCTTCTCATCTTGATTCATCCACTTCTCATACTCTTTGATTAATAATCCCAAAAGGGAACTTCCCTCCTCATATAAAGATATGGTTTTTTAAAAGAAGTAGAATTAAGCCATCCTCCACATATTAATGTACATGTAATGTGGAAATAATATTGTACATGTAAAAGTAAAGAGAAAATGTTTTATGGGTTTTTCCTTATGAGGGTAAGCCTAGATGGAACTAGAGTTGGGTTGAGAAAACCCTAGTGGGTCAAGAAACATAAAACCCCTAAAGATGCAAGTATAGTCCTTAACTCGCATACTAAACCCTAATTCTGGGAAATGGGAGTAGAATGGGTAAAACGGAAACCCTACCCATATGAACCCTAATTTGGGTAAGAGTAATGAGAATTAAGAAAATTGTGAATAAGTCTATGTGACCTACATTTCCATGTATGAATGTAGAGGAATTTATACATGGTGTGTGTGAAAAATATTGGAATATATATTAGAGACATAAATAGCCAATACATGAAAATGAAAAACATGAATATAACTTGTTCATTTCCCTAATGCTATCTTTGGAGGAATTGGATCAAGAATACCCCCAGAGAGTGGGTAGATCATTGAGATACTCTCAGCGAGTGAGTATGAATAACCCCAGTGAGTAGGTATACCACAAATATTGGGAAAATAAAAATTGAGAAGTTATAACATAAATGTAAGTAAATGAGACAGGTGACTCAGTCTTCCATGCATATGTGCATGTGGAACAAGTCATTAATGATAAAAGTGTTGAGAAACATAAGTAACCAATCATTATATATGAAAATGAAATCTGAATATAACATGCTCAAACCCCCCATGTTATCTCTAGAGGTTTGAATATGGAAAGAAAGTCATTGAGATGACTCTGATCAAGCCTCTAGAGGGAAATGTCAGAAAAGATCAAGCCTCTAGAGGGGAAGGTCGAAAAATATCAAACCCCTAGAGGGAAGGTCATTAATGATCAAGCCCCTTTAGGGGAGAATCACAGAAGGTCGAGTCCCTAAAGGGGAAGGTCGACATAGTACCAAGTCCCTTGAGGGGAAGGTCATAAGAAATCAAGCCCCTTGAGGGGAAGATCATTAAGGGTCAAGCCCCTGGAGGGGAAGACCGATTTGGGCACCAAACCCCTAAGGGGAAGGTGGCCCAAGTCCACTGTAGCGACAAAACCCAATGAGAGGGTTTCTCAAAGATTGATAAAATAAGGTTTGAGATGTTACAATAGAAACCCATGCATGAAAATTAAAATTTGAAACCTTTAGGGTTGGTGTCCAGTCCTCAAGTGGGTCAACCCAAGAGTGGGTAAAGGACCTCTAGGGGAGGCAAAACCCTAGACCTTGGGGTTAGGTTGTGGCTAGAGAGCCTAACCTCCTCATAAGAACCAATAGGGAACCCTAGGTTAGGACCTTCCCTAGAAGGGGGAGATGATAAAGCAATTTAAAATTTGAGGTAACCTAAAGTGTAAAGAACTAAGGATATAAAACATGAAAGTACATATATTGAGCATGATCCTTTGAACCCAAGTAGGCCATCTCTGAGGGACATGAGGAAAAGTCACTATGGAAGTGGCTGACAATATGAGATTGACCCATAAGAGAGATATTGTCGTGAATCCAATGAGGGGATATAAAATGAATAATGAGTATCATAAGAGATGGGGGAAATCTAGTTCAAAGAATTGCATATGAAAATAATGTGCTTGAAAATGGTTAAAGTTGTAATATCTCAAAAAAAAACCTTGGGAAGGGTAGATCCCTAAGACAATCATAAGGTCGTGTAGGGAGTATTAGAGGTACATGGACCAATGGGATTAGGAGTTTATTGATCCCTGAATGCACAAGACCATCGGGTTGGGAGGTAACAACTATGTTTGCCCAAGGCCCATGCCTCAGGAGATTGGCCACCTTCATGATGTTCATGTGGACAATGGGTGAATGTGAGAGACACTCCATAAATGCATAAGGATGATATCACTCCAAAAACTACATGTACCCCTAGGGACCTCAAAGCAGTTGCTAAGGGTCATAACACATGAGGTGTAAATATAAAAGATATAAAGAAGTCATGAAAACTTGAGAGAAGTTGTCCAAACTTAAGAGTGAGAAAGGGGCACTTGAATTCATGAAATATAGGAATAGTGTGTGGAATACTATACAAAAATGTAGTTTTCATGCATAACTAAAGGATAGAGATATTGTGGATCACTAGATAACTGAATTAATGAAAATGTTTTATATTATTTGTTATTTGACTAATCTAGGCCAAGAGTAAAAATTGTAGATAATTGCTCTCATATTTTTGGCCTTATTTAATTGGGGGTTGCTGAAAAGTGAGGTTGTTACATTTGGCCAAATTCATAAGATAAATATAAATTGGCCAAAGTTAATATCAGAGCACTAGATTTTTCAAATAATATCTAATATTTTATAATTTCAAGTAATTTGTAGAAATATGAGGGAAATATTAAGGAATTTTTTAAAGATGGTGGTGTCTAGAACGGACTATGACTCGAGGGTTGGCAATACTTTCCTCCGCATCACTAGTCATCTTACAAGGACTCCCAGGTCCGTGCATCATGCCTGGCAAAAGTCAAACAACTATGCCCGAAGTAAAATATCTTTAGGTTTTCTTCTCATCTTGAATCATCCACCTCTCATCCTCTTGCTTAATAAAACCCTAAAAGGAACTTCCCTTATCACCTCAAGTTAGGGATTTTAAGAATAAGTAGGGTTAAGGCATCCTCCAAAAAATAATGTACGTGTAAATGTGAAAATAATAATGTACATGTAATGTGTAAATAATGATAAAGAAAAATGTTTCATGGGTTGCAAGGGTAAATTATAGATGGGGCTAGGGTTGGTCAAGAATAACCCTAGTGGGTCAAGAGAAATATAAACCCTATCATAGGGTGTAGTTTCTATGATCTCTAACCCAAACCCTAAACCCTAATCCTAGAAAATGGAAGTGGTGTGGGTAATAGAGTAACACTACCCATATAAACCAAAATTAGGGAAAGAGTAAAGAGAAGTAATAAAAATATAAATGAGTTATTTAACCCAACCTCCCATGCAAGAATGTGGAGAAATTCATGCATGATGCATGTGAAAGAATTTAAATATACATAAGAAACACAAATAACTAAGGTTTATACATGAAAAAGAAAATATGAATATAAATTGGTCATCACTCTAATGCTAACTCTGGAGGAATGAATCAATAAAAAATATCTCAGTGGGTGGGTATGAATGGAGACCACACCTAGAGAGTGGGCAGATCATGTAGAATACTCCTAAAGAGTGAGTATGATTACCCCCAACGAATGGGTATACCACAAAGATTGGGCAAATAAAAGTTGAGAAGTTATAATATATAAAAAAGAGTTAGAAGACTAAGTCTTTCATGCATATGTGCATGTAGATAAAGGCATTAATGAGAAAAATTTTGAGAAACGTAAGTAACCAATGGTTATGTATAAAAAATAAAATATGAATATAACCTACTCAAACCCCCCATGCTATCTCTGGAAGTGTGGATATGGAAAGAAAGTCATTGAGATGACTATGACCAAGCCCCTTGATGGGAAGGTCAGAAAGGATCAAGCACCTAGAGAGGAAGATCACAACAGGTCAAGCCCCTAGAGGGGAAGGCGGACATAACCTTCTCGAACCCCCCATGCTATCTCTTGAAGTTTGGATATGGAAAGAAAGTCATTGAGATGACTATGACCAAGCCCATAGAGGGGAAGGTTAGAAAAGATCAAGCCCTTGGAGGGGAAGATCACAAAAGGACAAGTCGCTAGAGGTCAAGCCCATGAAGGGGAAGGTCAAAAAAGGTCAAGCCCATGGATGGGAAGACTAACATGGCACCAAGACCCATATTGGGAAGAGGGCCCAAGTCCACTGCAGGGACAAAATCCCAAGATAGGGTATCCCAGATATTGAGCAAACAAGGGTTGATATGTTATAATAAAAACCATTCATAACTTGAAAATATGGAACCTTTAGGGATGGTGTCCCAACCTGGGGTGGGTCAACCCAAGAATGGGAAGGACCCTATGGGGGAAGCAAAACCCTAGACCTTTAGGATCAGGTTGTGGCTAGAGAGCATAACCTCTTCCTATGAGCCAAGAGGGCACCCTAGGTTAGGATGTTACCTACAAGGGTGAGATGATAAATCTATTTAAAGATTTAGGTAATCCTAAATGTCACCTGAAGTGTAAAGAATTAAGTATAAAAAATGTGAAATCACATATATTGAATATGATTCTTTGAGTCCAAGTATGCCATCTCTGAGGAACATGACGAAAAGTCACAATGAAAGTGGTTAACAATATGAGACCGGGCCCAAAAGAAAGTTTACATTAGTCCAATGAGGGTATATAAAGTGAATAATGATCATCATAAGATATGGAGGAAATCTGGTTTAAAGAATTACATATGAAAATTATGTGCTTGAAAATAGTTAAAGTTTTAATATCTCAAACAAACCCTTGGGAAGGGTGGAGCCTTAAGTTAATCCTAAGGTCAAATGGGGAGTATTGAAGGTACACGGGACCAATGGGATTAAGAGTTGATTGTGCTCTGAATGCATAAGTGTAATGACCCCGCCTCCCGGTAACCCCCAATTAAGGGAGACCAGAAGATCGAAGTCATTTTCCCAATTCCCGGATCAAAGGTTTGACAAATAATTCATAATAATTATCAAATTCTACCAGACTATATTGAAAATCTGTGATAAAATAAAATTTATACATACCTTTTGAAAACTTGGATCTCTAAACTTCCATCCACATATGAATTCTACTCTAACTAATCCTCCTTGTATTTTAATTCATGTATTTCACAATATGACGACTTACTATTTGTCCTTTTGGCCTTGCACCAAAAATGCCGACAAATAAAATGTCGGTCAGCATAAAGCTGGTATGTGGGGGAAATAATAATCATGCAATTATGATAACAATGTAATCAGACAATTATCATTTAACATCCAAGTTTACATCTTAACCAATACTACTCAATCCTTACCTATCCCCTATCTCTGTGTTGTCCCTGCAGTAGACTTGGATACTATCTCTCTCTATGGTAGATCCTTACCCCCAATGGCCCTACCTCACAGGTAGCCAATACTTAGGGTTATAGAGTTGCATGACCCTACCCAAAGGTAGCCCAATCCCTGACTCAAGGTGACTTGATGGACCTACCCCATTGGTAGAAATGTACTAAGTCAAACCATTAAGCCACAGAGGGGACTAGGATCTGAGCTAGTAGGCACATATCTTAAGTGATAATCATATCTACATTATAATTTTCAAGAATTAAATTCACCCAACAGTTTAATTCAAGCCACGATGGAAACATCGATAAAATCATCAAAAAACTAATTCGGAATGGTCATAAGCGTAACCACATACCTTATGTCATCGCAGAAACCATGCAGAACATCATATACTTTAAGAACGTTTCCAAACATCCAAGCAACTAATAATGTAATCAACAAGTATCTGAAACAAAGCATACTGCATATGTGTCACCATGTATTCATATTACATTACTCAGATCTAGATGTGATCCTAAACTAGGGTTTAGGGTTATCTTATGTTTGGACTAGGGATCAGGGTTACAAACCCTAATTCTATCATATCATGGTTTCCAAGATTACAATATCAGTTATGCATATTAGGTGAAACCCTAATCATCATCTTAAACATATTAAACTATTCACGATACCTAGATGACATCACTAGCATTAAGATTATATTAAGATGTTCACATTGGTTTCAAAACCCTAAAATAGCATATATAAGACTACTAAACTATAAGCATCCATTATTTATCATTAATAAGGATTTCTTCATCATACAGATCAAAATCAGGTATTTAGCCTAACATGAAAGAATCTATTCAATTAAGCATCAGACTTGGGAAAATCTATATTTTCCTTTAAATTAAACTCCTTAAGACATGTATTGTGGATACTTTTAGAACAGAAAGCTTAATCAGGTTCTGATAGTATTTTATTTGGATTCCTCTCATTCTTCTGAGTAAGTTTCATATATTACTTGTCTAAATCTGATTATCCTAGCAATTACTATGATATTTGCAAAATAAAGATATTTAAGCCAATCAGACAACGCTATGTCAGCACTTAAAGACTCGATGGTATCTCCCCGCTGACTTTGCGTGTGTGCATGGCCAATACTTAAAACATAATAAAAGGGCATATTTGCCCTTACCTTAAAACATGCCCTCCAGGGTTATACATGTAATTCACCACAGATTGTCCCTCTCCTCATGACACCATCCTGTGCGAGCGTACGACGCCGCTGAGCCCCGCTCCAATGCAACTGCAGACATGCACGCTTGTGTGATCTTGATGCTTGGTGCAGGGTGTCCGATGGTGTTGATCATTATCTCCGGTCCAGCCATTGTTGCCCAGGTCCTCCTCCATCCTACTCTCTCTCCGGTTCTCGTTGTCCACCACTGTTGACGTAGGAACACGATGCTACGGTCACTTTTTGCTCTGGCACTCACTCTGCCACCCAGTCTTCCAGCGGCTGAGGTCTTTGACTTCCTCCGCATCTTCATGATCTGGACCCTGGTGGTCGACAGCCTGGTCCACTCTCCCTCTTTAGGTCACAGCTACGGTTGCCAACCCGCCAGCCAAGACCACGTGCACTCCCGGTTCATCTGTCCTCCTCACACAAGGAAGGATGGTTCTATGTGACGCCCATCGTAGAGGGGCCAATGGTGCTGACCGCCGAAATCAAACCCTTCATTGTCACCCTATTGTCGTCTTCTTCATGGTTGTAGATCAAGAAAGACGCCTGACCCCGATGCCTTGGGTGGCCGCTACATCCGCAGATCAGCGATGCCCAAATCACCATGGTAATTCCTTCTGGATCAAATAGGATAAGGAGGGTGTCGTCATGCTAGTGTAGAGGAAGACATTAAAGGGTGGACAAGTCATGCATGCTCCTGCTTGGTCTAGGGGGTGGGTGGTTGCAACAACGAGGATGGTGTAGTCTAATACTTATCTCCTTGAGGTTGATAGATCGGCTGCCATCGTGAACAATCATGAGAAATAACCCTAGGCTTAGAAGGAGGATCGCAATGATAGTGGAAGGGGGTGCTACCTATATATATTTATATATACTCATTGCTCATGGAGCCCTTCCCACCCGTCATGCCTCTTTGAGGCTTGTTTCCAAACCTAGGCAATAATGACTTTTCGGTTCCTCTTTTTCTTTCTTGTATTTAGCAAACCAAAAGCTAACTTTTAAAGAGAGGATTAAACCATGTTGCCCACAAGATATGACTCCTTACCTTTCTCTCTCTTATTATTATAACCAACACTTGAGGAAAGTATACATGGATATTATTCATTATGTTTCTAAAAGTATTTCCAAGATATCTCTTTCTTTGGAAATTGGTTTTCATCTCAAAGAAAGAGAAAGGCAAGGTATCTTACTTAAGAAGCCATTAAACGTATTCTCATGTGTTTCCTATACAGAACTCTTGACTTTTATTCTTATTAAAACATGGATTTGGCAATAAGAATCCCTTTATAATTTATTCATGTATGAATCTGATCTATTTATTTATCTTGTGCCACAAGCACCCTTGCTACCAACGTGATTAACGCTATTATTCCGTCAATACAAATGTTTTCCTCTTTCTTTCTTTTCTATTATCTTTATTTTGGCTATAATTTATATTAGAAACCATGTGGATTCGAAATCCACTCTATTATGAAAAAACACTTACTCTTCTAGAGAATTCCACATTATTTGTAGCATTATCTCATATTCTTTTATTATTAGATTTCTTCCCATCTTTATTCTCTTTCAAACACATTGGGCCTTGTTACTCAATAGGCCCACAAAACAACCAACAAGGCTATTGTAAACAAAATCCATCTATGCAAAACAAATTATATCATTATTTGTTCAAATATATTTAATATGAGAAATTACATTTCTCACCAAATGAACCCAAAAGTTTGGGTTGCAACATCCTTCCCCTCTTATAGGAATTTTGCCCTCAAAATTCCATCAAGCAAACAAACAATTCAGGATAAAACTTTTCCATGTCCATCATTGGCCCCTGTGTGACTTTACCTTATCCATGGTGCTTCCAAAGAACCTTTATCATCACATATTCCTTTCTCTGAGTTCTTTCACCTTGGCATCTATAACCCTAAGTATTGGCTACATGTGAGGTAGGGCCATTGGGGGTAAGGATCTACCATAGAGAGATGTAGTATCCAAGTCCATTGTAGGGACACCACAGAGATAGGGGATAGGTAAGGATTGAGTAGTATTGCTTAAGATGTAAACTTGGATGTTAAATGATAATTGGTTGATTACATTGTTATCATAATTGCATGATTATTATTTCCCCCACATACCAGCTTTATGTTGACCGACGATTTGTTTGTCGGCATTTTAGGTGCAAGGCCAAAAGGACAAATAGTAAGTCGTCATATTGTGAAATACATGAATTAAAATACAAGGAGGATTAGTTAGAGTAGAATTCATATGTGGATAGAAGTTTAGAGATCCAAGTTTTCAAAAGGTATGTAGAAATTTTATTTTATCGCAGCTTTTCAATATAGTCTGGTAGAATTTGATAATTATTATGAATTATTTGTCGAACCTTTGATCCGGGAATTGGGAAAATGACTCCGATCTTTTGGTCTCCCTTAATTGGGGGTTACCAAGAGGCGGGGTCGTTACATTTGGTATTAGAGCCATAACCCCTCCAGTAGGTGGGGTCCACATGGACATGTGACATGCCAATCTTGAGTCGTTCGGTCCAGGCATGTAGGAAAGGGTTGTCCATGGTTGACGTAGCCACCCTTGTGATGGTATTTCGTGATTGGGTGCTGGGTGTCCATGGGCCATTGTGGGTCTGCACTGAAATGGGATCAAATTATGAGGTCATACAGATGAACCTTGATGAGGATGTCAAGATTCTAAGTGGGGGAGATTGTAACGTCCCAGGATTTGAGGCCTTGGATAACATGATATCAAAAGGAATGATTAGACTACCCATATCACTAAGGTGCACCTCCTTTTCTGGGAGCCCATCACTAAGAACTCCATAGTTAAGTGTGCTCAGCTTGGAGTAGTACTGGGATGGGTGACATGATGGGAAGTTGATCTTGGCATGCGCATGAGTGAGGACAAGTGTGCAGTTAAGGTAGTGGTGGTATGTGGGGACAGTCGTCATTCCTGAAACTCTACTAGAGCCTTGGGCAGTGGGTCCGGGCATTACAATAAGATCATCTGATCAGGAAGTAGCAACTATGTTCGCCCGAGGTCCATGTCTCAGGAGTTTGACCACCTTCATGAGTTCATGTGGCCCAATGGGTGAATGTGAGAGGCGCTCCCTAGAAGAATAAGGATTAGATCACTCCAAAAAGTACATATACCCCTAGAGACCCCAAGGAAGTGTCTAAGGCTCAGAATACATGAGGTGTAAATATAAAATATACAAGAAGTCATATAATGATAAAAGGAGTTGTGTACAAACTCAAGAGTGAGAAAGACACTTGACTTCATGAAATATAAGAATATTACGGAATTAAAAAGTATATATGATTTAAATTCATGTTGAGAATGATTCAAACTAAAATGTGAAATTATGAGATAATGTGTGGGTACACCATCTCTGCTCTTGGGATAGGATGAATTTTGTATTTGGGTTGCAGTCAAGTGCTTATTTCATCTCATTATAAGTGAGAGAGAGTGGGTAGACGCATATTATGCTTAAAGTTGACATGTGAGGAAGAAATACCTTAAGTTGAGCTTAATGACATGATTTAGGGTTTGAGGTGTTACCTCACCCTTATATGAAAATAAAGTAATAATAGGTTGGAAACCTAGGTGAGAATGTAATCACCAAGTGAAATTGAAATTGCAAATGAAAATGTAATCATTAAGAGATGATATCATGTAAATACTAAGGATGTGTATATACCTTGAATTGAATTCAAGTATCAGTCTGAGTAATAATGAGATGAGTTTGCATATCAATAAAATATGTTAATGATATCTAAGTAGGGTTTCTAACCCTAAGATTTGAATCTATAAGGAGTTTTCATTCACCTTGACTTTACTAGGTTTGAATTTATTTTTATCTTATGAAAAAATTTAGGTAATGGTTCTCATATTTTTGGCCTTCTTTAATTGGGGGTTGCTGAAAAGTGAGTTTGTTATATTTCTAAGACTCTATTAAAAGATGATGTGTCTTCTTATCGTTGGTGAATTTATATTTATCTTACAAAAATAGTAGTCTTTGCTAGGATACTCGGATGAAGACAATTTATATATGAAAGTTGATCAAGAAAATGAGAGGAATGCAAATAAAATATATTTGAGACTTATTTATGATTCTAATTCCAAAATTAGTGCAAATATGTGCTAAAGTGGTCATTAAAACATAAAACCCCTAGATTTTGATGAATCAGTTGTTAATCATAATGAATGTATTAAAAATGGTTACTTTGCCTTATATTCTGATAATGTTGGACATAATGATAAATAAAGACGATAATGATAATAAATATGAGTAGTTAGGTTTCTTATGTGAATAATACATATGAAAAAATAAGGTTAAAGATCATATCTTGTAATGTTGATGAACATGATTCAATCTAAGTGATCATACTAAAAAGGATATGTTGGATCTAGTAATTAGGGTTTCACCTGATGATCAATATGCACTGAAAATAGGGCTTGAACCCTTAATCCATATCCTAAACCTAAGCCATCCTAAACCCTATATTAGGACCTAAGTAGGGTTTAATCAAATTAATGTGATGGTGACACTTTAGGATTTACATATATGTAGAGATAATATCATTGTATGGATCCATCTTTGTTGATTGAATTGCTTGAACATAATTGAAGTGTAGTTTGCATGATAATTTTAATGGCTTACCATCAAGGTATGTTGTTACACCTCGTGCGGTCCAGACATGTTAGAAAGGGTTATCTTAGTTGATGGAGCCATCCTTGCACTGATAGCCATGGTTGGGAGATGGGTGTATGTGGGCCATTTGGGTTTGCACTGAAATGGGGATAGATTATAAGGTCATATAGTTGATCCTTGATGAGGACGTCCAGAGTCTAAGTGGGGGAGATTGTAACATCCCATGATTTGAGGCCTCAAATAAAATGATCTTAAAAGGAATGATTGGACTACTTATATCACCAAAGTGCACCTCCTTTTCAGGGAACCCAACACTAAAGAACTCTATGGTTAAGCGTGATCAGCCATAGTAGTAATAGGATGGGTAACCAGTCAAGAAGTTTATCCTGCCTTGCATGTGAGTGAGGACAAAGCATGCAGATAAAGCTAGTGGTGATCTGTGGGGCTAGTCATCATTTTTGAAACTTTATTAGAGCCTCAGGAAGTGGTCCCAAATGTTACGACTATCATGAAACTAGAAAGTCTACACGCATCTAATTTCCATTAGTCTGTTCTACACAAACAGCTTAGTTCATTTATTGGTGTCTTATAAGATGGACGTTAAACAATAGATGAGAGATTGAAATATCAATTACTCAGGAATACCTCACGCTTAAATAAAAAAAATATTCTTATATTTTAATTAGTGACATGAGGAGCTTTTCACAAGAAGCCATAAGTGGTTTCTTGCTTCAAATTTATATGTTTTGTAGTATAGTACATTTCACCAATGCAATGTAGTCTCTTAGTCACTCCGATCCTGAGTTTGATGAGTGAGAGGAGAGAAAACTTTATATTTTAAAGAACCGCCATCTTAACGAAATGACGATGTAAATGTGATGACTACATGGTTTCTCAAACAAGTATGGTTCTTAATTGTGTGAGAGTTGAACGATGTTTAGTTTTTATTGTACTCATACTTCCATTAGGATTACATGTATGTTCAATTGGATATTAAATAAAAGAAAATCTGAAATATGCTTAGTTTGCCTTACAAGTTGGGTTATTGTGAACGTATCATGTGGTAGTCTAATCTCTCGCTAGGAGGTTAGGTTTTCCATAATATAGTTATTATGAAGTTCCATTAGATGGATATGTAAATTTTCATTGCACTTATTGAATGACCTATTTCCTCAAATAGGTAAAATGTTCTGCATCACCCCACTTGAACCTGGTTCCATACCCCATTCCCACTCCCAAATAGCTGGACCAGTGAGCATGCACCATTTTTAGTAGACTACATTGAGAAAAAAAGAGATGAGAGAGAGAAAGTGGAAGGAAAGTACAAGAAAGAGAAAAAAAAAGATAATTATTTTACTTATAACTTTCAAACAGCAATTCATTTTCAACAAAATAAAAACCATTTGATTCCTTACAACAAAAATTCCAACAAGACAAATGCTGACATATATTTGAAAAAAAAAGAATAAAAAATACGAAAATGAGTGTTATATATATATATATATATATATATATATATATATATATATATATATATGTGTGTGTGTGTGTGTGTGTGTGTGTGTGTATGTATACATAGATATCATCCACAAAAACTTATATGCAATACGTATTTTTTGAATAAAAATTAAAAAATGTGCACAATCTCACAAATATTATTAATTCTAAAATCAATATTACATTGTGATAATACTCATTTTAGAGTAATACACTAACTCAAAAATGACTATTGTGTCATTTTTTGGTATAATACTCATTTTTATGTCATTGTTTTTCAAAATATGTATTATACTTAATTTTATGGGGACAATACTTGCTTGAAAATATAATACATCAAAAATGAGTGCTATATCTAAAAACATATTGTAGTACTCATTCTAATACTTATATTAAAAATAAATGGCATCAAAATGATTATTATACTAAAAGAACGACATACAATACTCACTTTTGAATTATTGTATTATTGAGATAATTATTATTACCTTCGATATATAATACTCATTTTATACTCCTTATTATACTTTTAAAATATGTCAACATTGGTCTTGTTGGATTGTATTTTATAAGAATTATAATGAATTTTATTTTGTTTTAAAAATTCATTAAGTATAAATCAAAGAAGTTTCTCTCTTATATTTTTTCTTTGTTCAAGACTCTTTTCTCCCTCTTATTTTTCTCTCTTTCCAGCCACATGGCACCTCATCTCTATTTTCTAGAGATAATAGACTACAAATGCAGATGAGGTGTTGGAAGTGGGTTTATTCATCATTACTCCTATAATAAAGCCACATTCCCTTGTCCTTTATCTCAAGATTACCATCCCTTATCTCCCCTTCCCTCACAACTCACTAACACCTTATGACAAATTCAAATACAACCGTCTTTCTCCAGCCACATTCTATCTTCAAAAAGTAAGGTGAATCCATCTACTCATCTCACGTGCAGCATGTGCCTCCTTCCCATATGCTCACCTCTCTCTCTCTCTCTTCCCTTTTTATCACGCTCTAATGATTTCCATGTATTCCTATGTGTAAATAGTAGTTAGTGTTTCTCAATAACTCAAGCATTATGCCCGTGTTTGGGTGTTAGATTTCTTCTATTTTATTATGTCTTTATAACTATACCTTTTTCCAGCAAGAACACTTTTGGATAAAGTTTAACTTATGCTACTTAAACTTTTGAGATGATGGTTTCCTTAGACTAATTTGGGTATGAGTCTAACTATTGACTCAGCGGTAAAGCATGTTCGGCTTCAAAATCCACCTGGTACATCTTTAGGCTCTGATTGGTTTGGTATAAGTAACAAGTTATGTGGAACTCATTTTTTCATATTTCCAGTTCACTTTTTAGTACTTAAGCTCCACTCAGTTCCATGTGATTGGTTTGTTGTTAGTGTAAACATGAAAATCATTAAAAAATGTTGTTGATTTTTACTGTGTAATATATAACAAGTAAAGACAACAAAGACATAAAAAAATAATCATATTCATGGATAACCATAATAATCATAATAAGTGATCATAGTGCAGATGTTGCTCCTCTAAAAATATTTTAATGTTGTATAAGTATTATTTTAATACAAATATTGTGGTTAAAATCACAATTTAATGTTTTTATCTCACTTTGTATGTTCACAGTATTGTAATAATATCTACATTTATGAGTTTATATATATTAATTTTGGTTCATCTTTGTTTAACAATATATTATATTAATTTTAGCGTATTTTGTGTGCACAGTTGTAGGTAATTATCATTTTTCACAATGTATTGTTTAAACATGAAAAATAAAAATATGTTAGATAAATCATATTTTATGTCACATGGTGTGGTGTGATTACTTTTCATCGTGTTCATATGTTTTTTATTTTGTAAATTCTATTGATATTGGTGGTTATAGTGTAAAAATTTTATATAGTGCGATAATAGTATATTGTCATATGATGCTATGGTAACTTGTTTTTCGCTCTTTTCAATATGAAATTTAAGAATTATATTTTGTATGTAAATCTGTAACTCACTGAAAGTCACGGAATTCAAATTCCGCCACTTACTTTAAACCAATTATTTAAGAAACTTCAATTCATAAGTTTTTCAGACCAGTTACGACAAATCAATCGGAGACTTAAGGGATGAAACAACAATTATGGTCTTGCATTCTAAACTCGATGGGACCCCTCCGGACGTATCAATAAATCATACAAAAGGGAACAAGTAAACCTTAGGATCACTCAATTTGGATAAAAAAAAACAAGGCTTGTATGCAGTTTACCATATTGTACCATATGTAACAATATGCCCCTTCACCGATAAGAGTACCATCGTAGTGGCATCAATTTCAACATTTTTGGTGGAAATGTCTAGAATAAGAGTCCGAAGCGTAGTCTATGACCGCAACGACTTCGATAAGAACATAAATGGGCAACCATCTTGCATTATAGGTGATGTGGCAAATTATCCATTGCACAGTAGTCCAATAAGTTGAAACTATGGGTATATCAAGAGGGTGCCCATATTATCATGACATACCCTCTCATGAAGGAGATATGGGCACCCTCTCAATACGCAAGTAACAGGAGTCCTTCATGAGAGTAGGAGATGGGTAAATTATAAGTTTTGGATTATCTATTGTCAATGGGTTGAGATACATTGTCTACTATCGGTCTAGATAGAACTCTTCACTGGTGCATCCTCCTCTACCGAGTGTGGGTGAGGATTGCAGCTGCAACTCCCAACACATTAGAATAAATTATCTATATCTATACTATTATAAAAAGAGCGAGTTTGATGTTGCGCTCTCCTTGATTCACTCTCTTCTCTCCTTTTTTCAAGGAATTTTGCTCATATAAATATTTATTCTTACACTCCCCTATTAACTTTTATTATCTTTAATTCTGTATTTCTCACTCCATCCCACTCAAACAGTTCCTTGATTCTCTCATTTCAAACAACCAACACAAATATCTTTTACCTACGACCCTTTCAAGGACGAGTCCTCTCCCTACATATTTCCAACAAATTTTATATGTCGCGTGCATGTGTATGTGTGCGTTCACTAATTTAAGTAATATATTCCACTGGTGAAGTTTAGACCTAGGTGGTTTGATTTTCTATGCTACCTTTATCTCCCATATTTATATATAATTCTTGAATTAGTCTAATTAATGAAATCATGTGTTTTATTACCTAAACTGAATAAGAACTCCTAACAGCTTACAACTTAGCACTCAATCCCGTCCTGCTTGGCTCTCCTACATTCTAACTCAGACCATCGCTAGGATACACGTACCTTCTCATTGTTCATTCTCACCTCCCACGATTGGGGTGATATGAAAGAAGAAAACTTCCACAGAAAATCAGCGGGGAAATTTGGTCTACTATTACTGTCCCTATAGAAAAGCATGGTAACTGATTTCCTCTAAAATAAGTTAGTTCTCCACTAACTTTTTGGATACATACGTAAAAGTCTTTCTCCAAAATATTCATTCTAAAGACACATTTCCTTCCAAAAACTTTTTCACCAATAGGTTTTACTTTCCCACCAAGAAATTATTTCTTCTATTACTAATTCTATATCTTATTTTCCTCCAAATAATTTATTTGGCAAATATCTCATTTACTTTCTAAGCCGAACCTTCTCATCAAAAACTATTTCTCCATTAAAGAACTCCCTTCTAAAATTATATTTCACTTTATTAAATCATTGTCAAGTTATTTTACCCCATGAATGTTGTTCCCTCTAAGTAAATAACTTCCCTCCAAACAATGTTTATATAAAGATTTATATCCTCACAACTAAAACTTTCATGTTAAAGGGGTAATTTCTACCTATAATTTGATTTCTATCCAAATAACAGATTTTACTCTAACAAACATGTGTTCCCTCCAAGATCTATTAATACTAAAGAAGAGGTTCCTTCTAAGTGAATATTTGCCCACAAAGAATTTTTCCCTTGAAGGAAAAGCTTCCCTCCAAATTAGATTCCATGTAAGTAATGGCATCTTCTTATACAAAATTGGGCTATAAACCAGTCTACACTTGTAACGACCCCACCCCTAGGTAACCCCCAATCAAAGAAGACCAAGAGGCTGGTGTCGTTATCCCAAGACAAGATCAACTGATTTTGTAAATAATCAAAAACAATTAATAAATTCTACCAAAAACTAAGCTCAAAGAATGATAAAAAAATTATTTTTCTAATACCTTTCAAAATAGAAATTGGAACTTTACCCAGTGTAGAGTTCTATCTACCTAAATCCTCCTTCCTTTAATTAACTTTATTCTCTAAGTGTCACTTTATTGTTTTGTCCTTTTTCAAGTATTCCTAAAATGTCAAAAAACAAAATGTCGGTCAGTATAAAGAATATAATAGTATGTGGTGGCAACTAAAGCTTTACATCTAATTGTGACAACATATTGCAATCAAATTATGATTTAACAAATCAAACTTTACATTTTAAACATAACTACTCAATTCCTACATATCCTTGCCTCTATGGTGTCCCTGTAGTGGACATGGATACTACCCCTCTCATATGGTAAATCTCAAATACCCCCTATGATCCTACCTTACAGGTAGACCACGACCTAGGGTTTTGTAGTCGTATGGTCCTACCCAAGGGTAGACCAACACATCGAATCATGATAACCTGATGATCCTACCCCAAGGGTAGATCATGTACTAGGTCATCCATCTCATCATCATCAAAGCTATAGAGGAGGACTAGGATCTGAGCTAGTCATGCACATATATTTATGGTGATAGTCATAGTCACTTTATAGTTGCAGGAAGTAAAAGTCAACCAAGCAGTTATTTCTAAGCAACTGATAAAACCTCAGAAATCACCGTGAAACTAGAGTGATTAATCATAAGTGTAACCACATACATGTTTATGAATCAAAAGAAGAAAGATGTCCAAATCCAACTAGATGTCCAATAAATCAAGGTAAGCAACCAAATCAAGCAACCCTTGATCCTAAAAATATGTATATCACCTAGTTGTTACCATCACATCCCAACAACTCTTTATTGACTTGGGATGCCTTTCTAAGGTTTCTAAGTCTCATTAAGATTCATTAGGGGCTTCTTAGATTAATTTCACAACCTTTACCTTCTTTTTTTAGGTCAAAAAACCCTAAAATGGATTTTACATCATAAAACCCTATTTATTCAAGTTGTCCATATTAAGGATTCCTTATTCTCACTTTGGCTTAAGATCGTCATATCTCTATCTTATTTATGGATTTTCATGATTAAAATCATTAAAAGTCATTATTACCAAAATAGGGTTTCTAGGCCCATTATTATACTTTATACATATGGAACCCTAAATTAGCCAATTAAGAATAAAGATCCTCATTTCAGATTTTAAACATCCTTTTTATTAACAACAGGTTAATATCATCTTAGATCACCCATAGAACTTTACTCAATCTCATTAATATCAAAATTAGGGATTCTTACTCATAAAAGCATTAAAGATGATAACTTTATATACTTTTTAAATTGCAAATAGACTCAAGGTTCAATTATATTTTTATTGGATTTCTTTTATTTTTTTATCAATTTTCATATATAACATTGCTTCATCAGAGTTACCAATTTGTTTCTAGAATTTTCACAATTAAAATAATTATAGACCAATCAAACGACACCACGTGTACCTTTTCATTTCCTTTTCTGGCTATCTCTTTTTCTGACTCGCGGATCACTCCCCTAGATCCAGTTTCTTCCTGACCCAGAGACCTGCCTCCTCTCATGATCCTCTCCACGCAGAGCCCGCGCGGGAGCTTTTTTTTATCAGGAAAATAGGGCATCTTGCCCCCATCGTCGGCGACGGTCACTCCCACCCCCAGATCGGCTCACGAGGGTGCCAAAGAAAAGGAATGTCGTCCTCCTCTCCCTGTCTGGATCCATCATCCTCGGTGGTGGTCCTAGTTGCGACTGAAAGGCGTGAACACGGAGAGAATATCCAGGCCTTACTGGCGGAGAACAGGGGACTGAGATGGGTCACAGGTTGGGGTAGCGGATGCTTCAGCCTAACTTCGGGTCTTCTGAGTCTCCTACCTACCCCACGGAGGATCGTCCTGGGGCTGAAGCCCCTCACCCTTATATAGGGAGGAGACTAGAAGCTCGGACAATATCAATGGAGTTCCTACTCTGACTACAACTTGGGAAACTCCCAGATGTACACAGAATAGGGGCACCAAAGGATCATTGGGTCTGGTTTCCTTCCCCGAATCTAATGGAGCAATCCCCAGATTCGCACATGGATTGTGTGAAGAGAGAATCGATTGGGAAACATCCCCATACTGTTCCCCTTTCCTGACCTTAATCGAATAGTATACACTATTGGATCAAGGATCCAACGGTTGTCATGCCACGTATTAGAACAAAAGTCAGAAATGAATCGTGACATTTAATGTTATCCTTCTCACTTTAGGAAAACTTACAAAATTCATATCTCCTAATCTGTTAGCTATTTCAATCCCAAATTTTAGAGTAAAGTCCATGATGACTTAAAATATTTTAATAACAAGTTTGGGACTCAAATTCGAAAGTATGAGAGACTTTTCTTCATATGGAATTTATCACTCAATAAGGCATATTTTATACATATTTTCTCTCTCTTACTCTTTTATTATCTTTATTTGGATTCCTTTTACCATTAGAAACCTTATGGATTTGAAATTTCATCCATGATGATCAATCATACAACTTTCCACATATTTCTCATATTTTCATTATTATCTCAATTTCTTTCACTGTTTATGCATTATATGATTTCTTATTTTTCTTTTAATCATATTGGACTCATTAACATATTATGATCCATAAAATCATATGCACAAAGGAAATATTACAAAGGAAATCCATTCAAAACACATAAATCATACATTTATTGGAGAAATTGCATTTCAAACCTTTCAAGCCCAAAAATTGGGGTTGTAACATCCTTCCCCTCTTATAGGAATTTTGCCCTCAAAATTCCACCAAACATACAAACAACCAGGATAAGACCTTCCCATGTCCATCATCAGCTCCCATGTTGCTTCATCCTCTCCATGGTGCTTCCAAAGAATCTTTATCATCTTATATTCTTACATCTGAGTTCTTTCACCTTGGTATCTAGAATCCTCACAAGTGACTCAAGATATGTCAACCTCCCTTACAGTTCAATAGGTTCAATTCTCAGCACATGGCTCGAGTACATCACATAGTGCCCTAGATCGGATGCATGGAACACATCATACATGGTATTATTCTGAGGGGTAAGGCTAAACATAAGCAACTCCACCAATCCATCTCAAATGGACCCATGTATTGGGGACTCAAGTTCCTTAGCTATAGCTCGAAGGGGTTGGATTTTCAAAAACACATGCTCACCCACAGTGAACTACAAGTCAGTCTGTTTCGCATCAACACGTGACTTCTGTCGATCGTGGGCTTTCTCAGCCTTTGCTTTATCAAAACGACTTCATCTGCATACATTGTGGTTTCTCTGACCTTCATAAGGTCCTCTCATCGACATCATCCTAGTGATGTGGCGACCGAGACATCCTCCCTTATAGGGCTTCATGTGTCTCGGTATTGGCTTTGGTGGCTATCATTACAAACAAACCCTGCTAGGGGCAGGAACTACTCCCATGTATCACCCTGAATGAGCACACATGCTCTCATCAGAGTCTCTAAAGTCTGGATCATACTCTCTTGACTGTCCATCAGTCAGGGGGGTTATATGATGTGCTAAACTTCAAACTGGTATTGAGTTCTTCATGCACCTACTTCCACAATATGGAAGTGAACTTAAGGCCATGCTCAAGAATATTCAAACTCGTGTCACTGTGCAGTTGAGCTATCTCTTCAATCCCTATAGCTCAACAAGATCTGTCATACTAACAGTGCTCACTCAAATGAGGGAAACATGTCAACTTAGTAAGGCAATCTACCATAACTCGTATTGCATCATATCCTCTCTTGGTCTAGGGGAGACCCACCACAATGTCCATGGTGATTTTCTCCCATTCCCTTGCGAGGAATCCTCACTATCTGTAGCAATCCACTGAGTTATTGGTGTTCGGCCTTCACCCTCTGGAATGTATGGCAACCGATCACATACACCTATATGTCCTTCATTCTAGGCCTTCCTGAGAGCTACATTTGAGGTTTTTCCAACAAACCTTTCATCTCGTCAAGCTCTGGACTGGTTTAACTGGGCAACCACCAACTCGACCAATAGGTCTAGTTTGTATTTGGATGTTAGCCACACATGTCTAGTCTTCTAACGATTGTAGGGTTCACCTTGCAATCTCTTCCAGCCTTTCTATTGGCTAAATAAGACAGTTGTATACCTGATCTATTTTTAGCTGAGGTTTATCTTATTACCGCTTTAGCTTCCTTGTGTGCTAGGTGATGGTGAGGACATACTCTTTCATATACTCCACTCATCATCTTTGTCTTAGGTTTAGGCTTGTTTGAGTCAGGAAAACTTCAAGTTCTTACATCCATCATCTCAATTATCACAACCAAACTTTAACTCATAAAATCCAACATGCTCTTAACAAGCATGTCCTCATATGACGATTACCTTAGCTCATATATGCTTTCTCACGATCTGTCCAAAATACTTCCCAAAAGGGTATGATACTTTCTCTATCCTCAGTCATCATAGAAATGTTTCAAATCATATCACCTTTACTCTTAGTATATGGTGTGTGTATTGTCTTGTCTCCCAGTCCCATAACGAGATGAAATAAGCATTTGGCTGCAGTCAAAATACAGAGTTCATCCCGTTCCAAGAGTAGAGATGGTGCATCACACATCACCATTACACTTTCTAGTCTAAGTTGAAACATACTTCTCCTCACTCTACACCATGAACATCTCAAGTATGTGTCTACGCCCATGAGAAGACTTTTCCCATCACCTTTGGGTCGAACCATCACTCTTATGTTCAATCCTTAGTCGTATCCTCAAGGTCTCTAGGGTGTCGGTACTTTTGGGGTGATCTTACCCTTATGCATCTAGGGAGTGCCTCTCACATTTACCACTTAGGCCCCATGAACTCATGAAGGTGGCCAACCTCCTAACCCATGGGCCTTAGGCAAAGGTAACTATTACATCCAGACCCTATGGTCTTGTGCATTCAGGGAACAGACAACCCCTACTCCCATCAATCTTATCCCTTCTTGACCTTAGTATTGACTTAGGATTCAACCGTAGCTCATGATTCCTTTGTTGATACTCAAGCACGTCTCATCCTTGAATCCTCACCCAAATTTCTATCATCTCTCTAGACACTCATGGTTGACCTTGCATCTCTTTGCAAGAATCATGGCAACCTACCTAACTCGGTCTGGCCCCATACAGGTTACCTCTATGGCAACATATTGTCATGCCCCTTAGAGATGGTCACACATGGGTCTATAGATTCATGTCCATACTATGTGCTCTTACACTTAGCTCATCAAGCTCTTATAAGTGACCTCTTAAGGTTACCTCAAACCTAAACAAGAGTTGGTGTTCACTCCAACATGAAGGGTTCCTTCCCAAGATAGGAGAAAACTATCACTTGATAGTAAAAAAGGTTACAAAATGTTTTTGCATCCAAAGCATATATCCTCATGTATATGTATAGCTCCTCTCTGGATACCCATGCACATAGCTAGCAAGAAGATAACCTATTAAACCATTCTAAGTTTCTGGGTATGTCATACTTGTTCATCATTCCTCAAGCTTGGACCACTCTCATACATGCATATGTTACCAACCTATGTGAGGTGTTCATTGGACATATACATCAGTTTGGGTGGGGTTTCCTTTTTCTCTAAAACATGGGGGTGCCATACTTAATCTTATGAACTCAATCAGCCTCGTGAGTATCATGTGCACCAAATACTGCTACTTCCCCTCTTTGGTCCAGGAACCCCAGGTTCACCTCTTATGCATCCGCTCTCTAACTGCATGCTTAGCTATTCCAACATGAACCGAACCTATACCAGATATGGCATATACTTCCTAACATTTTTCCATGTGAACCACCCATAGAATCCTATTCCAGGACAACCAACTGGGTGTGAGTCCTCACAACTTGCTATCATACCATCCCTCTTTAGGGTCTTTGGAACTCTCTTTCCTACACTAAAAAGGTAGGCATTAATATCATCTATATATTTGTACCAGGAGCCTCTTTCTCTTTTCTAGGGTTTGGTTCCTCTGAAGGTATCCAAGGTACGACAAGCCCCTAAGGATGATACATGAGGAAACCTCATAGTTCTACTCAGGGTCGTCTATTCTAGGCCACATTATACCAAACTTCTCATGATTCCTCATGTCTTGGAGTCCAGATCTCTAACATTCTTTATCGGGTCTCTCTCTCTCCCTAGAGCTAACCCTACAACTGGTTCTACCATTGGAGGTACTCTCTCAGAAGACAGGTCAAGCTCTTAAGGATACATGTCTATCCCTAATTGGGTGAATCGTACTATCAAAACTTGTATTCGGCCAAGATCATCTAAAGCTCTACATGCCTATCCCAAGACTATCAGGCATAACCCCTCTGGCTTAGGTCTCAAAACTTACTGCCAGCCTTGCTGCCATTCTTTTCTATGTAGGCGCATGCCTCTTTTCTACTCATATATACCCATTAGGGTTCCTATAAGGTCACCATTAACCTTCTCAATGAGGGATCTATCCCTCACCCTTAACAGGCATGACCCACCCAAGGTCGGGTCACCAAAAGGCACTAGGGTCAAACAACCACACATAGCTCATGTTTCTCATGCATGCTCAAAGCCTCACGTAAAGCATGCATGTCAAACCCACATACGTGCATGCATGGTCAATGAGGATATCTAACTCATCGTGTCTTTTCTTTCTCTATCCACTGCTTAAGGTTTTGGGTTGAGCATCATCCCCTAAGGGTGTGTCAGGTCTCTTCCTCTTCCTAGAGGCTTCTTCCTCCAAGGCTAACTCTCTCCTAATCTTCATACAAGATGGTCTAACCTCAGCGTTCTCCTGAGGGTACGACAATACATGCCATGCAGCCTAAGCATGTAACTAAACTAAGTTTGAGTTTCTAATTATCAAAACTTATGTCCATGACATCTTTCTTATGTGATTTTTATTATTTGGTGGAGGATTCCTTAATCCTTGTTATGCTTATCCTAAACTCAGGAGGGTGGTGGAGAGAGAGAAACCCTAATATCTCTTAAAGTTATCCAATGCACGGGGTAGAGAAGGGACGAAGACAGATAAGAGAAGACTTAGAGGTATCTTATTTCGAGTCAAATCCTCCGATTTCAGTTAGGCGGTCATACAAAATCTGAGAGTCCTCATAGACCGACTAACGGGGCGGAGGAAAATCTTACCAGCTGACATATGGTTTACTATGTGCAAAACGCAAGTGAACGTATCGAAGTAAGAAGGCCTGAGTCAAACATGGGGAAGTGTTTCTCCAGTAGACTACTATTAACTACAGATCAATCAGCAAGGCCGGTGAGGATTGTTTGAAATGAGTTGAACTGCCAAATGAACACTAAAGTAAATGAATTAATGGTTTTAGTAAATCGGAAGGAGAATGAATTCTTTAGGAGGTGGTTTCACCACAGATACCACTAACAATCAATCCCATGCACTAATATCTATTATCTCAATCCCTGGATAAAGAGCATGTATCCAGAATTACATGCTCCCACAGTGTAATTCACTACCTAATCTAATGCCAATCCCACTCCTGCAGTTATTGGTTTGATTAGTTAGGTGCTTTATACTTATACTTTGGGTTTCTCCTCTTGTATATTCTCCACTTTTCCCAAAGGGTGCAATATATGAGTAGTCTTATGCTTTTCAACCCTTAATCCCTCTCCCGAGGTGACTAAGCGTCTCTTAATCCATTCATGATGATAAAGCACAAAAGTAACATGAAACTTTCATAGAATTATATCTAGAAACAATGAGATAATTCGATATTAATGCATAGAAATCAACTGTAGTGTATATTCTGGCTACTCGCGGGTCCTAAAGAATATAGGTTTTTAACCTTGTATGGTTTTCATCACAAAACAGTAGAAGGGAAGAAAAAATTTGTGGGGAACATAGTAGAAACTAAGGTAACCCCTGGATCTTTTCTCGTCCAGATGATCCCCTCAGTTGCATGTGTATTCTACTATCTTCCGACTGTAGAACCATCCTCCATAGGTGCTCAGATCTTCTCGGGTAGAGCATTTAGTCATCCGTCCTTCTCCTCTCTCTTTTCAGTCATCATATGATCAAAATGAGGGCTTCCACTTTTGTCTGGCCGTCGTCCCTCTAAGTCATAGCAATCACTTAGGGTCCAAAATTACGTCCATTGTTGGATTAGAAACAGATATGCAGTCGGCCTGATTGGGTAGACTCGGTAGTACTGACTAGGTGAGTTGGTAGTATCGAGACACTTAGGTTTAGTCATGCAATCCCGATCCTGTCGGTACTATCGATTGGGACTCGATAGAACTGACTTTTTGTGATTCTGAGTTTTCTTGATTCATGTTGGGCTTACTGATGCTATCTCAGTAGCACCGACTTTCTATATTGGTAGCATCGAGTTCTTGTTGGTTTTCGAGCACATTCCTGAGGGTATCACCGACTCTCTATGTCGGTAGAATCGAGTTCTTATTAGTTTTCAGGCACATTCCTGAGGGTAAGTCAGTACCACCGACTCTTACAGAGTCAATACCACCGAGCTGTGTAGAACGGCCTTGTACCTGAAATCACATAAAAGCATTACGAGTACTTAGAATGCGTAGAATGCTAGTAAAAATGGATGAAATCGTGTAATTTGATGTATTCAATGAAATATAGACTATCAATGACAATCCATGCATAATAGTCCAAATAAAAGACCAAACTACACATGAAAATCAAGGAAAATGAGCCTATAATAATGACTGAAAACACATGCATCAAACTCCCCTAAGCTTAAATATTGCTCGTCCTTGAGTAACACTCTCTTGGATCTGTTTGACAAAAGACAAAAAAAGGTCACAACACATACATTCTCTTCTTAAACAACTCCATCTACCAAGCCCTAAACTGGCCTTCACTGACCACTGAACTGATAATTGTTCTAAAGTGACCAAAAACTTCCATAAGAGATGTCCATCCTCAGACAATGACACTATCAAGTAAGCAGTTAACATCATAATTACTCAGGCATTCGCTTGGTGTATTGCGTGATTCCCTACACTTAATTGCTTTTTTCTAACTACTAACTAACTGGAAGCATGTCTCCATATAAGCATGTATGAGGAGAAAAATCATTAGGGGTGGCCTATCAATAAGAGCAATTAATGATGAAAGATGGGTGGCAATTGAAAGTTCATGAGTACATCCAAGCTATTTATGCATAAGAAAAAAATGAACCTATAAGGATCCAAAGAATGTATTGCATGAATCCTAATGCCTAATTGTTTCTCGTTTTTTATAAAGATGATGCATGTAGAATGAGTTGAGAAATTTCTTTTCAACTCAGAACACTGCACATGTGGGTTATACTCTTTCACATAAAATGATGCAGAACATACTACAACTTCTTTTTCTTTTTTTTCTTTTGAACTTTATCATCATTTTTTTCAGCAAGCCTCGATTTGTGCCTCTTTCTTTCATTTAACTATTAAAAAAATCTTTTGTTCTTTTTTTCTACATTTATTCTTCACAACCTTGAATTTGAAATCCACATGGCAAAGGAAATATGCATGATATGGTGAAATGTATGCAACTATATGAATTGTGTTATGTAAGTTCACATGGTGTGCAATATAGTTAATGTCTATGAATGCAATATATTTTTTCTCTTTTCAAATGCAAGAAAACTACCCAATATGTCCCTATTATGCTATGCAACGCAATCAAGGAAAATAGCTTGGAGTACTCAAGAAATTTTTTTTGAGGTGGTGAGTCCAAATGAATGGATGGACATATGGAATCACACAACTAACAGACAATGCCTTTTGTTATATTATGATGTGTCCCTCTAAATTGACTTGTGTTCCGGGTGATCTAACGGTTTATTTCTCCTATATTCCCCTATATTCATTTAAGATCTCCTCAAAAGGTGTTGCCGAAGGATTTTGCATGTTAAGCTTTTAAGGACATGACCTTCATTTCATTAAACACCATGGAGAGTAAAAAACATTCGAGACTGAAACCATGCAATTACTACTCCACAATTACACTAGATAGATGTGGATCCTACACTTATACAACTAAAAACAAAACAAACAACTAAAATGGCAAATAAAAATAAAGATAAAGATAAAAACTAGGATAGAATGTTGTTCCAGCACCCCCCCCCAAGCTTGAATATGACTATGTCCTCATAGTCAATACTCTCACCCAAGAGGTGGAACATCGGTACCATGATTCAAAATAGTGGAGGTGGTGTGTTTGTGTCGTGGGGAGGAAACATCCCCTGGAAAGAGAGATCTATAGGAGGCATCGACGGCGGTTGTGGGTACTTCCTGAAGTATCCACAGTTCCAGTAATTGTCAAAGAAGGGATGCTAGAATTGCTCCATCCTCTACAGGTGCATATGAACATTCTCTTGGTTGGCCAAGAGAAGGTGTTCATTCTTGTAGATTTCCTGCTGGTTTTCATACAGCCGTCCTTGAATATCCTACACGCCGGCTAAAGCCTCATGGTGTTGTTGCTGGCCGGTCTGAATCTGTTGCAGCATCCCCTACATACCATGCATGTTGTATGGGTCTTGCTCCTCCTGGGAAGGTGGTGGGGCCGAGGAAGTCGAGGAAGCATATGGGCGGGCCCGCTTGCACAGGACTAGTCTCCTAGTCATCGGGATGGTGGGCTCTACCTTCTCAATGTCGTCACTTTCACCACTATGCTCCTCGTCGTCGCCCTGAGTTGCTGCTCTGGGTGGATCTTCAGGTTCTCCCTCATTCAGTGGCCATCTGAGATGTTCCACCCCACACAGGTTGAAGACAGGGCCAGGTAGCCTCTGCTCCTGAAATATGTCATGGTGGTTGCAATGCAAATAAATGATATTGTGGTGATACCTGAGAAGATGCACCTTATGAAAATGAAGGAGGTCTAGCCTTGTATTATCCTCCAACGGCTCGAGGGTGGAAAGATCAAGGTGCAGGTGAAGATGTATAGGGGTGATGAGACACCCAAATAGGATCAGCGCCTTCCTTGTCACATTGTGCCTCACAGAAAGCATATGGAGCAACAGAAAGGTTCCAAAATTAACTGTCTCACCCTCCAATAGCCGGTAGAGGAAGTAGAGGTCCTGCCTCTGGACCTTCCCTTATGCTTGCCCGGTCCTGGCAAAGATGGTGTTGACACGGATACGATGTAGCATACGAGCAAATGGATGCTCAATGTTAGTCACAGAACTGATGTGCCAGTTGATGTGGAATCTTGCAGGAACCTCAGTCAGTTGCTCCTAGGCCAGGTCAAAGTCAAAGTCGGATGGCACTGAGCGTTCTGGGACATGAGCCCAATTGAAGATGTGATTGAATGCTCACAGCGTGAGGGAGTAGTTGTTGTTGAATAGGCCAAAGTTGACCTTTCCCTCCCGCCATTCACCTCCTATCTTCTGCTCAAGGGCGACAAGGACGTCCAGCGATGCCAAGAACTCCAAGACCAAGTCTGGGTAGGTTTTCCAATCGCTGAAGAAGGGATTATCTCCCTCCATAGCTTGATACTGACATACCCAACGCATGTTCTCTGTGAAGCCTACCATCTTGATCAGTGTGCGATCGTTGTATCTCGTCGGGATGACTTCCCTGGTCCAACTACTTGTAGAGCTTCCTTATCTCTGTGGATGGGTGTTGGATTCATGTTGGCTAGGGAACCAACTCACCCTACGGGGAACAACTCCTCTCCTAGGAGCCATGGCACGGAAGCAAGAATGAGGTTGAGAAAATAGAGCTCGGGGAAGACCGTCGATGCATGGTGTAGCCTTGTTTTAAAATGTAGCAGGAGTGGGAGTTGATAGTGTGAAGAAAATGGCGCCACCACCCCTCCTTATATAGTTGACTGTGACAAAGTCGGTACCACCGACTTACCAAGTCGGTGGTACTGAGTTGGCTAGCACAATCTGAGGCTCGGTTGTATTGATGGCTGACGATTGCCTAACATATTTGATGTCGATAGGCTCAGGTCGGTAGTACCAACAGCTCATCGGTGGTACTGACTTATGTTGTGGATCGGTGCCACCGGCTGCTGGATTAAGTGTGTCATGGCCGTTGGATCTTGATTGCCCGAAGTGCTGACGTGTCTTTCAATAGTACTGACTTCAAGAGTCGATAATACGGATTTCTGGGATTGGTCGCTGTTTTTGAGTTTTTGGAGTCGGTATATTGAACTTGGGCGCGCCCAAAAGTCAGTAGCATCGATTGAAATTGTCAGTGGTACCGAATCCTTATCAGTTAACCTTCGAAAAATCTTCAGAGACTCGGTGGTACCGACATTGGGGGTCGGTAGCATTGAGTTTTCACTATTGTTCTGCCCAAAACGCTGACCTTTTCTTGGTACCACCAACTGATAGACTCGATGGTACCGACTTTTATGCCATGCACACCACAAAACAAGTCAAGGTACCTTTTTTACAGAAATCAAATTAAATTGCTAACTAAAAATGAAAAATGAACATAAAACAAAGAATATAAAGGTTGGGTTGCCTCCCAACAAGCGTCATTATTTAACGTCCTAAACTAGATGGTCCTTAGAGCAAGAAATATATAGAATGGTCCTCTATTCTGGGCTCTATCTCACCTCCATAATAGTTCTTAAGTCTTTGGCCATTTACAAGGAACGACCAATTCCTATCTATAATGTTCACAACACCATGGGAAAGAACTTTGTCAATCACAAATGGTCTACTCCACTTGGACCTTAGCTTTCCTGGATGCAATCTCAGCTTAGAATTAAAAAGTATGACTTTTTTACCAGAGAGAAACACCCTATTTAGAATATAAATATCATGAAATTTATTCGTCCTTTCCTTATATATCCTAGAGCTTTCATAAGCATTCATCCTCAACTCATCTAATTCATTTAGTTCCAGAAACCTCTTCATACCTGCTTCATCAATGTTGAAGTTTAGTTTCTTCATAGCCCATCTGGCTTTATGTTCAAGCTTTGTAGGTAGGTGGCATGCACAGACATAGATCAGCCTAAAAGGTGTTGTTCCTATTGGAGATTTGTAAGTTGTTCTATAGGCCCAAAGTGCATCATTTAGAACATAACTCCAGTTCATCCTTTTGGTTGAGACAGTCCTTTCTAAAATTTTCTTAACTTCCTTGTTTGACACTACAATTGGTCCTTGAATCTATGGGTGATATGGAGTACCCACTTGGTGTTTCACCCCATATTTGCTCAAAAGAGTTCCAAGCTACCTATTAGTGAAATGTGAGCCACCATCACTAATGATTAGGCAGTGGACACCAAACCTAAAAAAATGTAATCCTTCACAAATTTGCACACCACTTGTGCATTATTGGTGCGGGTTGGAATGGCTTCCACCCACTTCGACACATAATCAACTGCAAGTAAAATGTAAAGGTATGAATTAGACGACACAAACAGACCCATAAAATCTATTCCCCAAAGATCAAAAACCTCAACCTCTTGAAACACATTTAAGGGCATCTCGTGTCGCTTGGAGATAGTATCTGCATGCTGACATGTGTCACAACGACGAACATAATCATGAGCATCCTTAAACAAAGTGGACCAATAAAACCCACTTTCCAGGACTTTGGCAGCAGTCCTGGAACTAGCATGGTGCCCACCTATGGGTAGAGAGTGACAGTGTGATAGGATGCTCTCTACCTCACACTCAGGTACACACCTTCTTAATAGCCCGTCCCTGCATGGTTTAAGAAGAATTGGTTCATCCCAAATATAAAATCTCAAAGAATGGAAAATTTGATTTTTCTCCTGGTAACCCCAATCCACATGTATCTCCTTACAAGCCAGGTAATTGACGATATCTGCAAACCAAGGGTCTTTAGTTTCAACTGCAAATAGTTTTTCATCTAGAAATTCCTCAACTATGGGGATAACAACATCTCTTTCATACGACCTTTCTAACCTAGATAGATGATCAGCCACAACATTCTCCACACCTGTCTTGTCTTTAATTTCAATATCAAATTCCTGCAGCAAAAGAATCCACCTAATAAGTCTAGGTTTGGCGTCCTTCTTTTGTAACAAGTATTTAATAGTAGCATGGTCAGCCCAGACTATCATCTTGGCTCCTACTAGGTAATGTTGAAATTTTTCAAAGGCAAATACTACCGCTAACGACTCTTTTCCAGTAGTAGTGTAGTTCATCTACGCATCATTCAAAGTTTTCGACGCATAATATATGATAGTTGGAGTTTGGTCCCGGCATTGACCTAACACCACTCCCACTGCATAATCTGATGTGTCACACATCAGTTCAAATAGGAGGCTCCAATCAAGAGCATGCACAATAGGCACATAAAATAGTTTTTCCTTAAGTATCTCAAAAGCTTGCAAACAACACTCATCAAAAGAAAATTCGGCATCTTTCTCTAAAAGCTCAGATAACGGCTTGGAAAGCTTTGAAAAATCTTTTATGAACCGGAGATAAAATCAGTGTGTCCTAAAAAACTCCTAACTCCTTTCACCGATGTCAGTGGAGGTAGTGAGGAAATAACCTCAATCTTCACTGAATCAACTTCCATGCTTTGTGGGACACCTTGTGTCCAAGAACTATCCCTTCACTCACCATCATGTGACCCTTCTCCTAGTTAAGTACTAGGTGAGTGTCCTCACATCTTTGTAAAACCCTATCCAAATTGTATAGGCAATCATTAAACGACTCCCCATAGAAATAAAAATTGTCCATGAAAACATGTAGGCACCGCTCCACCATATCAGAAAAAATGGTGAGCATACATCGTTGAAACGTGGTAGGGGGTAACAAATACCAAAAGGCATTTGGCGGTATGCAAAGGTGTCATAAGGACAGGTGAAAGTGGATTTCTCTTGGTCCTTAGGCTCTATGGAAATCTGATTATACCCAGAATACCTGTCAAGAAAACAAAAGTGATAGCGTCTGGATAGACGTTCCAAGATTTGATCAATAAAAGGTAGGAGAAAATGGTCTTTAAGGGTGGCTACATTTAACCTACGATAATCAATACACATGTGACATCCTATCACTAGCCTAGTGGAGATCAGTTCATTAGCTACATTTTTAGTGATTGTAATCCCCCCTTTCTTTAGAACGACCTGTGTAGGACTAACCCACATTAAATCAGAGATAGCATATATTATACATGTCGATAGAAGCTTGACGACTTCCTTCTTTACTACCTCTATCATGGTCGGCTTGAGACGCTGCTGAGGTTGGACGATTGCTTTCTCCCCTTCTTCGAGTTGGATCTTATGTTGGCATAAGGTTGGAGAAATCCCTTTTATATCGGCTATCGACAAACCGAATGCATCTCGGTGGTTGTTCAGCACAGTGAGTATATGCTCCTCCTCCTCACCACTAAGAGAAGATGAAATGATCACTGAAAGTTTTTCTTCTGCAACGAGGAACATGTATTTCAAGTGTGGAGGTAATGGCTTCAGTTCCAACTCTGGTGGGCTTAAAAGATACGGGACCAATGGTGGAGGTGGCGGTCCTAAGTCTTCAAAGCACCTTGCATAGTAGCAAGGTATTGCGTTCAATATAAAGATGCACTCCTCCAGATATTTTTTGCATAAGCTTTCTTCAATTCTATTTATCAAGCATGCCTCCAAGGGTAGCTGTGGAGATGACTCTATCACAGAAATAGCCATGGCTTCTTCTTTTTTAGTTGGGTCATAATCCTCCCCATCATCTCCTGGGTAGCACATAGCTTGAGTCAGAGAAAGTACTTTTGTGTTTTCTAGGATGTCCATAGCTAGAGTGCATTTGTCCACTCTGGTCATCACATGGGCCATATCCAAGAACATCTTTCCTAGAAATAACAAAAATTTGTTATCCACATGTTGAAGCATATTGCATTGCACCTTATCTCCCATAGCTTGAGAGTGCTCTGACATCTTTATCTCAAACCTGTCATCTTGGATTCCCATAGTGAGACATCCTCGACCCATCTCAAGTATCATATTTGTAGTAGCTTGAAATGGTCTCCCCAATAGAAATTCATTGTCATGATCATTCTGCATCTCCATCACTACAAAATCCCTAGGGAAGACAAACATATCCACCTTTACCAGAAAATCCTCACATATACCATATGACTTCACTACTGAATTATCTGCCAACTGGATTGTCATGCTGCTCTTCCTGGTTTCCTTGAGTCTAACATTCTTGAATGTAGATAAGGGCATCAAATTGATGCTTGCCCCTGAATCACATAAAGCCTCTCCAAATTTTGTCTTCCCTATAAAGCATGTGATATTGAAGCACCTTGGATCTTGTCTTTTAGATGATAATGTGCCCAAAATGAAAGCACTAACTTGTTCCTTGAGCACTGCCACATCAGACTCCAGAATCTTCCTCTTCTTTGTAATGATATCCTTCAAGAACTTCCCATAAGATGGTATTTTCTCTATTGCGTCAATCAATGGAATGTTCACAGACAGCTTCCAAAAGTTATCTAGAAACTTCTTGAACAGCTTGTCCATCTTGGTAGCCTTCAGACTGTTTGGGAATGGCACAAGAATCACAGGTGCCCTCTAGTGAGGTGGTGTGTAGGCTTGAGTTATATTGCCTAAAACCTCATCAACTTTCTCCTTCGTAGTCTTCTCTTGGGCTGACATGTCTGGTTCTTCCACTTCCACATATTTAGCTTTAGTTTCTGCCTCTTCTATGACTGCATTGTGTTGTGCACCATCCATTAACTTTTTGCCGTTGTGAAGCAGAACCACTTTGACATGATGATTTCCAGAAGGTACATTGGTATTTGCCGCAAGCCTTGCTGAGTCGGTTTCTTTAAAGCACTCACATCTACAGCTATCTGGGACATCTACGTTTCAATGATGCAAATATGTGCCCCTTGATTTTGAAGGTCCATCTGCTTCTGTGCAATCTACATCTCATTCTGACTCACCAATTCACCCAGTATTTGTTCAATCTTGACAATCTTCTGCTGTTCTTGTGGGTATTGGACTTGACCACCATACAGTTGTGGCCTTGGTTGTTGTTGTTGTGCCTGTGATGGATCTTGTTGGAAATTATTAGGGTCTTTCCATGAGAACTTGGGGTCCTTCCTCATGAATAATCATTATTCATGTATTGACCCTGGCGCACGTACTTGCACTCTCCATCCTCTTCTTCAACAGAGCCTTTATTTGGAGCACATAGCGTCTTGACAATGAGGTCTAACTTTTCATTTAAAGTAGATATCACCTTAGATTCTCTAACACTCTTTATGGTGGCTGGTATTTCTTTTTCTTCCCCCATGATTGATTCTTAGACATGTTCTTTAGGATTTCAAGGCAGCGAGCGAGCTTGTTGTTGAGAAAAAAACCTGCACCTGCGTTGTCAAGGGTTGTTCTCTCCCCTTTGTGTAGACCATAATAGAAGATTTTGGCCTGCCCTTGTAGATCAATGCCATGATGAGGTACTTTTCTAAGCATGTTCTGAAATCTTTCACATGCCTCTAAATACGACTCATTAGACTGCTGCTTAAAGTTATGAATAGTCTTCACTAGATCATTCGTCTTTTTTGGAGAAAAGTAGCGTTCAAAGAATGCATCTATCATCTGATCTCATGACTCTATGATCTCGTCATCCAGATTGTCAAACCACAACTTCACACCATTTGCAAGTGATGATGAAAATAGCTTGAGGTAGATTGTGCTAGATGGAATCCTATCTATCTTCACCATATCATAGCTTTCCACAAAGTTTCTGATATGTGTCATTGGATCTTCAGAAGGGTGGCCATGGAATGCCTGGGATTTGATTAAAGCAATGAGTCTAGGCTCTATATTGTAGATGCCCACATTGATAGTTTGTCTTTTAATGGACCCTTTCTGGGTCGTGGATAATGAAGCCTTTATTCTCTCACGTATTGTCTGTTCTTCTGGTTCATCTACTCTATCCCCCATTTCACTTGGCTCAGGTACTGCTGATGTAATTCACTACCTGTAATTCACTACCTAATCTAATGTCAATTCCACTCCCACGGTTATTGGTTTGATTAGTTAGGTGCTTTATACTTAATACTCTGGGTTTCTCCTCTCGTATATTCTCCACTTTTCCCAAAGGGTGCAATATACAAGTAATCATATGCTTTCCAACCCTTAATCTCTCTCCCGAGATGACTAAGCATCTATTAATCCATTCATGGTGATCAAGCACAAAAGGAACATGAAACGTTCATAGAATTATACTCAGTAACAATGAGATAATTTGATATTAATGCATAGAAATCAACTATAGTGTATATCTGGGCTACTCCCGGGTCCTAAAGAATACACGTTTTTAGCCTTCCATGGTTTTCATCACAAAACACGTACAAGGGAAGAAGAAAAATGCGGAGAACATAGTAGAAACTAAGGATCTTTACCTGTCTGGATGATCTCCTTTGTTGCATGTGTGTTCTGCTGTCTTCTGACTGTAGAACCATCCTCTATAGGTTCTCGAATATTCGTGGGTGGAGGGTTTAGTCCTCCATCCTTCTCCTCTCTCTCTCTCTCTCTCTCCGGTCGTCGTATGATCAAAATGAGGGCTCTCACTTTTGTCTGATCGTCATCCCCCTAAGTCATAGTAGTCACTTAGGGTCCAAAATTATGTCCACCGTTGGATTAGAAATAGATCTACAGTCGGCCTGATCGAGCAGACTCGGTAGTACCGACTAGGTGAATCGGTAGTACCGAGTCACTTAGGTTTAGTCGTGTGATCATGATCACATCGGTGCTATCAACTGGGACTTGATAGCACCGACTTTTTACGATTTTGAACAGCCTCTCTGACATCAAATCGGTAGAATCAAGTTGGAAACTCAGTAGCATCGAGTTTTCTTGATTCATGTTGGGCTTACTGATGCTATCTTGGTAGCACCGACTCTCTGTGTCGATAGCAACGAGTTCTTGCTAGTTTTTGGGCACATCCTTGAGGGTAAGTCGGTACCATCGAGCTGTGTAGAACTGCCTTGTATCTGAAATCGCACAAAAGCATCATGAGTACTTAGAATGTGTAGAATGCTACTAAAAATGGCTGAAATCATGTAATTTGATGCATTCAAGGAAATATAGGCTATTAATGACAATCCATGCATAATAGGTCAAATAAAGGCCCAAACTACACGTGAAAATAAGGGAAAACGAGTCTATAATAATGACTAAAAACACATGCATCACCAGCCCCCGGATTGTGATCCTTTTCTAGACACCTCCATCATTGGAAAATTATCTCATAACTCCCTCTGATTCTAAAGAGTTTGTAAAATTTAATAATTATTAGAGATCAAATGAAAAATCATACTCTGATATCAAATGTAACGACCCCACCCCTAGGTAACCCCCAATTAAGGAAGACTAAGAGGATAGTTTCGCTATCCCAAGACGGGATCAACTAGTTTTGCAAATAATCAAAAATAATTAATAAATTCTACTAAAGACTAAGCTTAAAGTAGGATAAAAATTTTACTTTTCTCATACCTTTCAAAATAGGAATTGGAACTTTACCCAGTGTAGGGTTCAATCTACCTAAATCCTCCTTTCTTTAATTAAATTTATTTTCCAAGTGTCACTTTACTATTTTGTCCTTTTTCAAGTATTCCTAAAACGTCGACAAACAAAACTTCAGTCAGTATAAAGAATATACTTCTATGTGGTGGCAACCAAAATTTTACATATAATTGTGACAACATATTCCAATCAAATTATGATTTAACAAATCAAAATTTACGTTTTAAACATAACTACTCAATCCCTACATATCATTGTCTATGTGTGATCCATGTGTTGGACATGGATACTACCCCTCTCATATGATAGATCTCAAATAGCCCCTATGATCCTACCTTACAGGTAGACCACAACCTAGGGTTGTGTAGTCGTATGATCCTACCCAAGGGTAGACCAACACATCGACTCATGATAACCTGATGATCCTACCCCTAGGGTAGACCATGTACTAGGTCATCCATATATCATCATCAAAGCTACAGAGGAGGACTAGGATCTGAGCTAGTCATGCATATATATTTATGATGATAGTCATAGTCACTTTACAGTTGTATGAAATAAAAGTCAACCAAGCAGTTATTTCTAAGCAACTGATAAAATCTCAGAAATCACCATGAAACTAGATCGATTGGCCATAAGTGTAACCACATACCTACTTATGAGTCACAAGAAGCAAGATGTCCAAATCCAACTAGATGTCCAATCAAGCAAGGCAAGCAACCAAATCAAGCAACCCTTGATCTTGAAAACATGTATATCACCTAGTTGTTACCATCACATCCCAAACAACTCTTTATTGACTTGGAATACCTTTCTAAGGTTTCTAAGTCTCATTAGGATTCATTAGGTCTTCTTAGATTGATTTCTCAACCTTTACCTTCTTTTTTTAGGTCAACAAACCCTGAAACGGGTTTTACATCACAAAACCCTATTTATTCAAGTTGTTCCTTATTCTCACTTTGACTTAAGATCACCATATCTCTATCTTATTTTTGGATTTTTGTGATTAAAATTATTAAAGGTCATTATTACCAAAATTAGGGTTTCTAGGCCCATTATTGTATTGTATACATATGGAACCCTAAATTAGTCAATTAAGCATAAAGATCCTCATTTTAGATCTTAAACATCCTTTTATTAACAACATGTTAATATCATCTTAGATCACTCAGAACCTTACTCAATCTCATTAATATCAAAATTAGGGTTTCTTACTCATAAAAGCATTAAAGATGATAACTTTATATACTTTTTGAATTACGAACAGATTCATACTTCAATTATATTTTTATTGGATTCCTTACATTTTTATGATCAATTTTCATATATATTGCTTCATTAGAGTTACCAATTTGTTTCTAGAATTTTCACAATTAAAAAAATTATAGACCAATCAAACGACGCCATGTGTACCTTTTCATTTCCTTTTCTGGTTATCTCTTTTTCTGGCTCGCGGATCTCTCCCCTGGATCCGGCTTCTTCCTGACCCAATGATCTGCCTCCTCTCGTGATGCTCTTTGTGTAGAGCCTGCGTGGGAGCTCTGTTTCATCGGGAAAACAGGGCATCTGGCCCCCCTCCTTGGTGACGGCCACTCTCGCCCCCAGAATCCAGATCGGCTCGCAAGGGTGCAAAAGAAAAGGAACGGTGTCCTCCCCTCCCTACCTAGCTCCATCATCCTCGATGGTGGTCCTAGCTACGACCGAAAGGCTGGAACACAGAGAGAATAGCCAGGCCTTATTTGCTGCGAATAGGGGACCGAGATGGGTCGCAGGCTGGGATAGCGGATGCTTCGGCCTAACTTCAAGTTTTTTGAGTCTCCTACCTACCCCGCGGAGGATCATCCTGGGGCTGAAGCCCATGGCCCTTATATAGGGAGGAGACTGGAAGCTCAGACAGTATCGATGGAGTTCCCACTCCGACTGCAACTCGGGGAAACTCCCAGATGTACACAGAATAGGGGCACCAAAGGATCATTGGGTTTGGTTTCCTTCTTCGAATCTAATTGAGCAATTCCCATATTTGCACATGGATTGTGTGTAGAGAGAATCGATTGGGGATCTCCCCTTACTGTTCTCCTTTCCTGACCTTAATCGAAAATCAACCACCGTTGGATCAAGGATCCAACGGCTGCCATGCCACATATTAGAACAAAAGTCAAAAATGAATCGTGACATTTAATGTTATCCTTCTCACTTTAGGAAAACTTACAAAATTCATATCTCCTAATCTATTTATTCTCTCAAATTTTATAGGAAAGTCCATGGTGACTTAAACTACTTGTATGCCAAGTTTGGGACTGAAATTCAAAAGTATGGAGACTTTTCTTCATATAGAAGTTATCTCTCAATAAGGCATATTTTATGCATATTTCCTCTCTCTTACTCTTTTATTCTCTTTATTTGGATTCCTTTTGGATTCGAAATCTCATCCATGATGAGCAATCGTACCTTTTTCCACATATTTCCCATATTTTCATTATAATCTCAATTTATTTCCCTATTTATGCATTATTTGATTTCTTCTTTTTCTTTTAATCATATTGGACTCATTAAAATATTATGATCCACGAAATCATATGCACAAAGAAAATATTGTAAAGAAAATCAATTCAATACACACAAATCATACAATTTCCATAACATACATTTGTTGGAGAAATTGCATTTCAAACCTTTCAAGCCCAAAAATTGGAGTTGTAACAACATTGTTATATCTTCCACTATCAAGAATATTGTGGTGATACCAAAGAGAGGTAATTTATGCAAAAAAGTATTCCACAACAATTATTTGAAGTTGATATTTGAACTATTTTAGATGCCATGAGAAGTGAAATTATATCTATTTGAGCATTCACATATGATGTGGGCATTCTTTTCATGTTCACAACACAACATCGTAAAGTCATAATCAATATGATTGAGAAAGATGATTTTTTTTAGTCAAGAAGACATAGGCTGAAAAAAATTTAGTTTGTCAAATTTTCTTCATTAATATTTTTATTTTCAAATATTGTTAAGAAATATTATGTACGTTGAGGATTCTCCTTTATATTGTATCTCATATTATATTAAGACAGAATATATTGTGTTTCTCTACTTAATTAAATAAAATTATATTTGTACGAGGTGTCTTTTAGAAGAAGAAAATATCTTCCTCGTATCCCAACAGCCATGAAACAAATAATATTTATTAAGTATTTCATCTCCCTTATCCCTTTCCCCATTCAAACGAAAGCAACAATATTTTTTCATTAATTTTTCCTTCCCTTTCCCGTTACCCTACCTCTCTTTTTCCCTTTTCCCTTCTCCATCTATTTTGTCACCATGTATGTAACACAACCCCATTTTTTGTTCAGGGCATTTGCTCAATGTGCTCCCAATACAATATTGTGGCATATAGTATTGTATTAATCGTTAGTTATCCTTGCATAAGTAGCATTTCAATACAAAATGCTCACCGATAATTTAATGTTTTCCCATTGTAATATGTCAACACAATTTCATGTGTATCCACGATATTTTGCATACGATATTGCTATATTGGACTGAGGCCACTTTTAACTTATTGTTCATGCATAAATATCATATTTTCTGCTGGAGACGGCTGGCTTCTGAAGATGAAATACGCCATATTTTCTCGTTCCTTCCCGTTCAGGCAAAACCATGCAACTCTCATTCTACATGTCACTTTTTCGCAACGATAGTTAAGTACTCTACCATACTGAGTAAGTTCCAATACTACTTTTTTACTACGCAAGGGCAGGTGTTTCACACTGCATTGACCATTTTTCCTCTTTAATGAGGACGATAATACCCAAAAGTAGCATCTTTGTTCAGTATTCCCTGTAATTCTACGGTACTAATATAGAGTTAGAAGTGCATCATCTTCTACAGAAACAACAATGGAGGAAGGCTGTAGTTTTTCAGCCTCTAAAAGACAGGCCACGCTCAAGGGGATTGCAAGACATTAAGACTGAAATCTCAAACCACAACAAATGTCATTTCCACCATCCTTTTTCTTTTCGGCTAAAACTGCAAACCATACTAGCCAACAAACAAAATCCCAATTCATTAACACACATACCATGAAGCTGGCGTACCTAGTTACATTGCATATCGTCGACACCCACAAATTACTGAGTTGTGTTATATTATGAAAGCAGCACCTATAAATACAGTAAGATTAAGCGTTTTCAAGAAACCAAAGCTATTGCACTATGTTTATCATGTTGGACTACAGGCATGGCTTCATTATTCTATAGCACAATATATATCCAATTTTTTTCAGTTTTAGTCTTTCATTAACCTCTCCACACATCTTTCATGTTTCTAATCTTCTTGAGAGCCTCAACAGATGATGTGCACCCAACTTTTTCCTGCCATAGTTAAGTGACAAAGGGTTAATACTTCATTTTCTGGTTTGTAAGTAGGCTATGAAAATGCAAATACTAAGAAGAGTTTATTTCATGAATGTACGAAACAAAAAGAATGGATACATATGTACCAATCATCTAACATTTGAGAAAATATCCCACTGGTGTACCCACTAGTCGTGTAGGTGGTGCACTTGCTGTTGCCCAAAGGACCACATATTGATTGTTTGGTATATGTAATTTGTATATGCTAGGTAAGCAATTCTTTTTCCACGGAAATTTACGTTACACATAAAAATGCTACTAGCATTACTAACACGGCTTCTCTAAAGCTCTTTAAGATGAATGTGCATTTTTGTTAATCACACTCGAGGATCGTCTGGATCATGACATTAATATATGTAAAAGGCTGTTGAAATCAATAAGTAATTTATGTGTATTGTTTCACACTTCTTCTAACATATATGGCATATTAGAACCATACCCAGTTCTGCGGGATTCAAAACTGATCGCTGTTCTGTTTCTGCACTCTCTGCCTTCTGTCCTGGACAGCTAAAGTAGCCCCTTCACGCCTAGCAATGATAAAATCTGATACCATTCACAGATACAACTAACTTGATTCCAAGTGGCAGAATCCAAAGGAACCCTTACAGACTCAACTCTCTCCTCCAATGCCACATGCCATCGTTCTTAAACCCAAGACAACCACCCCTCTTCCCCCCTTCTTTCCCAACTGTCTCACACCCTGTGAACTAAGGTTAAAGATAACTGCATTCCTCCCCTTGCTCTTGCCACATCCTAGCTTCAAAAGACAGGTCAATCCACCTCCCTCCTTCTCCATCCCCTTTCTTCCAACATTCTTACCTCTCTATTTATCAGGCTTTGATAAACGCCATATTTTCCTGTTTATAATCCAACTCAGTTTTCCTTTTCAATTCATGCATTATTGCCATGTTTAGGTGTTATATTTCTTATGTTTTAATTAAATGTCTTTTCACTATACTTTATCTTGCAAGAGCCTGTATAGATAAAACAAAGTTTTAAATTGTTAAATTTCTCAGATGAGGGTTCCTTTGGCTGAATTTGGGTATTCGTCTCTTCAAGGGAACATTGAATCACTTAATTTGGAACTAAAACAAGGGAGCTATGCAGTATACAAGATGGAGCCATATGTGGATTCATGAACTTATGCGACCGCAGCATGCCGATCACAATACCCTCCAGCGATATTCGCTTTTTAACTAGAAATATCATGAGTGACAAGCACAGGCAATGACAGCGACTGCTCCCCTGAAAGCACATCCTATTTCACAGGTCAGTAACTGGCTAATAACTATTGCATCGTAATTGGGCAGAAATGTAAAAAATTTACTCACCTACCATTACCAAATTTATAAAGATTGGTGCCGCAAAACCTAAGTCAATAAATTAGGAAAACTCATTATGGATATAGGCACCACTTTTCACCCTCTTCCACGTGATGATTGTGTCCTAACATGGAGAAACTGGTCAAGGATGAATCAAGGTAATATTGAAGTGTTCTTTACAAATTTCACCAACAAAGTTCAGAGGATTTCAGAAGTTGGTTTCCTACTACTGAGAGAGACATTCTTTTGCATTCCTTCTATCTACATCCTTTACACATATGATGTTTATCACCATAGTAACAAGTTCGGGATTCGGCAACTTTTCGGCTGGCTGGAAAAAATCGGAATTCGGAAAAAATCGAGAAAAGTCGTGAAAAGATCGATAAATTTCGGTCAAAGTTCGGTCAACTATTCGGATATAATCGAGAATAAGTCGGCTATATAAGTATGTACATATATATGTATGTATATATATGTATGTTTATAGATAAATGTATCTATGTACATACATATATGATGCATGTAACTGTTACAGCCACAAGACATACAATCTTAGTGAGTGAAAAAGTAGGAAAAGAAGTAAAAAATAGTTGAGTAATAATATGAACTGTCCAGAGGAGTGGGGGTTTGAGGTTTAGTGTGTATTAGGAATTTTGTGTACATGGTTTGGTAAAAAAAGAGCAAGTGACTTAAAGGAGAAAAATTGTGAAAAGTCATGAAGAATCGTAAAAAATCGTATAAATCGCGAAAAAGTGGGATAAATCGTGAAAAGTCATGAAAAATCGGCGATTGGCATATTAATCGTGATGAATATTCGGGAGCCTATAACATCGTGATAAATCGCCGATTTTTCATAAAATTCGGAGACTTTTGTTACTATGCTTATCACTATATAGTAATGGCTTAGTAGAACACCTCTATGTTGGTAGATAGCCCTCTCAAGGGTTCTCAATGGAACTCTGTTTTTATGATTATGATTCAATCAAGTATGAAGTGTCTTGCTATTCCTACACTTTGTATTTATAAGATTCTTGTTTGGACAACGGCTTATGATATTTGGATGTTGATTTCACATTTACGAGGGTAAAACTGCATGCAACTCAGCACCCTCATGAGAGTGCAGATAAGTGGATTAAAGGTTCTAGATTGTCGATTCTTAATTGGGCCGAGACGAGAACCTCTATCATGAAAGTAGGCAGAACCTTTGTACCGGTGTATCTCGCCCCCACCCCTCCTCCACCAAGAGGGGTTGAGGATTGCATCTGCAACTCCCAACACAACACACTAATTAGATCATAGAAGCCATATGACTAGGTTTCCACTAGTGAACTCCAAACCTAGGTCATCGTTCAATGTTTAAAGCTAGCCTTATTTCCCCATTCTTGTTGCTTTCATCAAATAAATGAAAATCTTCATTTCCATTACCCAAATTGGATGAACACTACTGAGGGGTTACAGCATTATTCGCACAACCCAATCCCATCGTGCTTGCCTCTCTCCTAAGTTTGCAGAAAGACAATCATTGTGATACTATTACCTTCCTACTCCAGTAAAGCAGTTAGGAGGTATATCGGGTTAGTATCTATAAGTGTGTAAAATCTACATAAAAGGGATGCCAAATCCAAAAGTCACAATTTATTATGTGATGAATTGGCCAGACGGTTTAGGAGTCCGGCTACAACTAATTGTGATCGTAATACAACGCAAAGCACGTCTAACTTTTGTCCATGGTTGTATAGACGGCCAGGCGACCGGGCGTTACATATGGACGCCGAGGCAGCCTAAGCGCCCAGGCGGAGGCCCAGGCGTTTTTATATATATCTTGTTTTAATCTTGTTTTAATATTATATATATATATATATATATATATATATTAGTAGATATATCTAAATTGCTTATATAGTAGAAATAGTACATTCAAAAATCTGAATTTGTAGCACTTTTTTAGAAGATATTTGCCATTTTCCTTTGTTGGGTTTTTGTAAAGCCGATTTGAGTTAATCACAAAATTGATTACTCATAATCAGAAATCAGAAATGTCAACTATATTTGTATTTCTATTCATGAGGCTATACATTTATAAAACAAAACAGTAAATTAATAAAGTCAAATAGTAGACAAGTTAAAACAGTACATTAATACAAATCAGTAGATAAATTAATAAAAACCAATAGATAATAAATACAAATCAGTAGATAAGTAAATACTAATCAGTAGATAAATAAATACAAATCAATAGATAAGTAAATACAAATCAGTAGATAGAAAATTCAAAAGATTAGATAAGTAAATTCAAATCAGTCATAAGTAAATACAAATCAGTCATAAATAATTCAGCCCCGGCAACCTCCCCCTGGTTACGCCCCAGAGGGAGATCCACAAGCATAATATGTCCATGGCTCTAAGCTGCATAGTTATCAAGGCACTCGCCTATGATCCACTTAGCCATCAGCCGACGCTCTAGGCGTTGGGCATGGGGGCTAATATTTGGTGCCCATGCCCTTAAACAACCGGAGTTAGTGTCTAGGGCCTTTTAGGGGCAATTTAAGCCACTTTAAGTCCAAATTAACATGAATTGTGCCTGAATATGGTCAATCTCGATCAACTTGAGTCTTTTAGGGTTGAAATAGGTCTAAATTAGGCTGAATTAGGTCATATTGGACCAAATTAGGTCTCATTTAGGGTAAAATAGGAGAAATTAGGCCTGATTCGGTCATATTATGCCAAATTATGTCTGATTTAGGTTACATTACATAAAGCTAGGTCATAATTTGATCGAATTAGGTCTGATCCAGAACAAGTGAGGTCATATTAGGGCCAATTAGGTCTAGATCAGATCATGTGAAGTGTGATTTATGTCAAGTTACGATTAATTAAGCTTGGAGAAAACCAATATAGATATTGTGAAAGTGTTGAGCCAAAGTGATGCTCTGTTGTAGCGCGCTAACCTTTATTATAAGGAAGAGAACATTTACATAATAGACCCAATAAAGAAAGTAAATAAGAAAAGTGATGTAGGACGAGCATAGCCTATTAAATAGTCTTTTTAGTAGTTTTATAATGTTTTATCAGTTTCCTTGCATTTTAGGGGTTATTTGATATTTTCCATGTCTGTCTTGTAAAGCATGTGGTTTAGTCCCACATTGGCTAGTTGTGTAGTGAGTTGGGTTTAAACACCTATATCTAGTCTTTGTAATGCTCTCAGAAAATCAGACGTGATGAATGAAATCTTTTGATGATTATTATTTTTTTTTATTAGTTATTTTAGATTGGTTTAGATCTTGATAATTAGTCTTAGATTTTAGTCATCAGGTTCTCCATTAATTGGTATAAGAGCATCTAATCCCAATTCTCATTGGGGTTTTGAACATGTGTTCTGCCAACACAGTTTGCTAATCTCTCCGCCGTCCGTTCCGCACAGATCCCCTCTCGTCTTTCATCTCCACACCTACCCAGAATCAACTCCCGCAAGAAATCCATGTCCACCGCCCCTCCCTCTCAATACTCTGTTAATCACCAAGACGCAAGTCCGTTGGTCCCAATAACCTTGTACGTCGCCGTTCACCCACCCATCCACATCACGCCCTTTTCATCCAATCGCTACTCCACATCCCCAGTCGCTATTCCACCTCCCCGCAACATCCTCCTTTCCTAATCACCTTTCCAGCAGCAGAACCCGCCCAACAAACCCAGCGTAATCCCAACTTGCCAACGTCCGAGCTGCGGTGATTATCTCTTCTATGTGCATGCGTCATGCTCCCTTGACGGAACTCCAGAGCCGTGCGTAGACAGGCGTAAGGGTAAGGAATCTCATGCGGTTCTTTTCCGCACTGCTATCTATCTAGCAGCCAGTCGCACTTCCTGAAGCCACTTTCCCTTTTTTGTCCCTGCCGATCTCTCTAAATCACTTCTCTGCTAATCCTCCAGTCATCCCCACACCTATCCACGCCAATCTCTCGCTAGTCGACCGTCTGACACCCCAATACCTTTTTGTCCCCCTTCTGCTCAGCTCGTAAGCCAACACACGACCTCTGCTCAGCACTGCCCACCACCCCACCAACCCTACGCCCGCTAGCCATCCTTCCGTCGCTGCCCAACACCACTACCTTTGCTTGTCGTTGTTCACCACTTCCACCAACGCATGAACTCGCTCACCCCAATCAGCAACACCCAGATGCACGATGACGCATCCTTGGCTCGCATATTGGAGTAACAGGTTCAACAACAGAGGTACTGCCACGATGCAACATGACCCATCCACAGTTACTCTACCAACCCCTTCTTGTTGCATCTTAAAGCGACAAGCCCTGCAAAGACTTCTAGTACTGTCATTTTCCCACACGGGCTATATGTACAGCCAACTCTCACAACCCAAGATGCCACAAGTATGCACTGGTGGATCAAACATGCATTATTATCAAGAAGATGTTGCACCCCGGTACGGTAATCCTTTTACATTTTGGATTTGTTGTGTCCACTGCAAGTGGAAATATGAGTATTCGTGAATCTACCTCGGTGATTACCTCTATTGTCAAAGATGTTATGCAGCCTTCTATGCTATTGAAGTATAATCTCCGCTTTCTCTGCCTTTTTCAGCACCTTCCAGGCAGTACCTATATCCTCCACATACATGTGGAAGATGCACCATACCACAAGGGGCTACCCCCCCCCCCCGCACCTCCCCAGAGGGGGGGCCCTTTTGTCAGTACTTCTATTATAACATCTCCCCTAGCTATAAGTATCAAGCTTCAGATGTCTATGCCTTCAGTCACATCTCCAGGGCAGTCGGATGTTTTTCCGCTTCAAATGCCGCCCCCGTCTTAGATACATCTCCAGAGCAGCCTGATATTTTATAGCTCTAGATGCCCCCAGTCTTAGTTACAACTTTGGAGCTGCCTGATGTTTTGCAGTGTCAGATGATTGTGGCCTCAGTTACAACTTCGGAGCCGCTGGATGTTTTGTAGATTCAAATGGTTGTCTTCTATTACAACTCCTGGACATGATGTTTTACAACCTTGTTCATATTGTATACCTTCTATTGAGGAATGCACTTTTGCCACCACTTCACCTACAATGACACTTCAGATGGCTTCCCCCGGTGGTTAATGTTAATAGGGAAATTGAACCAGCATATGAAAATATTGACGGTGAATCTCTTTTGACCAATTCTGAATTACTTGTTGACAAGGTTGATAGTTGATATTGCCTTTCTCAATTATAGTATAGAAGTTCTACAAATTGTTGCATATGATTCTATTGTGCTTAATTTGGACGATGATTATTCAGACTTGTGCTTTGTTGAGAAAAAAACATGGGCTACACATGAGGATTGGATATCTAGTTTCAATTTTCTCGTTCAGAGAGCTATCGATCGGCCTCCTCCACAACCTCCAGACATTTATGAGCTTTCTCCTCGTCCACAACCTCTAAACATCACAACGACGAATTTCAAGACAAACGTGGTGTTCTTTCCTGATCTCCTGCGTCATTATCTTGTTCGCTGGTGTGATGCTACATGACTCATTTACAACAAGCTTCAAAGACGTCTTCTACTTCTTCGAGCCTCGTATTATTGTTTTGACTCGACCGGAGTCGAGTCTTTCGAAGCAGAGGAGAGTTGATGTAGGACGAGCATAGCCTTTTAAATAGTCTTTTTAGTAGTTTTATAATGTTTTATCAGTTTCCTAGCATTTAGGGGTTATTTGATATTTTCCCAGTTTGTCTTGTAAAGCATGTGGTTTAATCCCACATTGGCTAGTTGTGTAGTGAGTTGGGTTTAAACACCTATATATAGTCTTTGTAATTCTCTCAGAAAATCAGACTTGATGAATGAAATCTTTTGATGATTATTATTTTTTTATTAGTTATTTTAGATTAGTTTAGATCTTGATAATTAGTCTTAGATTTTAGTCATTAGGTTCTCCATTAAAAAGACTACATGAATA